>OX638202.1:18536547-18948544 GCA_951805265.1 Schizotus pectinicornis | reverse complement strand
GTGCCTGCTCTCGTAGTATTCAGACTATTGTTCCTTGTTATTGAACACATATCGCCGTCGAATAAAAACCTGGGATAGAAACGACACGAATTGCCTCTGAGCGGCTAGATAACGTGTCATTTTTGTGCTGCGACAAATGGCGGATGCGCCGGGAGATTAACTAGAACGTAAAACGCGTCGTGGTTGTTCCGCCTGAAGAGCGCCAGCCTCAACTTCACTGAAAACAACAATTCGCTCTAAGTATATGACGTGACACTTTCAACGGCTTAGGGGGCTAAAATTTTGGCAATCGTTGAAATTTAATCAAGCTAATGCAAGGATATCTTTAATTAAGCTCGAGATCACTTTCCGTTAACTTCACAATTTTCCGAATTATCTCCAGATATTACGTAACGTGAAAGCACTGTGAAGCACAAGAATATAAACAGCTAGTAATAACAATACATAATAACATTGTGGTGGTAACTTTATTACAAATTTAAGTGTTCTACAACAGTGAGGGAGTCAAATTATTTAAAACCCAGTCTAGTTGAAGCTTCCTCAAGCTATTGCACATAACCAAGAAACCCCTGGAGCGTAAAGGAGTGGTGCACTTCTCCAATTGTATTAAAATTCACTTTAACAAAGTGCATATCTTGTTCTATTGCCTCAAGATGCTTTTGTTTCTAATGCCTTCTGACATTTACTTCGTCTTATTATTGCAAAAGTTGCTAGTGCACAGTAAGACAGTCTTACTGGAAAAACGCTTAAAACACCACTTGCCATGGTGTACTAGAGTATTATATTATGTATAATGAGTATTAATATATTTTTAAATTGTTTGCTTAAAAAGAATCAGGAAACTGGAGATCTTAGAAATTATTAGTTTTAAATACCTACGTGATTTCTAATTAAACGTTGTAGAGAAAAAGTTTTGTGGAAATTTTATTTGCTCTCTGGAGAACATTGTCTTAACAGGCCGATTCCACGTCCCTAATTGCATAAAGTGCTTGGTGCCAACACCACATAATTACATAGTTTTGAGCTTGACCGTCCTCTTGTTAATTGCTCCAGCTAATTACTCTCAGAATTGTTAACTGCATAACTGTCATCAACTCCTCGGCGTCGCACATAAACCACCACCAGAAATGAAATATGGACCCAAGTGTTAAAGTCGTCTCAAAGACAAGAAAATTAGAAAAGGCCTCGTGGATGATGTAAATAAAAAAATTGTTATAATGTGGCAACAAAAACGTCGTTTCTTCTTCATTTTATTAATTAGTTATTGGCGGTAAAGCATAAATTTGCTCACGTTCGTAAAGCGGATTTTACGAGTTCGTAATTCGGTTTTTCCAAAAATATAAGTGTTTATGTGGCATTATCCAATTATTTAATACCCCAGAACTTGGAGCTGGAGTAATAAAAATGTCGCGGATAATTTCCGGCACCTGCTGAAGCAGGGAGTGCGTGGAGACCGACCCTACCGAGAGGTCCCTTTAGTTTCGTACGTTCTAATATTGCCGGCATCCACCTCTCATAATTTCACCCAAATCGCTCCTGTCGTGATAGTTGGTTTTATTCCAACAATTTGAATAATAAATTGGGCCGCCACAACGTGATTCATTTTATGAAGCCGGGAGTCCCTCGCATTGTTATCACAGTTCCATGAATAAAATCCACAGGTTTTCCGCAGGGACACCGGTTCCCCGAAAGTGCAACTGATGCACTAATTCCCGTGCATAAAAGCTCTGTCCGTCCGGCAGTTATTCTCCAGAATTGCCGCTGTCACGCCACTAAGTTGCGTTATATCATGTGTAATTTTTTCGCCCTAAAAATGGAAAGCAGAAGCTGCTAAATAAATGATGTCGAAGCATTGGACGCACCTCCTTGGAAAGTCAATTTCCATGCAACGTGAACATGGCGTTAAATTAGATTACGAAAAATTGAGTGACGTAAAAATGCTTCATGCGGAATTATTGATCCTGATTACTAGCCACATGCCGTTATATTCTACATTGTGTTGGCAGCACCTTCTAGGTACATCTTTACCGTACCCACTACCCTTGTATTTGTCCTGCAAGTGGATATTTACTCCCTGTAGCGTTTCCGGAAACGGAGATAGCCCGAAAAGTTACAGGAACTTGTCGGATGTTCAACAAGGTCAGAGGTATCTCGGAGAGTTAGTCTATCTGAAGAGTTAGCCTATTTATCTGGCGGGTGGACCTTTTCATACATAGATCACATCGCCACTAGTTGATGTAAAAACAAATATATTCAACCATTTCTGCTTGCAACCGTTGTTGTTGCAAAAATATCACAATCGTAAATAATGCTGCTCTAAGCGCATTTGCCCGGAAGACTTTTAGTAGGTAGTATTTTTGTATATCGTATTGCTTTTATTATTTATAGTAACGCAAAACGGAGAAAAGAATTGCAAGTAAAGTCTGAAAATCAATATCTTATACCCCTCTACTTATTTTATTTTAATAAAAACTAAAACGTTTTTATTTGGTTGCTCTGCAACTATTATTAGTTGGGTGTATAATTATATTCAGAGAGTCATCACCTTCGACTTGAATATGACAAGCAGTTCTAGCTTTAAAATGCTTCCAGCCGGCGGATGTTGCTGCACAAATTCCCGATATAAGCACATAAACGTGGGAAACTTTTTGATTCGTTCAACTGGAACGTTCTAAAATACGAAACGCTCAAAGAGGTCAGCGTCGGTGACGTCGGTAAGTGAACTCGTCCGAAAAATCACTGGTGACGTCTGGATGGAGACATAAAACAGTGTCTCTTATAGTGTTTATCCGTATGAATGGAGCAAATGCCAGGTCCACAGGACTGAAGCATCGCAGTCGACAAAGGTTGCAGACTCCCACGAGGAACTGTAATCCGGGATTAGTCAATGTCCTCCTGGCCGCGCCAGGACACGAGAAGGCACAGAATGATCGGAGTGGTTTATGGTCCTTTGTCTTTAACGGCAATGCAACTGGGCAATTTGTTTAGCGTACTTTTAGTCTCGGGTTTTCATCCCTTATTTTTCCGGAATTCCGGGACGAAGTCAAAGCGGACGGAATCACTCGAATTGCAAATATAATGCGGGGTGATCCCCAATTTGGCAGTGGATTTACAAGGGCAATTCTTTGGATTAATTTGAGAAGCCCCTATTAATGCAAGCAAGCTCGTAAATATCTAGAAATTTTCTAAATATTTTAAGACAAAAGGTAAATTTTTGCATTTAATGAATACTTATTCCTTTGTAGCAACATTTATTGATTCTGCTAAAAATTAAGTAAATTTTCAAAATCTTATTTTAATTTTATTCAAGATTTTTGCAATAATGAAAATGACCGTCAGCTTGATCATATGCGCCTAGAATGCATCATGTTTAGTGCAATTTTGTAATGTTGCCTAAGAAGAAGGAAAACATTGACTGACGAGAGCAGAGTACAAGTATTTAACATAGAGTGTTTATTTTTGACAACTACTAAAATTGGAGATAACAAATCAATAAGAACTTGAGCTCAAACAGATAAGGAAATTATTTTTATATCACCTCGGTAAATCACATGTAAACAATCAAACATTTTATAAAATAACTATAGTGTTTAACAAAGTACAGTAAATGTTGAAGATGACACCAAGTCAAAAGTTATGACAAATAAAAAAATCATTTCTGTTGTTAAAAAAACAAATAACACTGTTAATTAATTCCAACGCAAATCCTGAGCGAGTCAATATATCCATTTCCTAACGTTGTGATGCTGTTAATTCTATCAATGGAGCATTCACCAAAAGTACTTTCTAACGCATCTACAACTGCCACAGTCCTTTCTCTATCTTCTCGAATTTCTGCCGGCGTATTTACAATTTCTATAGCCATCTGCTCGATCACACCCAAAATGCATTCATCTCCATCCGGCAACAGTTCGCATTGGCTGATCTGCAAATCGAAATAAGCAACAATCTCCCGCTTAGACCTCACGTCTTCAATGGCTTGACTTATCAAAGCCGAAGATTGTCTAACAGTAGTATTAACGCAAAGGTCAATCTCACTTTCCACCGTCTCATACAAAATGTTCAATTCGCCACCGTAGGTTAAAACACATTCGTTCAGTAACTCTTCGTCTATTCCCAAATCTTCGCATTGAGATCTAATTGTCGACACTTCTCGCGAGAAGCTCGCTGCCATTGTGTTAATCGTAACTGATGTTGTTGCTATAGCGGAGTCACCTAAAGAATCAGCTTCCTCACGGAGTAACTTTAACAATTGGATTGAAACTGTTACTTCACTTGTTACGTCGTAGTCAAGATCGCCAAGAAAAGCTCTGGCAGTATCAAACATATCTCGTGGTAACGAAGATGCGACCACACCATGATGGTTGTGAGCCTGAAGAAGGGTCATTACTAGTGATAAGCAGCATGTCAATAACTCACCAAGGCAACAAAAAGGAAGAAGAGAAATTTTTGATTCATCTTTAAGATTTAAGGAATAGCAACTATTGAAACTTTTATAGCAAATCTTTCGTTTTTGATCATAGATGGCGAAGATAATTTTGATTAGATATAAGGGGTTAAAAAGTGTTATCGTCGAATGCTTCAGTGTTCAAAATTATGATAAGAAACATTCAATATCTACTTAAGCAAAAATTATCTTCTTATAGTTCTAAATTAAATGTGACTAGCTCTACAGACCTTACTAAAGTAGATAAGTGAATAATCAGTAAGAAGATGCTGCTCAACATTTGTGTTAAAAATTTTAATGGGGTTAATTAGGGAGGTAAGCAGGCATCTATCGCCATCCAGTAAGCTTAATAAGAACGTTTTGAGCTGCTCCAGCAGAGCACAACTTAAAGAAATTTGGAAGGAAATAACTCATGTCGGACTTACACCAAGATCGAGGGCTTCTTAAAAAGAGAGATAGCAATTTAAATTTATATCACTTTGCCGTTTTCATTTTCGACTGCTCAATGTTCACCACCATGAGAGCAACCTCCAGCGTAATGTGAAAAGAAGTAAAATTATTGCGGTCCATTGGAGTGCACTCTCCAACCCGAATGCAAGACATAAATTGCAAACTTTTTCTGTAGTCGGAAGCGAAGTTCGGCAACGCCCTGCACGTGTATATTGAATTAAGTGCCGCCATCCTAGCCCAGCTAACTAAATTTAGTGAGCCATCTCGAGGTTGGCACGGTTAATCTTCGAAACCGAAATGTCATTTTATTTGCGGAACTAGTGTGTCGTGTGATTGGCAACCCCTAACTAGGTCCGGAAAAATTCTCACATCACTAATCGTCGCTTCTGCTGCAACGAACATTCACCTCAACCTTTCCAGAGCTTCGGCAAAAGGTGCTGTAGTCAGACCGCTACTAAAGACATAAATATGGAGCACATATAGTTATCTTTTGGTTAGTTTACTAAATTTATTGCCACCACCGCAGACAAAAAAAGGGAAATTTTTGACTTTGTTAAAGTACAAAAATGGTAGCTGGCGTAATCTTGTTAGAAATAAATGCCAACTTAGTTAATAATATATAAAAAAAGGCAGCTCTTGCAATACCATATTGAAATAGGGGTGGTTTTTTGTTTTTGATTTTTGTAACAATAATAGTTGTTGCGGTTAGATATCGAGCTCAAGTCTTCAAAGCGGCGCCCCGTGTGTCCCATGAGACTCGTCCGAGGGTTCGCTCATTTGCAGCTAATTTCCACCCAGATTTGTTTAAAGGGCCAGGCGAGGAAATTTAATGCCGAACAAATAGAGCGCAAACATGCCTGATACAGCGATCCTGTTTATCTATCACTCTTTGACGAACCACATCGTCACGCGAACATTGAGAATTGAGATTACCCCGTGGGACTCGTCAGCTGTGCCTTATTGTCCGCGTGAATATTTAGCCTACGATTTCTATTTTTATCCGGCCCTTCAATTTTTTAACGAGTTTTAGCGTGCCTCTCTCAACCGCATAGATTTGATGCTCGCGAAGTAATCTGGCAGGACCGAAAGCCAGGACGAGGCAAATTCGGAGCTTAGGTCGGCTTCTAGTGCCGATCCCAGGGGATATCTGCGTATAAACAGATTTCCATCCTTTGTTAATATTATTCCCTTGCGATTACTTAGCTGATTTTACGCGAAAACATCAAAGAGTGCGATTGCTGACCGCTCAACCTAAGTTGCTCAACATCACCGACGCGAAACTGAAAATAGCGACCCTTTGTTGATGTTGTTGCCGAAACGTAATTGCCAAATGTAATTAATTTAAAAATCTTTCCGGCCACAACGCGATATGACCATCGATGGAAACTGGAAATTGAAACCACCAGGGCGATGTTGTCAAAATGATTTATTAAGAGGATGCGGAAACCATCAGTGCTGTGACAGAGAATCGAAGATTCTCTGGAAGATGGTCCAGATTATGCGCACCATGGACAAAATGTATAAATGATAATTTTAATATATTTCAAATAATAATAATTTTAAATAAATTCATAAATAATTCCGTTTGAACAGAGTCTTGCATCTGCCATCAGAAGAGTAAAATTAACAAAGACGTCATTTCATAAAAGCCCGTCCTTTATTTCGTGATTATTTGGCGAATGGCGGTTTATTTAATAAGGTCCACATTTCTCTACCCTATAAACATAAAATCCTTTAATAACGTTTCAGAATTTGAGCAAGAAATTTACCCTGCACCTAGTTTTTGTCTTTGTGTCAAACGTCCTGGCAATAAGCAGATCAAAGAAGATTTGTGGAAGTAGTGTCCTGGCTCTAGTGGTTGATAATTCACAGACAGCAGCTTTATTTATTTACTTGCAGTGTCTGGTTTAATATTATTAATTGAATGCTTCTTGAGTGCCCGATAAAGCGAATACACTTGAATTTTAGTTGTCTTTGAACTTAATAAGAGCCATGCATGGCACGAACTTGGCAAAGAACTACTGCAATTTAACCTTTAAGTTTCAATGAGGTTGACCTGACCCTGTTTGCCAGAAATCGATAAAATTGAATTCATCCCTCATAAATTTTTAATCCCGTCCTGAACTGCAGTGCTCCTAAATCGTCTTCAAATTATGTGTAAGTGGAAAGTTTACCAATAAAACCACATGGAACAAGGTATTTACTCTTAATGTTGAAATAGCTCATGTTCTTGCTGTTAAGAAACTCAAAAAAATATTCAAGAGTCTCAAAGTTTCTGAATTGATGCAGATGTAATAAAAGTAGCAATAGAAAATATGTAGAACAACAAGTCTATTAGAAGACGTCTTTTCTAAGAAAATCTTATCTGATTTTATCAATCACCCAAGGACAATATGTATTGTATGTGCGTCTGGTGTTGGTAGCAATTTTCTTAGAGTGCTTAAAGTAAAAAATCATACCTCAAGATTAGTTCGTAATGAAATGAAGAAGTGTTGCAAACATTTTCAGTACCGAAATGAAAAAGAAAGTTTTAGTAAAATGATACGACTCCAAATCTATTTCTAGGACTTGGTCAAAATTTGGAACACATTCCCTTGGAGGGTGGACTAACTTTGAGAACAAGCATATGGAAGTATCTTTTAGTCATTTAAGTTGACAATTGGCTTCATCTGAAACATTTTGTTGAATGATCACAATTATGCTCCTGGCGTGATGAGGGTAAATAAAACGTCAGTCTTCCGGCGCCACGGTTCCTTTATGAATATTTGAAATTTGCGTTAGAGAAGAAGCACATCGTCCGAAAACTCCGTAATCTTATTTGTCTAGCATAAAAACCCGATCGTTAAAAGTGTAATCGACTTGGTTCACAAAAATAACAAACGACGCGTTGTTCATTAAAGCTCCTTCTGTTGGACGATGAAAGATAACTTTACCTATGAATGAACGTCGTTTTGACAAATTGGAAAAGTTGTCCTGGGCTCGTTAAAACGTAGTATTTTCCCGAATAAGTCGGAATTAAATTATCCCGAGAATGCGTGGTATGGAAATGCGTCACTCTTTATTATTCCTTTCTATTTTCATATCATATTCGTCATTTCAGAAATTTACGTGCAGCAAGATTCGCCCAACATATCCTTCTGGACGATACGTGATAAAATTGAGTACTTCGCATGGATCATACATTGCTTTTGGCGAAAACACAATGGCATTACGTATTCACGACAGAATTAATTGATTCAAGGCAACGTGTCCCGGGATCGAGAACAAAATCCCGTCGCGTTAAGTTTAAATTAAACGTTTTAGTCGCTCTATCAAGATTTCTGTGAAGAATGAAAGATTGGTAAATTAGTTTCTGACAACATAAATTGCATCGCGTATTACCATACAAACGAAATATTAAATTTTACGACTGCCTGACATCGAACGCGTTACATTATAATGGCACGCCACAAAATTAAAGCTTGAAACGCTACTGGTGTTTCTACCATTCTATTTTATCAAACTTTTCATCAGAATAATTTGTTTCATTAACCTGCGACCTGGCGGCGAAAACTTTATTCGTGGCTAGTGAGATTCCAGATTTAATTTTTCTGTTTGTTAATGTTATCCCAAAACTGCTGGGATTAACGTGTTGAATATTTATAACAATAATTCAAAATGAATGTAATCCGATTTGAAAGTTGCAAACTTTAATAGGGTACACCCAAAAAGCTAAGGTGTTCACAGAAGTTCAGAAGTCGGCGCCTCCACCAATCTTGCACATATACCTAATTGGTTAGATCAACTAAGATGACTCAAAATAAAAACCAAGAATTAATTTTAGTTCTGAAAATACAGACAAAACTCCCGTCCAAACAAAAATTGTGCCGTGGCATGACGAGAACCTTAATTTAGAAACACCGATAAAAAGTGTGCATATATTAAACGACTCAACATTTAACCCTTAGCCCTTAACCATTTATCTAGTTTTTAGTCGACAAGCCCAGCAGAATTTATAAAGCTTGCACGTAATAACAAACTAAATAAAATCTACAAATTTGAAAGTTAGATACGAATTGTAAACATGAATGCCAAAACCTGTTTCCTCGTCCAACAGAAAAGATTGTAGTTGAAAGCAGAGAAAAAAAGTAAAGAATTTAGAAAACTAAGATCGGTCTGCAAACCATCATCATGAGAGCGAAATAATTTTTTTTAATAGATACAAATTTCTAAAAACAAAACCCTTTAGTCAGAGATGCTTTCTTTATTTTTCTTGCAGACGGTAGATGCGTGTCATTGGAAGAGCTATTTCCTCGCCTGTCTAAATGAGTTTTGCGATTGCCATCACTTTTTCTAAAAAATAAGAGAAACGGGGGTGACTGTAAACAGCGGCCTGGTAGCTCCCATGAGCTATCCTTGCTAGAAAAATTTGCATGAATTAGCATGGAGCAATTTATAACGCCCACCCGGCCAATATTTTCTTTTTAAAGCTTCTAATAAATTGCGGTTATCATCAAGAGTTGTTCGTTAAGCGTTGTGATAATAACTTCCTCAATCGATATTAAGTGATCCAGTCGCTTTTTGATTAATGGCTCACAGAGTTCACTTCCAGCGACAGACATGTTTAATGAGTACATAGCCGTCATTGACGCTTTCAAACTTACCAGAAGGCGAATCGAAGTTTTCGTTCATTACCTCTCTAAGTGGATCGGAAACGCGTAATCGAACAGGGCTAATTCGAATGACGACCTTTCATCCAGGACTGTAACGGAACATTTCGAAACCGAATTGGGCTGGTTGTAGCTCGGGAACTAGATTGCTGGTGACGGTGATGGGTGAAGTTGGAATCTTCGTCAAGTAACAAGGGCCGCGGTAATCTGTGCGTATAAAAGGAAAGCGGAAGCTGCGTCTGGCGGGTGGGGGAGTGATGACGACGACGTGTGAGCTGCTGTGGGATTAGATTCAATTTTCCTGACAAATAAGCCCGACTTGCACAGACAGGGTGTGTATCTATCCAATTCGGCCCGCAAACAATAGAGGCCGGATCGGCAGGCGCTGATTTCATCCTGGTCTTTCCTAGCCCCCATGTTCACCACCATTGATGTTTGGCTCATTTTCATTTAAATCGGGTCAAATTGGATTTGCAGCGCGACGGCCGCTCTCCGGAGGCTGACGCTACCCACCAACGCATCTCCAGCCCTGTTTCCTACGCCTGCCCTGCACGAGGCGCTTCGCCACAACTTGCACCCCGCACCCAATTTATTGTTGTCTGAGCGGATAGGAAAATGGGAAGCAGTTTCCAAAGACCGATTATGGGTTCAGATACATAGGAGGATAGAAAAGTACGAAGAATACCCAATGCTCTTTGCTCTTGCAGTCAAAGTTACTTAAATAAGACCAGCAACATAATAAATTTAATTCATTTAGATGCAACCAAAATTGGAAAAAGTAAAGTTTGTTGCGGCAGCTATTATTGTCATCCAAGTGCTACTCTTGCTAACGAGCAAGTGTTAGCAATAAACGACCATTAATTTATGGGTCGTATTTAACAGTCTACCAAATTTACCCAATATTTTCATACAAAAAAATGCTTTCATTTCCCAAAAATACTAAATGCTCACCAAAATTAAGAAAATACATAATCTTAAAGCGACAGCCAAATATTGACATAATGCTGGCCTCTTATATATTTTGTTCGCCAAAATTACTTTTGTTGACCATAAATACTAAATGTTCACCAAATTTTATTCCGCATTAAATTCTAACATAATACCCATTTATTTAATTTTTGACAGTGTCCTATATTATTTAGTAGTTAAAAATACTATTTGTTGATCAAAAATACAGAAGCAATAAAATGTTGTGCAAATGGTAAATAATTTTATGCAAAATTATAGATGTAGAGGTGTTACGGCAAGAAAAATTAGAGTGAAAATAGAAGTGGTTTGCACAAAAAAAAAATATTAATTTTCATAATATATAAATGCTTTGCTGTAATTGGCTTGCATTATGTAAAACGTAAAACTTCTTTTAGTAGTAATTTCTAATCGTGCTTTAAGAAAAAAATTACAGGGCCCTGAACTGACTTTGTACAAAACTTTTTTCGCGTGCCTCGTGTCTGGAAGCGCAAGCGGCAAGGAGAGATGTGCGTACATATTTAATTTTTGGAGTAATAGAATAATTATTTGACGCACAAGTAGTTTTTTTGAGAAACACTAAATATAAATGGATAGCGCGAATATTTATTATGTACAGCACGGACGCGTAACTTGAGCGTTCTAAATTTGGTGACCATTTAGTAAAATTGATAAACATATAGAATTTAAAATGTAAGTAATGGTAAAACAATACGCAGCATAGTTATTTTAGTGGTGATGTTCTCATTTTCTGATGTATAATAATTTGGGTTTTTTTAGATTTTTTGATGCTCATTAAATTTTCTGGTGAACAGTGCAAGGGATATATGGTTTAATTTGGTGTACATTATATTTGTTCCCTTAATTTATTAACTTAAAACAATTTTTTCGTAGATTATTTGCGTAATTAGAGAGAAAGAGCGTTAGGACGCCATAGGAATTGAAACCAGTGTGTCCCAATCGCATTCTCATCAAACTTGGAAAACTTGAAAGTGACTTGATCGCGTCGCAAATGGCCCCTAATAACGCAATATGCCGCGAAACGACTTCCTGTCCCGTTGTCTCGGTTGCGTCGATAATGTTGTTCCTGACAGGAAGAAAGTTTCCTTCTAAAAATACATCTGCCAGCACGTGAACTTAACGTAGGCACCGGAACGCGAAAGTATTTATCCAGATAGCTGGAGTAACACGGCGTATTTGTTCACTTTTCACCCGTGCCGTGTCCAACAGAGTGGAAACTCCGGGAGAAGTTGAGTTATGCAACCGGAAGTACTGTGCTTATAGAAGACAGCCAAAAAGCTGCCAGGCCCGGTTCCGTTGTGTCTAGCAAAATGGAGTTCTATGGCAAGGCCACTGCCAAACTCCGACCCGGATCCGCCAACGGCCAAATTTTAAATGTCAAGATCGATCCGCTGAAATAAAAATAATAACGGTGATCAATTTTCAAGAGTTGCAGCTTTTAGATATTTTTCGAAATAAACAAAGGTAAAGTTGAAAATTTTTTAAAAAGATAATTAATCATCATGTCCCAGAGGTCTAAAAACCAAAATCTTAATAAAATAAAACAAATAAGTTAAAAAATTAATTTAATAAGATTAATTGTCAAAAGTTGAGATTGCTAAGCGCGCCGTTCAAAGCTGCTTAAGGGAAGCTTGCAAATTCTATGTCGCAGAATTTCAGCTTGAATCAATGACTTTGTTACAGACGGCGTTTTAAATTGTGGAGCCAATCAGTAGATTTTGCTGCTTTTCCATACCGCCGATAACTGGCGATAGCTTATTGAAATTAATTTTGCCGGTACCCAACTGTGTTTGGCTCTGATTTAAAATGAAAGTCGCGGGAAATTCTCGAGGATAATCGAGTCGTTGTTTCCCGGGAAAAATAAATTTACATTTTCCCCCAAAACTTCATTACATAATGCCACACTTTCCCTCATGCTCTATCACCGTCGAGTAAACCCTTCTCCGCAAAATCTCATGATTTGATTGCTTTTAAATTTTCGTCCAAAGCAGAATCTCGTGCTTTAGACGCCCTCGCCGTAAAACTCGCTCGTCAAAAATTCGGCAGTATTTTCAATTTTCCAATTATAATAACAAAATAAGGACTATAAGGAGTGACTTTGATCTTCAATAAATCTTAATGTAGGTCAAATTGATTCACAGTCAAGGTACGAGAAACCTCGGTTTTTAGGCTGCAAGTTGATTGTAGACATAGAAGTTTTTTTAAAACTGAGATTGTTATATCGAAGTAAATACGGAATGGAGCCAATTATTTTCAAATTATTGAAGTTTCGGATAGGTGCTGCAAAAGAGGAATTCAGCAGTAGTGAAGATAATGAAATTGGGTGCTGCTGAAGCATGCAACTGACAGTCTCCAGAGCAACAGACGCCTCGATTTGCATGTTTTGTACCTACCTGCAATAGATAAACAGCAATAATTTTTTATTGTGCTGCTGGATCCTTAATTGAATTTGGGGAGTCTTCGAAGCAGTTACCATGCTAATGCTGGAAGAATTAGTCAACTTTTGCAGCTTAATCCGATAATTTCTCGTTTTCTGTTTACATCGTTCGGGCTCTTACCCATAATAACAAGATGGGATGCAAATAACTAGATTACGTTCGCAAGTCTGAGACTCAAAAACCTCGGCTTTATCATCTTAAGAAACGTGTTTTATCTAAATCTCCATAAAGTTTTAATGAGTTTATTAGGGCGATCGAAAATCACGACACTATGTTGGAAAGGTCCCGCTACAAACTTGAAATTGGTTAGTACGCGCGACCGTTCCTTAATTAAATCAGTATCAGAACCGATCACGGCGAGCTTCAAATGAAAACTGTTGTCGTTTTTGTTGATCACTTGAATTAATTGCTCGAATTGAATCTGGAGGGTACAAGAAAAAGAATCGCGCCACTCTCGCCAAAGTTATCGCTCAAATCGAGAAGAAACCCTAAATCTTGTTAGGAACTTCCGTCAATTTTCTTTGCTGGGAATTTAACGTGAAAATAATTGAATTATCCCTCGCCTACAGCTCTTTAACTATTACACCAACTTTGAGTTGTTTGATAACTTAAGAATTAAACTACCCGTAATTGGTCGCGCAGAAGCAACCCCGCGGAAAAGTAGTTAGTCAAAGACAATAACGACATTGCTGAGAGACAGTTCGCCAATATTAAGCAACGATCTAGAGATTTACCGGTCTACTAAAAGGAATAGTTTGTTTAATAAAGCGACGATACAATTGCATGCAATTTTCTAAAGGTAGTAAAATTTTACTGCCTTACGAGACACTCCGACCAGGATAATAAAGTTGAAGCGATCCAGCAACATAACAGCAGATTTGTGGATAGAATTTTTATTTGATGTGCAGTAAATTGAGAAAAAGTAGCTATTTTTTGCTACTTTACGTTGCTATAAATTTACTTTTTCTCTGTCTTGCAAAATTGTTCACAAATAAAACAAATAGAACGAGGAACACGAGAATCTGCTATACTTTTGGAAGCTCCACGACCAAGATAGTGACGTGACTGCCAGTAGTGAGAAAACAATAGTTTTGCTCTCAAGATTAAATCCGATAAGTTAATTTTAGAAGATCAAATCAATCTGCAGAATCAGTCCTTAGAAGATAAATTTTCTGAATGAAATGTTACTCTAATGAAACTTTCCTCAGAATAAAGAGCTTTACAGAATTTTTTTTAAGCAAAGCGTAAAGAGAATCAGGCGGGATTTATTTTAGGTTTTAAATGCATCTTTAGTCTTCTTGTACCCGAGGACATTATCAGGGGAAAAAACTAACAAATACGATTTGCTTACGGATCTAATTGAGGTGCTTGTTCACGAAGTGGTTGCACCGCCAATTGAGCCTAAACAAGCCTCCCATGTCTTTCAACGTTTATTACGTCAATGTTATTAAATTCTGCAGCCACGCCTTCAGGCGAAGACAAATTCGGTGAATAATACGTCAGACTCAGGTATTTACAGAGACCGAAACGCGAATTTCCTTTGAATTCAGCGGTATTTACGTAGTGTGGAGGAACACCACTTTGAATGTAAGTATAAATGAACGGGGTCTAACGAGGAATTACGTCCCCAAAGCGGAACGCGCAGTGGCGATTTTCTCACCTCCACATACACCGTCGAGTCTTTGTTGCCTTGTGGAGCTTTGATTCCAATTTGCAAATGTATCCTTCCTGTGTCACCTCGCTTTAAAGCTCAGAGGCGCGAGATATGCCTTTGTTTAGAACCAAGATTGCCACCTCTGTCAAATGCTCGTCTTGACAGTGAACTATGAGATTATCTCACAAGCAACGGTAATTGCTCCAACACTTTTTACAGTAGTTTAGAATGAATCCTACAAATGTCGTCTTTCAAAAAAAATATACTTCTTTAAAAATTGTACTCTTTTAACTTCAACCATTCTATTTTAAAGTGACTGGCTACACAATGAAAACTCCTTCAAAAATTATAGAATTGAAGTCAAAGTCTATTGAAACGTAGAACTAGCAAATAGTTAACAGAGAATTAAACAAGTGTTTTTTGAGTAGCAATTTCTGCCGCAATCTGAACAAATTTTCCTTAAACTCGTCTCAACCTGGAGCTCAGGTTTAAATAACGGTGAACCGTCTCTTTAGGATTCCGTAGGATATCTGAAACGGAAAGCTGAAATCTATGAAAAATTATTCAGTTCAGTAAAGCGGGTTTTCTTTTCCTTGCCGCTCGTTTGCCGCTCGGAGTTTTCAAACGTTGTACAGGTCGAACTTTATTACTGTTTCTTTATTCGTCCATTATATCAGCACACATGAGAGTCTTATAATAAAATGTTATTGAGCAAAGTCGTAGTGGATTGAAGTTTTTTACTATTGTTAAGACAGCGCCTTAAGCTGCATTGAAAATAAATAACAAGTCACTTCTTAATAATAAAAAATAATTAAAGAAACATCTTTAATTATTTTTTATTATTTATTTGCAATTTTTTTTTCCTTGTGGCAATAACGAATATAAAGAAAATTAAACCTCTAGAGTCTTTTTAAAGAATCCCCCAGGCTACAGAGCGACCAAGCTTACAAACCTTGAAACTACGTAAAGAGCATGAAGGATGAACGACCAACAAAGTGGTAAAATAATAATTGATACCTTCCAAAACGCGCTTCACGACTGGGAGATCGCGGAAGAGAAATGCATAGTATAGCAGCATTATCTAATTTTAATTTGTAAATAAATGTCTTGTAAATGTTACCGTAAAGAATTCTAACTTTAAAGCGACCCTGCGGGCTCCAGCCCCTCTAACTTGGGGAATCAGCCCGAGCCGAGCTCCTGGTTTCAGGACGTGCCGATGCAGTTGCCGTCCCGTTGGATTCGATGAATGGTGGTGTAATAAATTTTCGAGCGCCTGAAGTTTCAGGATGAATTATGTGCCCGCTGATCATCGTGGGGTTTGGAAATTGTTGGGGTCTCGGTAAAAATCCAATTCATCTCGCCACAACAGCCGATGTTGCGACAATAATTATTGATTGAAACAAATCAAAAAGTTGCTCGTCTCGTCACCACACCCCTAATCACGACTACTTATCGCCCCGTGACGCAGATTTGCGTATCTGACCGGTTGCGATGCTGACTCAATTACTGGTCTGGGGGTGGTTAAATATGACAGTGGCCTGGTTGATGGTAGCAGATTGTGCTGAATCGATACTTTCCCCATAAAGCTTCCAGCGACAGTGGCTACATTGGCGGTGGCACGACTAGAAACCCTATTAAGGTAGTCATCTGTCATACGACAGTCTGATATTGTTGGAGGTTTAAAAATCCATAAAGTGGAGACGGGGTTGTCCCACCTCTCCGAATCGACCCACGGCCGAGCGTAAGTCGACAAGGAATTAACTTGAGACCGTTAAGGCGGTTCTTGCCATAAGTAGTAAAAGAAATTAGAGACCGTAAAAGGGATGCCGATGGAATATAAAAATACGCAATTTCCCCGGCCAATAAAAGTTTGGCGGTAGGACCTTAATCGCGGCATCGTAATTAACATCAATAACCGATAAGAGCAAACAAGAACTTATCGACTCGAACTCGAGTATACGGATTAATATAGTATTAAGGACTCATGCAAACAAGCGGCGGGCTTGTCCGAAATTAGACAGCGCCCTAAATATCTACCAATCGATCTTATTGACGAGAGAGCTTTCACACCTAAGTAATTAGAGAAAAGCATGAATTTGGCCACCGCAAGCTAGACAGGAGTTTCACCTTTGTCATACTTCTAAAAATGACGAAACTACATATATTAAATATAACCATCATTCCTCAATAACCACGCAATCAATAGTTATAAAATGTGTTATCCAACGAAATCATTGGACGAAGTGGCTTCTTATTGTCTAAAAGCCGTTTTACAGGATCAATAATTATAACAATAATTCTGGCCACAATTGTGGTCATTACAATTTTTTTCTACAAAATAGAGATTTGTTTTCTGAATTTAACGATGATGTTCGGTTATACCTATTGTGGAGACCGGCACTGACACCCGCCACGGACTTCACTGGATAATGTTGTTACGTATTAGTAAAAGAAATGTAAACACTTTTTGTATAATTTAGCGATAAGGATTTACGATTACAAAAGTTAGTTCGATTGCAGCGCGATTATCATTACGTACTTGAGCATCTTTGCTCTATTGTTGCAGGAATAAAGAAGTAGTAATAATGCTGTGTAGTGAAGTTATGAATGGTAGACGACTGCGACAGGTGTTGCCACTAAGGGTAATATATTTATTTATTAAGTCTAAGTTTTATCATCCAATTTATTTCGAAGAATTGAGAATTGAAACTGACTTGTCAAATGTTGATTTCAATAAGTCCCAACTACAATGACGAAGGAGAAGGATGTATGGTGATCATAAACACCCTTTACTTCTGCAGTCGACTCAAGATTCGCGGTGAGTCGTTTTAATTCTTCACTTCAGCGGCAGCTAAAATTGCTCATTAGCAGGACAAGTCTTTCTTTTAATTATGAATTAAATTTTTTGAAGCTATTAGCCGCAGCTTAGTTATCTACTTATAGATTGTCGTTTAGATTATTTCCAATAATAAAATAATACTTATAGTATACCTACTATATATCTATTATTAAGTAAATTATGAAATGCTACTATGAGAGAACATTGAATGAGTAAGTTTTTCATCATTTGCTACTGATTTGTGTCTCTTTGTTAATGCTTAAGAAAATATATGGCAAAAATTATTAGTTAAGTAGCAACAAATTTTTATTCAATAAGTTTCAAATGTTTTAAAATTGACACTAATGACAAGTGACAACATTTAACTGCGATAAATATATTGCTTGTCCGATAACATAAAAAGCAAAAAATGATCAAGATACAAACATAAAGTGAACCCACTAAAAAAAAAAAAATTTTATAGACAAAACATCTGGAGCACTTATTACAATTTTATCTTTGGAGTGATTTTAAAAACAATTTAATTCTTTAAGAATATTCTTGAATTTTGTAACTATTGGTTCATAAATCGAAAATGATTACAAATAGCCATCGAAGTGTACACACAAAAATGTTCGTTTTTAATATATATCGTTAAAAAATATACAGTGTTCTATTTAAAAAAATATAAGAAAATTAGATTCAAAAAGTAAGTTGAAAAGTTAGGTTTAGCCACCCTGTATAATTTTTCAAAAATAAAAACGATTCAAAGACATCCCAGACGTTTCCCAATTAGTACTTACATAATTTCTTTTTACTCGTAATTGTGACTGTAGTATGTAACGCATTTGCAAATGCTATTATTTGAACAAGAAAAATCACTATTCTCACATCCAAGTGGTTTGGAAATAGCCAGTAGGTAATGATATTAGACTGAAAAGAGCCTAAGAAAAACCTCCAAAAAATTGCTTTTTTATTGAAAAAAATGTCATTTGTCCTTGTATAATCGTCTTGGCTCATCCTGTATGTTCAAATATAATTTCCAATTATAGATGTTTTTTTTCTAGTTTATTTGTGTTTTTAAATCAAATTTCTAGCTACCATAGAACTCGAGCTATCGAAGTCGGACGCAGTATTGCCCCATCCTGTATATAGAAAACTAAAAAAATTATTATGTAGTTCTAAATTACGTGTCACTCTAAAACAGTTTCTAACTGTCTGTATTTTTATCGTAGTTTTGTAGTTTATTTGAAGAAAAAAAAATTATTTTACTTGTCATATTAATTAGTTTTTTTATATTATAATCTTCACTTCACTGCTCGATTAATTTAAAAATTGTCTGCATTTTACAAAAATTGTCCAAAGTATTTTTGAAAAATTAGTTTGAATCAAAAAAAAGCAACATTCACATCCTGGCTGATAAGTTAATAGTTTATATAAAAAAACTACGTGGCAAATTGTTTTGGTTTTTTGATAGCTTCTTTCGAATTTTCTATCCCTAATGAGCTAAAGAAAAGCTAGAAGAAAGTTCAGTATTAAAAGTCGTACTATAACATAGTTACCAACTGCATGTAGAGCTAATTGTAACTTATTTTCTAGTCTTATTTATGACGTCTTTATGAACTTTTATTTTATGATCTTTACACTGGGAATACATATAAGCAGCTAAAAGAAAAAGAATTATAACTTTTGAATTTTAAACTACTTGAAAAAATTGCTTTTTTTCAAACTAACTTTTTTAATTTTTTATATTAGTTACAATCTTTACTATTTAGCATTTTCTTGTATTTTGTAAAAATTGTTTCAAAGATAATAAATGTTTGTCGAAATTTGCATGTATAAATAACGAGCTAGAATAAAAAATCATAAGCTCTGAAATAGACGTTGCATTAAAACACATTTCAGCTTCTTGTAAAGGCTAACCAAAGTTTATTTAGATTTTTTTCACGTTAACTTTGTATAAATTTTTATATTATAATTTTTATGAGGCTTCTATATTATTTTACACTTTTCAAAAATGGCTAAGATGTTACATGAGGATTGAGTTATAATCCGTGAAAAAGTCGTTAGTCTTCGCGACCAGAGACAGTTTTACAAATTAAGTTGTCTACAACTTTAATGAAACAAACAATTGTTGAATTTTCTTGGCATTTGTAAGACTCAATTCGCACGGGTCCGCCGACACCATTTATCACAAGACGTAGGTAACACTTTTGCTCTTTTATTGGTGTAAAAATTATTGTACATTAGCGGTGTCCTGAGAGTTTGATAAATGTGACCTGTCTTGGATGAATTATTACCGAAACATCTGTCAACGGTCTTATTATGTATCTCGAAAGGGCAATTCGCGAAAGCGCTGATTAATTTGCCCGCGACCCCGAAACTACGCTTTATCTCCGCCCGGTCCAAAACTTTCAATTTTGACAAGGACCGCGAAACTTCTGATTTCGCCTTTTTTTCTGCAAACAACACATTGTTGGATCTTTGTTGACAGGAGTGTCGTCGTAGCCTTCAGTCCTGTTTACACCATTTTTGTGTGCATGCCAGAGTGATTTTATCTGAATTTTTCGCACCGCATGAATATTGAAAGGTTCAAGGCGAACATCCGCCACGTCGCGTAACGGTCAGTCAGTTTCCATCACCTCATATCGCTCAACAATTTGCTTTTACCCAACATCCACCTAGGGATCTTTCAGATTTTGCTCTCAATCCTTTCCGCTCCTGCCGCCGACAGCACACCTCGTCTCGCCTTCATTATTCTGCGAAAATTTGATTTCTCGTTTCGTTCGATAGATCATTACGCACTAACCGTATTCAATTCGATTAAGCATTAAAGCGTCAAGTTTGCGCGATTACTTCGACATCTCGCATCTCGACATGAACGCGAATTGCGTTACTGCACCCCAATTGACAATAATTATTACCAGAGCAACGTGTAATGCGGAATAGTACTGCAGACGTAAAGTTTACCAGCAGTGAAGAGTTTACCACCAAGCGTCCAACTTGGGCAGATTTAAAATATTTACGTATCTATTAGCACAATTTTATGTCTATTAAAAATGGTGGAAGATGATCAAAGAAATTCTTGACAGTTCAAAATTGTCGAATGGTCGAGGAAGAAATATCGTCATTAATTAGACTTAAACCCATGTTCAAATAATGATCATATGCATAGAAGTTATAATGCAAATCCTGAGTAACGTCATGTAAATTGGATGCATCTGTACACAATGTTGAAGAATTTACAGTTGCCATTATGTAAAGTCATGCAGCGCAGGTTATGCTCGAAAGTTGTCGGAATAGCGACATTAAATTTGCTTGCAATTCCGAACTGTAATAGTCTTGCAATGTCGGAGCATCAAGGCAAATTTGTTGTCGAGAATTAACTCACCTTCTGAAGTCTCTGCTCCAACAGGCATAAATCACTGGATTCATGCTGGAGTTGATCCAGCCCAGCCACGTGACCACTGCCAGGACTATTTCCTCGTGCCAGATGCACTGTAGACAAAATCCCGAAAGTAGATTCACTACGAAGAACGGTAACCAACACACGATAAACACTCCCATCACTATACCGAGAGTTTTGGCAGCCTTCTTCTCTTTAGCAAACTTGGCGAGTTTTCTGCTCAACGAAAAGTTCTTGCTATGTGGACCCAGTCTAGTTGACGCCATGCGAGATAACCCGTTGTTCTGCAAAGCTGTCAACGGTTCATCCTCTTGCGTAGAGTACAAGTGTCTGTCGCCTCCTGTGAGTTTGCCAGTACCACCACGATGTATTCTTAAAGTTAACTCGAGTTCTCCCGACCCTAAAAGTACCTGTTTCGTTCCGAGCCTTAACGACCGAGTTTGAGCTACTGCAGCTCGGTAGATGCGGTAATAAGTGAACACCATAACGAAGAGAGGGAGGTAGAAGGAGATGGTTGAGGAGAAAATTAAATAACCTAAATGTTCGGTAAAGGGACATTTATAGGCGGGAATCGGCTCGGTTCTAACGGCCCTCCACCAGACTATAGCGGGGAAGGATATTGCACTAGAACAAACCCAAACAGCAGCTATAAGTAGCGCCGACCGTATTCTTGTCATCCTCATCGGGTACGTGATAGGATCGGTAATGGCCCAATAACGATCTAACGAGATTACGCATAAATTCAATATCGACGCCGTGCTAAATAATACATCCAGAGATCTCCAGATGTCGCACCAATCGGTCCCGAAGAACCAAGTGTGCTCTAGGACCTCGTACAAAGCGCTGAAAGGCATCACGACTAATCCAACTAAGCAGTCCGCTACCGCCAGAGACGTAATGAAATAATTGGTGGCGGTGTGGAGGTAACGTTCGCGAACTACGGCTAGAATCACGAGCATATTCCCGAACACAGTGGTCATGGAGAACAGGAGAAGCAATGAAACGACCACGGCCCGGTCCTGGATTAAGGAGCCCCACTGCTCCCACGCGTCCCGTTCTGGATCCGACGCGTTCGTCCAATTCACTTCGGGTACTGTTGAGTTAATTGGCTCCCATCCAGGCAACATTAAGTATTCGGAGCCGTTCATCTCTCGCACGTCTTTGGCTTAAACCGGCATCCCTAGAAAGGAAGGCAATTAATAAAACGGCAAAATTCATGGTGACGGTGCGCAGGGATGGGGTTTCAAATATTTTAACAACCAACAGCTGCTGCATCTCTTAATAGACCCATTTTATGCGACTCTTTGACAGTTTAAAGACTAATTTTTACAGATACTTTCAGGAATCTTAAAAATTTTATGAGTTCTTCAGAACTATTTCCAGTTAAGAAACGAGAATTCAATCAAAGGATCAGTGCCGGAACAACAGGTAGCGCCAGGAGGCGTTTGTGGAAATTATTGCCCCGTTTCTTAATTGCTCATAAAAAATTCATGGGCTTGGGGAGTCCGGCGGAGGACAATAATTCTCAATAACGCAAACTTTAGTGCCTGCTACATTGATGTTGTTGATAACTTGTTTATTAAACGATGGATTGCAGCACAACATCGAGGACAAGAAAATCAAACCTCTTGATACCTAGCAAAGTGCCTAATTTGTCTTTTATTCCGCAACGGACTGGAAAATTAAGGGGTCGTATTTAGCAGTCTCCCAAATTTACCCAATATTTTTATACAAAAAAATACTTTCATTTCCCAAAAATACTAAATGCTCACCAAAATTAAGAAAATACATAATCTTAAACCGACAACCAAATATTTACATAATACTGGCCTCTTATATATTTTGTTCGCCAAAATAACTTTTGTTGACCATAAATACTAAATGTTTACCAAATTTTATTCCGCATTTAATTCTAACATAATACCTAGATATTTAATTTTTGGCAGTGTCTTATATTATTTAGCAGTTAAAACACTATTTGTTGATCAAAAATACACAAGCAATAATATATTGTGCAAATGATAAATAATTTTATGCAAAATTATAGATGTAGATGTGCTAGGGCAAGGACAATAAGAGTAAAAATATAAGTGGTTTGCACAAAAAAAAATTGACTGCCGTAATATATAAAAGCTTTGCTATAATTGGCTTGCATTATGTAAAACGTAAAATTTATTTTAGTGGTAATTTCTAATCGTGCTTTTAAAAAAAATACAGGGCCCTGAAATGACCTTGTACAAAACTTTTTCGCGTGCCTCTTGTCTGGAAGCGCAAGCGGCAAAAAGAGATGCGCGAGCATATTTCATTTTTGGAGTAATAGAATAATTATTTGACGCACAAGTAGTTTTTTTGAAAAACACTAAATATAAATGGATAGCGCGAATATTTATTATGTACAGCACAGACGCGTAACTTGAGCGTTCTAAATTGGTAAACATTTAGTAAAATTGATAGACATATAGAATTTAAAATGTAAGCAATGATAAAACAATACGCAGCATAGTTATTTTAGTGGTGATGTTCTCATTTTCTGATGTATAATAATTTGGGTTTCATAAGATTTTTTGATGCTCATTAAATTTTCTGCTGGACAGTGCAAAGGATGTATCGTTTAATTTGGTGTACATTATATTTGTTTCCAAAATTAACCAACCTCTAACCCTTTAGATTTTGCTACTTTTGTCTTAACACGTCCTGTTCTTTACTAAAATTAGTTTTCGATAAAAGATGATGAGATATGTCAGCAAGTGGGAGTATGACTTTTGTCTTATTTTTGTAAAGGTTACTTTCTAACTTAGCTCTATTAGGTGAGGTGGGAGTTCTGCTGCTTTAAGGTTCATTGGTTGCCATAATTAAACGGCATTCGGGACAAGCGAGACGTGAAGTTGAAATGATATTCAGGTAGGTGTCTCGTGTGTGGCGAGCTTTTATCTCCCCTTTAGCGACTAAATTTGCGCGCTTTCAAACTTGAAACTCAAGAATCTGAGTTGTGCAACAGTGTAGTCGGTTGAATGATACCGCAGTGCTTGCAGCTTCCATCTTTGTTAACACAAGTATTGCATTTTGCGATAAGTGGCTCTTATTGTTATTCGACTCTAATCCGATGCGTCGCTGCTTGATCCTGCAAAACTTAAAAGGATTTCCCTTGTTGTCTTCGGATTCAGTGAATCTTTCATGACTGACTTCTCGGCGAAGTGTGTAAATGTTCACTATGACAGATGATAAATAACGTTCAGATAGCGTCGAACCGGCTCGCATATCCACTGAAAATAAATGTGCAGACATTCATCAAGGCACCTGTGACGAATTCTGGGGTTATTTTGCGGCCTGAACGGTTTGTTTCCCGGCAAAGGGTGGCGGTTCGGGTCTATCAAAGTGGAAAGTATCGCCGTTCATCAGTCTCAAAGCTTGTGATCACCTGTATGGATGTTTAATTTCAAGCATACTCTTGATAATCATTATCGATTCGGGTTTAAAGGAGACCGGAACGTCCACAAATAGACGTCCATCGCAATTTTTATCATGCATTCATTGCGCTACAAGGCGAATTCAGGTCAGTCCATTGTCCCAGATAACAAAGCCAGGAACGTTGCATCAGATCACTTTTTCTGCAACTCGCACAAACAAGCCAAATTTCGACCATAAAATATGTTCCCCCAGGAGCTTTTGGAGACCGCATAATGCTCGAAGTAAAAACCGACAAGCTCGGGGAGAAACATTCAACAATGCCGCACAACTGAACTATCAACCAACTAAATAAAAATTATTTCTTTAATAAAATCGCCATAATGGTTATAACTAGAGGCACCTACAAACAAACAATTGGAAATTATTTTAGTATTTGTTCTAAAATACTTTACTTTGTCTGTTAACGTAATACACAAATTAAAATTTGAAAAACTCACTGATTGCAAGTTTAAACATTTCTGAGCAAATTAGACGCAGATTATGGCAACTTGTGGCAAACTGCAACGAAGACCGAACTCTAATCTAACTTGGAATATTATGTACTCAAGCGGAATTGCGAGGATCCTAGAAACGCAACTAGGAGCAATTTGGTTCGAGAGTTAGTAAGTTTTTTCTCCACACTGGTCATTCAAATTCACCCGTCTTCCTTTGAGGTCTAATTACCAAAGACCAAACCAGATCATTGCACAACAACTTCTACACAAATAGAGAGAAGTTTTCTCGATTTTTTGCGACTTGATTACCATACTCTTCACAGGGAAGGCTTTCAGATGAATTTTTCAAAAGAGAAAATGTCGGACTTGAATTTGTCGTTCTAAAGTTAAGAAAAGAGCAATAAATTTCGACTGCATAGCATTGTCAGCAGAACTGGTTTCTGCTCCTAGGGGGGTGTGTATATTATAGTTTTAAACTGTCGCTCTTGTATAACAGGGGCAAGGAACACGTTATGATCCGATAACGCCTGCATAATTGAAATAATTGCCAGGACGACGAACCCTCTGAGACACCAACTCATCAACTAATTTTGTTAACGCATTTAGTTCCTCGTTTACGCATTTAAACCTGTAAAGCACCATGCAAATTCGCTTGTTAGCCAATTAATTCGGGAAAATCAATGGCAATTGCAATGACCTCAACAGAACCTACCTACAAATGCTTTATTAGTGTCTGCAAACAAAACAGCGTAATCTATTAAATGGAAAGCAAATCGACCAGTAATTTTATCCTGTTTGAATCCAGGCCATAATAGTGGGTGACTTTTGGTCTCTTGAGGATTATAAATAATTTATGTGACGACAATCGCAGGACCCCTGTTTACTCTTTTGGCGTGTTAACGGAAAAGTCGTTTTCGGGACAGATCAACGCAATTCGTCTTGTATTGGCCAAACTGAGGCTAGTTTGCTTCTTAATGCGATGCCCAACTGAGCGTGAAAACGGAAAATTCCTTTGCCATCCATTTACGGGTAAAAAACGATCGACTTATTTACAGGGGGCTGATGTTGGCCCAATTTGTGCGTCAAATAACTATTCTATTACTCCAAAAATAAAATATGCTCGCGCATCTCTCCTTGCCGCTTGCGCTTCCAGACAAGAGGCACCCGAAAAAAATTTTGTACAAGGTCAGTTCAGGACCTTGTAATTTTTTTTAAAAAGACGATTAGAAATTACCACTAAAAAAAGTTTTACGTTTTACATAATGCAAGCCAATTACAGCAAAGCATTTATATATTACGGAAATCAATATCTTTTTTTGTGCAAACCACTTATATTTTTACTCTTATTTTCCTTGCCCTAGCACATCTACATCTATAATTTTGCCTAAAATTATTTACCATTTGCACAACATTTTATTGCTTCTGTATTTTTGATCAACAAATATTATTTTTAACTGCTAAATAATATAAGACATTGTCAAGAATTAAATATCTGGGTATTATGTTAGAATTAAATGCAGATTAAAATTTGGCGAACATTTAGTATTTATGGTCAACAAAAGTTATTTTCGCGAACAAAATATATAAGAGACCAGCATTATGTCAATATTTGGTTGTCGCTTTAAGATTATGTATTTTCTTAATTTTGGTGAGCATTTAGTATTTTTGGGAAATAAAAGTATTTTTTTTGTATAAAAATATTGGATAAATTTGGTAGACTGTTAAATACGGCTCCATTTTATTCAACATGAAATGTGGTTAAACTAACCTTTATTTTAACCCTACTGTCCATTGAATGAAAAAAGTTGTTGTTTTATTGTACTATTGATTAAAATAGTAACTATTTCAGATGTTCCTCAAAGAATTATATTTTTTTTCAACAATTTTTTCCCTATAAAATTGAGTAAAAATTAAAACTTGCATAGTTGGATGATGAAAGAGTGAAATGTCTTTAATAAAATGTTAATATCTGATTACTGCTAAGATCCCTTAAAAGTAAATTCAAAAATTAGGTGATGGAAGGTTCTTACGTCAACAAATCCTAAATCTTCTTCATGTAGGTACTTCGTGAAGAATTATTGACCTTTTGATGACCGTTTTCCAAGTTTGCGTCAATAGCAAAATTCACAAAAAATTATAAGATGTGAATAGTATAGTGGTGAATTAAGTGTGAAAAGTAGTTTGTAGCTGTCAGCAAAGATCTAATTACAGTTAATTTAAGAAATAATCGCTTAATTCGTAATTTTATTTTTTAATTTTTTATGAATTTTTTTAATGTGATTTTCACTTGGTTTCTCCACCATTTGTCTACCTTCTACGGTTTACAAAAAATTTTCAAAAGTTCTGTTTAAGAACTTAAAACTGAAGTGCATCAAGTCTATCCATTGCAACTACTCATCCCGTTATAAGGTTAACTCGCTGATAAAGCTCTTGAGCTTATTTAAAGTCGAATATTCAGGATAGGCTTGCGTTTATCATAAAGCGAAGCAGAGGGATTAATTTCCATGCAAATTCAATTTATGGTCATGAATATGAACAGTAACCATATTGTGGTTTGGTGCAAACTCCCAACAATCTCTTCGCTGTTATTTCGATCCTTGATGAGACTATATGAATGTCTTAATTAAACACAGATATTCTACGCATTTCAGTTCCTCACTTGAGTCTTTAGCGACGTAACAGATTTAAGGGCGGAAATTGGTTCTAACAAAAAGAATACATATTTGAAATAATGTTGACTGCAGATGGGTGATTTTCAGTAATGTGCTTAGCCACGTGGCTGGCTCTCAATTCCGCCCGTAATTGTTTGCCACTTCGCATTGTTGGCGAAAGCAAGTTCGTGATCAGATTAATGCATGTTTAGTGGTGGCTTTGAAGCTTGATTGCTGTAAAGCATTAACGGCGTGTTTATTGTAATGGCGGATCGCCACCTGTAATAAAAAGACAACATGAAAGTTTTCGGGGCGAGTTTCCGTTGTATTCTCGGTGTTTTACGATGGCATTTTTCAGTAGTATTTAAACACGGTTGAACTGTCACAAAAGGCCAAACCCCGGCAAATCCCGTGTTAGATCAAAGCTTTATGTGGGTTTAGTATTAGTACTACAATAAAACGTATCTCTCTTATCGCAAGGTGAATAGCGCCCCCTCCCGGCGTGCCACAAAAACTTCTTTATCAGGTAGACGATGTCGCAGGACGTTGTTGCGATACGGGGGCTGTAAATTTGAATTTGCCGGAGAAAAAACCGATTCGCTCTCGCATCTTCCGGATCTTAACACCCAATTACTCCTACACCGGCTTGAAAATTAGCGTTAAAAAGCGGTTCATGTTTAATTCAATCTCGCGATTTGTATTCTAAATTTCGAGTTTCTCAGAAACGATGCTTGATTGAAGTTGATATTTCATGCAGCGACCCGATGGCGCTCCTCCGGCCGAATTTGCATATTTACTCGTGAGGACGAGGCATTTTTTCATATTAGGTCATTACCGTTACACCGACCTAAAAAAAAAAACTGCACCCGTAAATTTAAATAACAAAAGAGTTGCAGCTTTCACCGAAGCGCGACTCTATGTAGGTCGGTTCGGTCTTCAAGTGTATTTTAAGCGATTCACCCGGCGCCTCCACCATTTTTCAACAAAACGAAATTTGTTGCATTAACGAACAAGTTTTATTATGTGATTACTTGGGGACGGAGCAACTTTGAAAATGCAAAAAAAGAACAGTTTACGGCGAAGTAATTTTCTTAAAATAAACTGTTATCCTCGAAATCGGGGCAGATAATCGAACGCAGTATTTCAAAGAGACGAATTGAATAAAATCGCTGCTGTAAATTCTGCAAAACTGAACCGCTTATATCATTCTATTTAAAATCTCCCATTCAAAGGCTTAAACTGTCTGGTCACGCAATGCAGAATTCACGTGTTAATTTATCCAAGTCCGTAGTGCCTCATTAAACTAAGCATAATTTATTTGCATAATTCAATTTATTTTTACTCGCACCGTAAAACTTCAAAGGGCCCATCTGATTTTTACGTTGTATAGGCGATTTAAATATCGGTGCTGCCTATAGCACTAAATTCGACAAAATGAAACTCCAAACGCGTCTTCCTTGGATCTTTCAGCGTTTTAATGCTAAATTTTCGGCAACTGCTTTATCGCGTAATTAATTAAAATTTTTGCATTCACACTCGGAGGATCTTTATGAGTATACGTCAAACAGCGCAACTAAAATTATTTGAGGAACAAATAAACTTGAGCTGACTTCTTGACTGGTGCCGTCACTGATGGTCCTTGCGGTCTGGAACGGCAATGTACAATGAGTTCCAATTAGCAGCGAACTGTGAGTTGTTCGTTACCCACGTAAAAACCACCCCTACACTTTTGCTAGGGCTAGTTTTGCTAGTTAGGGCTAAGCACTTGCCATTGATTGGAACCAATATTTAACTTAGCTGAATTTTACTGCATCAGAGGCAATGCAGCGGAAAGAAAGTTAGAATCAAACTAATATTTGCGCACGTTTTTCTCGGTTGATTCCATCTTTCCTGAATCTACGTGAATTTTTATTTTTACCCAATATGTTCTGTAGACTTCTTTGCCAATAATTAATTTTTAAAATCTTATAAGAATATTTTTTTAAGTTTTACTTTTTAAGTACATTTAAATACATATCCCAAATATTTACTTAGTAACTAACTCAAAATGCAACGTTTATGAAATAACATTCCTCAAAAGAGAATTGTATCAAAATCGAATTGTAGACGTTCCTCGCCTCAACCCTTATTTCACGGATCACGTCCCATGTCGCCGACTCCTTTATATAACTCAGTTGTTTTGTAATCCGTCACTTCCATTGTAACATTGACCACAAGCCCAAAAATCTAAAATCTTTTTTCTTAATAATAAAATTCTGATTTTCGTTATTCGCGCGAAATTTTCTCGTTAACTGGGGTTCGAGTGGCCTAATTTCTGGAATCGTAACTCAACCCTGAACAAAAACTAGACGAAACCAGCATTGTGTCACGTCTGTCCCCCAAGAACCGTTGCGATGAGAATTTACGGCGCGAGCCCTGCCCCCGGATAAAGGGATTCATAACTTTAGCAGCCGGAGTCTCCTCCATAGATTTTTATTGAGAATTACCGTCAATAATATCTGCTAGTGTCTGCAGTCTGTAAGAGTATTTAATATGTAAAACACTCGCCTAATGGACGTACCAAACGCTTTTATCTTTTTTTCTGTTAAAAGCTTTCGAAATAATCAACGTAACAACTGTAAAAAGGATGGAAAATTGGCGAAGGTCAGCCGATTTGTCTTTGATCACCGGAGTTTTCGATAACACGACGTCGCCACATTCGAAGATTAAACAAAATTGCAATTAATTTAAAGTCCTTTCGTTTCCTGTGACCGCCAGATTCGTTAGCACGTTGCCCTTTGCCAATTTTCAACAGGAACAAAAGAGGGAATTTGGCGGGCAATTCAATTTCATTCCGTCAAAACGCAGTTACTTTTAATCGCATATTTGATGGTAGAATCGTTGAGAACTTAGTAGTTTTTAAAAATGTTCCCAGAGTACCTATTTAAATTAATGTTTACCAAATGGAGCTGTTACTTTTAGGTGTTGCATAATATAGAACTATGTAAATAAGAATTGTTGCAATTGTTGTTAAAATTCTCATTTGCGTTCTAATTTCCGTTGTAAAAATAATAAACGCGTTCTGCGGATAGCGCATAGAATAGCAAAGTCTTATTTATTGTGTGCTTTACCCCTTCAAACACAATTACCTATTTAGTTCATTAAAAACTAATTTTTCTTAGAAAGAAATAAAACAAATTTCTTAGTCATTTTCTGCAAAAATAATACTTTGGAAATTTTATGTAGCTCACCATTGCCAAAGATAACAGCTAGGACCTCTAGCAATTAGAATCAGCTCTAATAGCGTCATTCCGGAAATGGTTTGTACGCATGACGGGCAGAAATTGATGCTAAATGCGATTAGCCCACGGCCCTGTTCGAATCTTTGCGATCAGGACCCTTGGCGAGTCCAATCTCAAGATTTGAAGCCAAGAACAAAGAACTCAAATGAATTTTATGTTTGTTTAGGATTTTAGTAGAGGTAACAATTAGATTCGTTTTGCCGGCGCCTGCATCTAAATGAATAATGCCTCGCCGTCTTGGATATCGTCGAGAAGACATTTTAGACCGAGTGTTGATAAATTACGACATAATTTGCGCTCGCCATGCGACGATTCTGAATTCTTCCTGTTTCACGGCAAAACAGGCGATGCATAAACCCATTAAGGCTCTTATTTAAAAAATAACCACGGGATTTTGGCACGTGGGACTTCTTTTATTTTATGCATAATTACCGCGCCCTGGAAAGTGCACTCGATTTAATATCCCGCCGTTCTACGGCGTTCCCTAACGGCACATTACTTGGAACCGGCTTCGCAACGGAAATGGTGGATGCGCCGGGTGATTAGCACCCGATTCAAATAATTAATGACGGCTGCAGTTATTATTGGGATAACAATTTGGCCGATTTTATCCTCGTGAATCCTATTACGAGTGGGTGATTTTAATTGACTCGCTTATTAATGTACATAATGCAGAAAAATAAACTGCGCAGAAATTAATTTCTACAAATAACAACAATTTAGTTTCGTCATTACAAGCTGCCTAATTGAGCTACCGGAGCCCAACTGCAGTTGAAATTGTCGCATTTGTGGGTGGAGTGCAAAACAAATCAATTACCGGAAATCGGGAAATTAAAGTGTAGCTGAGCAAGAGCCGATCTATTTTCAGCTTTACCTACATGATAAAATTGCATTTGGAGCACTATGCTCTATAATCAGCGTCGACGTTAAAACTAACCACCTTGCTTTAAATCCGCAGGGTATAATCATCCAGTAACTGAAAATTAAGCGTTAACCCAACCTGTTATTTAACCCTTTTGGTTATAACTTTTTTATAAAAGTTTTTTTAATGTAACTTTTTACTTTGACTTGATTTAGTTATTTTGATTGAAAAGCTAAAACTAAAGCTTTTTGTAGTTTATAAAAGTAGTCTCGCACTATGTTGGCATTGAAACCATACACACCTAATTAGAATGAAATTAACGTTCAGCATTTTTGCTTTTCTGCTAAACTTCTCGTATTTGTATTAAATAACTTAAAATTTTAAACCTCATGAGTCCAAAATATTCAAATACTGATTCTCAAATTGACTTTTATAAAAGCTCGGTTAGTTGGCTTTATTTATTCTACAGTTGAACAACCAAGTGTTTAGGGAAATCATCCATCATGTCTTAGGCCCCGTCCATACTGTTGGCAAAATAAAGCATTGATTTTTAATTTAATTGTCGCTTGGGCGATTTCAATTTCCCCCAATTTTTTACCAATCGAATGTTTCCAATCATTTATTTCTGTCGCGTTCAAATTCGAGTTGAAATTATTAATACAAATCGTTACCACGTGAACAGAAACGCCATCGAGGGGGTTAAGGATATTCGTCTCAGTTGCGGATTGACGTTTACGGATAACCAGAACTTGTAATATGCTGATGTAACGATTTTGCAATTAGCATCATTTCCATCTGCCTGTTATCCGTGAGTTATGGGTTGCCGGAAATAAATGATGAAAATGGGAACAAGGCGTTATTGCCCCCCCGACCATGATACACGTTAATGTTAAAGGTGAAAACGTAGAGAGGAGCAATATTATTAAAATTTCCAATTGTTTTCGTTGGGCGGACGGTAAAGATTTGTTAGAATTAATGACGAACCCCAGAACGGTAAGATTGCTATTTGTAGATGTAAACACGCAATAATTGGAGAACAACAAACAGCTTAATTAAAACGGACTAACTACTCTGTTGGATTAAATTTAAAGAGGACGTAATCGTCTGGTTAATTATAGCCTGCTCTCCCTGAATTGAAATATCAATTACTGAACAAAAAGTTTTAGCCACGGGATTATAAGTTTCGGCTTAGCAGGCGGCTTCATGTTCAATTACTATATTATCGCTAGGTGATTATTTGCAAACTTTAGATAAACCGGCAACTAATAGAGATCTCAAGGATTTTAAGGTACCAGCAAGTTATTTTGTTTATGGTGCAATAATTAATTAAAAAATCAAATGTCAAAGCGAGAAAAAAATATATTTTAAAGTTTCAGCCATCTTCTAATGAATCACTTCGAAAAATCTTTAAAACATTTTTGTTGTATCGCTTCCATCTTTTAGTGTTTTGTCCATCCCCAGTTCTGCGCTTCATACAACAATTTAATCTGTCCTAGTGCTTCAAACAGCATTTCACTTCTTTTATACCATCATAGCCAAACCTATTCTTCCATATTTCCCAAATCTGCAATGTTGTCTTATTCTTCTTTGTCGAAAATTTTCTTATGACGTTCCTGGGTCCAAGTCGCACTGAACAACACTTGACCTAGCTTTTTCAGACAATCCGGATTTATTCATTCAAAGATATAGATGATGTTGTACTTCTGTTAACATATTTCTACGAAAAATTATATTTCTTGAAAAACACTGGACTTTTCTTGAAGAATTTAACGCAACGTCGGGCATCCAAGGTATTCGTGAAGTGTTATCCTATTTGCTATTATTAGTTTTTGAATGACTGATTAATACGAATAATTTTTCGCAGTAAATTTTATAGCAATTAAAAGCGTAAAACTAGCGAGCAAGTGGCTTCAATTCACCCGGCGCATCCACCATTTGTGGTTTCCAATTATTATCGCTACACTTCAACATTTGCGCATATTTTATTTTATATTTTAAATTCATAAACTCAATGACTAGTGCCTTGTAAAATAATAATTTTTAAATTTTAAATTTGAGGTTTTGAGTAGAAAGTTTTAAAAAAAAACTTGATTTTTTAACTTCAACCAAGTACTTAAAAAAATTTGTAACTATTGCATGCTGTTTGAAACTTTGACATCAGAATACATTTGACGGCATATTAAAATAAAAACTTCATCTATCTTTTAAATAATTTAATATAACCATTATTAGATGAACAAAGCTCAATCGCGTTATTAAGAATCAAATTATGTTTTAAATATAAGATCTCTTCATTTCAAATATTGAACCTGTGGTTCCTGTAAATTCCTGTAATTTAGCCAATAGTATGTTGCTTTTATGAAAACCTGTTCCGGGCATGATGGCTGAAAGAGCACAAAGTTTTAATGAAACTAATAAGCAAAGTTTAAGCATAAAAATTTTGTAAGTTGAGCTATTTAAAACGGAACGGAAACATCATTACTGTCTTTCATCCAAACTTTTAATTTTAGTGATTCCCTGAAACCATTCCTATGCATTCATTAAATTCACGTAAATTAATTTTGCCAAGAGAGACATTTCATAAAATACGGATAAAATAAATAGTTAAGAAATTAGAAAATAATATCTTATCATTTATTGGTCATTTATTGAAACCAGTCACTAATTTAAAAGATTTCTTATCTCACTGCTTAGTTATTAGTGATACGAATAACACTTTCTATAAAACTCTAAAATAATTTTAATAAACATTTTTTTACTTACACAACATACCTCGCACATAATAGGTAGGTACACTAAATAATATTTCTTGAATGATGAGCTATCCCAAAAAGTGATAATGGTGATAATAATTATTATGGTCAGTGTCTAGTTCCTTATTTTTACAGTTGCCTGGAATAGACAGGCAAAGGGCAATGTGTTGCTTTATAATTTTTCCAATTTGCATCTACTCTCCCGCAACTTAGTGTTAAATTAAACACATCCGCCAAAGGCAATCAGTGGAAGCAATTGAGATTGCAATGTAGATATGGTAATTTGTTGAAATTGTCAATCTTAACACAATGAAATTGTGCAAAGAATTATCGTAATCGTTGATTTGTAAAGGGTAGCTACTCAAATATCAACCCCTATTATCTTTATTTTTCTTTACGACCTTTCAAGTATTTGGAAGCCCGACAACCTCACTTTTACTATTTATTATTTATTTTGGTAGATATAAAAGGAAAAGAAAGCAATTATTTTTATTCTTAAACTTGTAGTGGTGGCTGTAATGTTCCTCATTTATTTAAAGGGACCTCAGTGGTTGCGTGGGATGTCGTGTGGGAAGTAAGTAATTATTCCAAGTTTTCGAAATAATTTACATATCAAGTAGTCAAGTTACTAGGATCGTAAAACTGCATTTAAGCTGTAGAATTGCTAATTAGCACTAATCTATTTAAATGTCGCCATCATTGAGAATAAACTAAACCGCTTTATGGACAAAAAAACAAATCAGGAAAAAAGCATCAAGGCGTTCCTGATAAAAGTAAGAAATGGAAATAACTTTAAGTGTTTTAGAAATAAAACTGTTCTGAGTTTCCTTTTAGTTTGCGGTTCCGGAAAGCTTCTAAACGACGGGAAGTACTTACAAAATTGGGACTCAACACTCACTAGATATTTTAAACAAAAAGAACACTACACTAACATTTTTTTAAGAATCGTCAATTTACTTTAAAAAGTTTAAAATATCTATGCATTGCATTCAGTTCAGCGCAACACCCTGGTCACTGTTGTGACTTCGTTTGAGCGCGTGTTAATTAAATGATTCGGTGGAACATTTAAGGCGTCTCGCCTTCGTTCCTTACAAAGTTAATTTGCATGTTGGTAGATAGCGGCACACGCGAACTGCAAGATTATGTCAACCCTAAGCAGCGTAAGGGGTGCAGAATACTGGCCGCCTCCGAGCGCTAACCGCCAAAAGTTTCACCAACAACCTCGTGGATGCGACGAACGCAAGCGCTTCGGCGCATCCACTAGACCTCAACACCAACAAACGGCAAAAATTTTTTCCAATTATGCCGATTTCGGTTTTGACTCTGTTGGAATATTGATCAAACCGCGAGTGCGGCCCTTTTGGCCAAAAACGGGAATCCGAACCAACTGGCATTGCCACTTTAGGGCAAATGCAGTTGAATCACGCGCAATGGCACTTAAGCGCTTAACTGGAAGCAATAACGAAACGATTAGATCGTCTGCAGAGGGGCATAAAGCACGTAAAATGTTGCCCGGTATTCAAGTGTTATACAAAATTTTCAGTTTTAAGTACTGCCATCAAGAACAACAATTTACTGATTAATTTTTGCTGCTGTTTCTGTTCGAGTACCTTTTGGGAGTACAGTGAAACCTCCCTTTACGGACACCTCCCTTGAGCGGACACCACCCTTAAGCGAACTCTTTATGCGTGACGGATATTCACTTTATGTGCATATAAGTATGTAGTAATTTTTTTTTTGATCCTCTCTTAAACGGACACCTCTCTTGACCGGACAAATTTTTGATGACCGTCGCTGTCCGCCTAAAGGAGGTTTCGCTGTATTCTCAACACTCAATGAAACCATCCAGCAAACCAAAGCAGGCTCTACAAAATAACAATTATATAGAAAAAAAAATTATTATGCAATAAAATGCCATGTATTATGCGAAATCAAAAAAAAAATTACAGAAAATATTGAGTACTTTTTAAAAGTATATTACGATAGTTGTAAGCTGTCAGCACAAGGAGGTGTAGTATCTGCCATAAAATAGTTTTACCCCAAAGTATTTAGTAGAATTTTTTATTTTTTCCTTATTTACAACCTTTTCTTGAGGTGTTGAGGCATTTGTTTATCTGAACCGGGTAGTGAAGAACCTCTAATAGGTTTTTCAACGTTTGTTTAGAAAAAAAAATGGTGATTTCTCACGGACAAATTTTCCGGGCGTAAAATATATGAAATCCAGTCCTGTGAAGCTGGTACTGTAACTACCTGTTAAGTAACAATAACAATAATAAGTTACGACATCAACGTTAGAGAGTTAGAGCTAAAATGTTGTACTTATTTCACCCCATTTGGTTTTTTTATATTTTAAGCAAAACAATGCTTGTTTTCCAACGGGAGAGTCGTTACCTTCAGCATAATTTTTTCTTATTCGTTCGAGGTCTTTAGACGTGCATCAAGAACCATTTCTTGAGAAAAATTTTATACTCATATCTACTGTTAGTGATTTATCGAAACCACATCTGTCTGACCCCTATAAGCTTGTCGCTGAGCTTTCAATTTAAATCCTTTCAGTTCCAAATCCATGTTCTTAAAACTCTTTTGAAGCTGTATTAATCATTTTAATTACTATTGTCGTTTCTTTGAGAATTACTTTTTATTAGCATATTTATAACACTTTTGTTCTTTAGGATCAGGAAAGAGATTGCAGTAATTAAATTTTGCTGTTTCTAGAATTCCATCCGTCCTTGCGGAAGCTTTAGCTGTTAGAAAACTTGCTAACGTTAACAAAAGTGTGGTTGTCAGGAAATTAAATTGGTTTCACCTTTTTTTAATTTTAATTAAAGCGCTGAATCTGATTATGGCTTATATAATGCCATTAAACAAATGTATTTTCTCTTACGTACCTAATATCCCTGACTGAAGTACTTAATTGCTAAAATAAGTAAGAATGCTGTTGTTTTTGACACATCATATTACCTTTAACATATAGGCTAGTGGGTAGGTAAAAAATTTAACATTAATTCTAACATTTTTTAAACTTTGCCGTGTAATGTGTAACGCATCGAAACGGAACTATAAAATTTTGCAACTCGATTAAAGGTCGGCATCATTGTGAAAATTGGAAAAATTTAAATTAAGCGATATCTTGACGAGAAAAAATGTAACATCGTTGCAAACTCGATAGAACTTTCATTACAATATTCAAAATACAATAATAATAAAACAATTAATTATTATTAATAAATATTTTTTCATTTAACTTTCTAGCAAAAATATTAATATGCTTGCAAAACTACAATCAACTTGCTAAAATCGGCTTACAAGACTCTGTAAATTTCCAACTCTATTCGGTGACGGCATGGTCCATTTTTTATAATTTACAACAAAATCAAGAGTTATTAACAAGTACACATTGTTACTTTTGTTTCGAATCGTTTTTACTTAAATAACTCTTGATTTTGTTGTAAATTTTAAAAAATGGACCATGCCGTCACCGAATAAAGTTGCAAATTTACTGAGTCTTGTAAGACGATTTTAGCAAGTCGATTCTAGTTTTGCAAGCATGTTAATATTTTTGCTGGAAAATTAGATGAAAAAATGTTTATTCGCGATCATATACCTCATCATTTCTGACAATCCATTCCTGACCTTACTTTTCCTCCCTAGAAATGGGTTAAAAATGGGCACATTTTTAACCTGCTGTGAGTATGAAAATCGTTCGGTAGATGGCGCAGAGGGAAATTTTAGAAATTAATTTTGGTTTATTTGCCAAAAATTAATGATTGCGAATAAAATAGTATACAAACCTCGGTGGAAATTCCCTTCTGTCTCGAGCATTAGCTCACCTCGGCCCTACGGGCCTCGGTAAGCTATCTTAGCTCTCGACAGAAAAGAAACATTTTCCACCTCGGTGTGTAATCTACTATTATTAATGATAATTAATTATTATGCCTAATTCATAAGTTTCTGCAAATTTCGCTGTTTATTTTAAATATTGTAATGAAAACTCTATCGAGTTTGCAACGATGTTACATTTTTTCTCGTCGAGATATCGCTTAATTTAAATTTTTCCGATTTTCACAATGATGCCGACCTTTAATCGAGTTGCAAAATTTTATAGTTTCGTTTCGATTCGTTACATATAATACGGCAAAGTTTAAAAGATGTTAGAATTTTTATTAAATTTTTTAGTTATTATGCCTCTATTCACTGGCGTAATAAAATATAATACTCTTTTAATATTTACATAAATTTTTTTTGTATTTTGGTGTTTGTTTAATTATAATACATACTCTCTTGCTTGCTTGTATGTACACTATAATTATTTGAAAATGAAACACTTGAATCGCTGGCAACATTGCAGCCTGCATAGCACGGTCTGGTAAGATCGAAGGCACCGAACTTTACCGAACCGACCCGAACGCCGGCACTAAATGATCTATGCAGTCTACAATGTTGCCAAATCAGTCAAACTAGCGATTCAGATGTTTTATTTTTAAATAATGTGGCTGTACATATAAATATAACAGATCTTTACCCAACATCATTGTTTATACATCTTACCTTGGTGCTGCCACCAGCGATCTTCGCCACAAAGGGGAGATTTTTATTGCCACGCCAGTTCTCCCTGGTCTAACGAACTACGAACCTTGGTTACAGATTCCAGATTTTTGTTACACCGTTTGAACACCTAGACGGGATAGTACATATTTTTTCCCTCCCTCTTAAACAAAGTGACGCCCCTACAACAACCGTGCCGAAGACGGTTATATGTATAAGTAAATTAATATTCTTCTACTTATGCATATGGGGCTCATGTTTTCTATGGTTCCATGGTATTCTGAATCGATGTTTGGTAAACACTTTTAATGTGTGTTGTTGAGGGACTATTTTAAATTTCATAATTAAAGTTTTAAAGAGTTTTGCAATAAAATTTTACTTTACTTTTTTTAATCTGTCTTTAGGACCTGGCCCAGACTAGTCGAGCAACCACCAAGTCAAACTTATAGGTAAAGACCATTAACAAAACTTTTTATTTCATTACAATGTGTTAAAGATAATAGCTACTTAATTACTTGTTACAGCAGTTAAGAAACTTAGAAACTGAAAACGAAGGGGAAACCCCCATTTTACAGCAAATGTTCTCCTGTAACATTAACTACATTTATGCCGTGCCATCTGTCGCACACAAGTTGTACTACAACGACCGTCAAAACCGTTTCCTATAATTTTGAGCTGTCGCTGTCATAGTTCCGTCACTATCTGTCAGTATCCTTCAGCTGTCACTTATGACAGTCAGTAGCCCGTGCCCGTAGTTTGTGATTGTCAACACAGGCCAGGGCTAAAATAAATCGTAACAGTCGCTTAAATTAAACATTGACCTTAAAATTCTCCATTGCAAGTTCCACTGTAACTACAATTCGTCGCGAGATGTTGTCAAACTGAACAAAGTGCTCGTTTTCTTGTGCAACGACCCTCCTTCCATCAAGGCTACTGAAGAATGACACATTTAGTGAAAACAATTTAGTCCTCCCTTTTACGTCTCGCAAATTTGACGATATGGCAGCTGCAAATATTCCAGCAATGCCGCCTGTAAGAAAATACAGGCGAGACACCAGCGAAGTGAGCGGCTGTTTGAAGTATATGATCTTTGGATTCAACGTCCTCTTCTGGGTTTGTCCCCCAATAATCTGTCTGAATATTACCTAAATTGTTTCCTGTGTTTTAGCTATTAGGCTTGTGCATTTTAACCGTGGGGGTCTGGGCCTGGTCTGAGAAAGATATATTTAACAACCTAGGAAAGGTTGCAAATGTTGCTCTCGATCCCGCATTTATCCTTATTTGCATCGGTAATTACTTCATTGTTGTTAGAGATATTAATTAGAAATGTTTTTTTTTTATTATAGGAACTGTTACGTTTATTATTGGATTCACAGGTTGTGTGGGAGCCTTACGTGAAAATACCTGCTTATTAGCTACAGTACGTTGTGTAATACCGCATTTTTTTTTAAATATTAACGTAATTTTTGTAGTACGCAATTTTCTTGTCTGTCCTTTTACTTTTTGAGATGACTGCAGGAATTTTAGGATTTATTTTCAAGGACTGGGTAAGTTTTTGTGGAAGCTAATCAATAGACCCATTTCCAAGAATTCTCCCCAATCTATTGATCTAGTTTCAGTTTTCAGAATTTACTTTTGTTACTTAATACCAATTCTAGATAAAATCGCAGGCAACTATTGGCTTTCAAACATTCATCATACACTACCGGGAAGATCCTGACCAACAAAACTTAATTGACTGGATTCAAGAGGATTGGGTAACTTAGCACCTTCAATAAATTGTTTTTTTTTTAAATTGAAATTATGTAATTTAGTTGCAATGTTGTGGAATTGAAGGCCCCAAAGACTGGGATCGCAATAATTATTTTAATTGCTCTTCCCGTGATGTTGGCAGCCGCGAAGCTTGCGGGGTTCCCTTTTCCTGCTGTAAACGCAAACCTAACGTAAGCATTTTAATTTTTGGTGATATCACTTTCAAGTCAGCATCATTTTCAGGAAATCATCAAAAATAAACAGTGCGGCTATGACGTGAGGAAACCTGGATTTGTAAGTACCTCTTAGTAAAAAGAAGCTCTTGCAAGGGGCCAAAAAAATGCGGAAATTAATTTTTCGATACAATCGATGTATTGATAATATAAAAGCATTTGATAAACTTTAGATCTAAGAATTTCTTCAACTTTAGAAAATATTGTTTCTACCAATTAATAACAAGATTCATATTCTCTATAATTAATAAGAATTTTGCTTTATTATTTTTGCCATAAAAAAAATTAGTGGAAAAAAGTTTAGATGCCAAGAATTTCTTTTGTTAAGTTGGCAATGATTTTTTGAGGAACACTTGTTACTTGTGGAATTAACAATAATTGTTTACGTGTCTTGATTATTTTTGGATTGCTTGATGTTTCCTTGTTGCTAATTTTGGCGTTGGGTCGTTAATGCAGCCAGGAGAAAGGCACATATTTGAGAGGGGCTGTCTGCGCGCGGGGGAGGAATGGATAGAGGGCAATTTAGTGCCTGTGGCCGCTGTTAAAGTGGGAATTATGGTGCTTCAGGTATCAAAGTTTTAGGATTTTAAGCACTTGTGATGTTTTGGTGTTTTTTCAATGTCTTGCTTTTGTTATGCTTCCAGAATTTTGATGTTGCAAAAGTTATTAACGAAAAAGGCTGTCTTGAAGCCACAGAGGAATGGATCGAACGAAATATGATTTCTTTAGCCACTTGTAGTTTTATTATTTTGTTCCTTCAAGTAAGTACGCTTCTGTGTTGTTTTTTTTTTAATCAATATCTTTAGATATAATTTTTATGATGGTTTTAAAACTTGTTTTTGCAGATCTTGGGGATTTGTTTTGCGCAGAATTTGCGAGCGGACATCTTCGCTCAGAAAGCCAAGTGGCATTGACAATCAAGAACTCCCACTGCTGTGTAGTATAGCCTACCCTGTCGCATCGCGTGGGAGCCTTGTTCATCTCAATTTGATTTTGTATAGTACACTTCAGGCGTACATAAATTGTGTCAACCCTGTTTTTAGGGATTGTTTGGAACTATTTTTGTGAGTGTGTCAAGTTTAGTGACACAACAATAATTATTTGGATATCATGCACTAATCAACAGCGATTTAGAAAATAATAGACTCACTATTGTAGATGGAAAATTATTGTAATAGGTATCAACCTATTCGTCAAGTGAACTTAAAAAAATTGTGTGAAAATTTCATTTGTACTTGGCAACTTGAACCTACCAACCAATTGTTAACTTTGCATTTCCCAATGTATGTGCCTGTCTAACTAACATTTGGAATTTTTTAAGTATTCCTAAGCTTTAAATTACTACCATTTATATGTTGGTTGAAACTCATTTGATTGTGATTGCATTTTTATTTTTTCTCACTCAAATACTTTAATGTGATATTTTTTTTATTACATAATATTATTTATGTAGCAATTATTCCTAGTGCTTCTAAGTTTACTATCTGTATTATTTTACATTCCATTTTATGATTATTCTACTTTAGCTAACTATTGCATTATGTGTATTTTGATGCAATATAATGATAAAGTACCTATATTTTATATTCCACTTGTGGCAGGAATTATTGTAAACTAATTATTTGTAAATTGTGTCTCCTTGAATAACATGTTTAAATGTAAAAAGTTGTTGACTATATTGTAACATTTATATAAAATTAATTTTGAATATATATAATTAAATGCGTAACTATTTTTGTAAGAAACCGCAACGCTCTCGTATTGTAACATATGAAAATGAACAGAAACCCACAGTAACAAACATGTAGTTGCAACAAAATCTGCTACCTCTTTCTGATAATGGACGATCGATGCCAGAGCCATCTTCAGGGTGCTAATCGTAATAAGTTGCAGTGCTTTCCGCCTTAAGTTTTTTTGGGCGACACTCCAAGTAATGAGGTAAATTGCTTCTTGACGTTTCGTACGTCTTGTCGTGACCTTATACAGAGGTTTAGCTCATTGAAACGTTACAAAGTTACTGGATGGCAGAGTGATTTCATAACTTTTATGATAATATGGTTCAATGCAAAGTTACGAAAAAACGGCTAAAGAGAACTTAGTTTTTTTATTAATTGTATAAAAATGTATATTTTATTTATAAAACAATATGCGGGCTCTCAATTATAGTTAGGTACTGCGTATAAATAAATATTTTTTTAACAATTAGGTAGTCTAGTAAATAAGACATAATACTCTCAAATATAAAATATTTGGCTTAAAAAAGTAGATCTAAGTAAAGTGTTTTACGAATAGAAGGTGAGAACCGACTGCTGATTTCCTCGCACCAACAAATACGGTGGTAGATCCTTTGTCAATGTCTCCAACCAGGCCATGTAGAGAGGTGCAGATAATTTTCCTTTCCTGGGCATCGGTAGCGACCTGTCACAACATATTTTTAAATATCTCCTTGATTTAGAAACTACTTACATCACAATCAAATTCGCATCGCTCGAATTTTCCAAAAGTAGTTCCCTCAATCGCAATTGACGGTACGTTTTTTCATGAAGTGAAGATATTTCTGATTCAGAAACTTTGCAGTCTGTTAATTAAATTGCGATTAATTTTCACTGTTGGGTTAAAAAGTTAAAGGTTACCATTTTCATCGGTGTCTTCGTTGGCAGTTTTAAATTCGTTTAAAATGTTATTGAAGAACTCTATCGTCGAGTCCTGAGGTTTGTCGGACAACGAAACAATTTTCAAACTTGAATAGTTCAAACGGAATTTTGACAATAAAGATGCCATGCTGTAAGTTTGATTAGAGTTAAGTACATCAATATTTGAAAAAATTTAAAAGTTACTTTTTTTCTTCAGCTTCTAAGTCGTTCTTATTTGTGGCCATAGCGAAAACTCTGAGTTTGCAACTCGACCAGTTTTGTCTAGTTGAAATAATGTAAGGTAGTAACATGGTTAAACCACCGTCATCGTACAACCACCATACATCGATGTTGCCCTTATTCTGTTTGTTCCTAAAGAGCATCATGTTGTCCATTGCAAAATCAGGCACGTGCCCGGCGTTACGTTGCGCAGCCGAAGCGTGTTTTTTCTTTAAAATGGTGGTAACTTTCTTTTCACTTGTTTCTTTCTCTAAAATATTTTAGGAAATTAATGAAGTTGAACATATCATATTTGTACTTATTGAGGGAACAGAAGGGCTAACTCCCTTCTCAGATTTTCCTACATCAGCTAAACTTAAATTTGAATCAGCGTGCATCATATTACTTGCTGTTAGACTTTCCGCATCAACACCAGAGGCAAGTTGTGTCAGATTGGTTTCAATCAAACCATGCTCGTCATTAGTTAGTTTGCTGTAATCTAAACCATCTCTCAATCGCAGAATAGCTACTGAAACTCTATGATCGAACGCAGCGCTACAAACTCATTGATACAACGGAATCAATTTTTTGGCAATCTTTTTACTTACTGCAACACGTTGAAATAGCCCAGCAGTTCTTCGTTGCTGCAAGTTCTCCAATTGTTCTTGTAACCCATCATGAGAACGTTAGGGCTAAGTTTACCTATTCCGGCTGCTTGCAGAAGAGCCTTTGCTCCGCTCTCAAACTGAACATTATCCATAATCGTGTAGAAACCTTTGATTTTATTTGTTCTTAACCACGCGTATGCGTTGCTATTTCTTATTGATCGATCACGATGAGTTAGTTTAGTCTATAAGCAAACTTAATTACTTACAAATTAGATTATGCAAGTTGTTAGGTAGGTACCTTTACTACATCACCAACGATAAGGAGAGAATTGTTTTTAGTTATGAGGTTGGCGAAATCGATCAGAGCTGGTCTTGATGAAGGTGCTTCGCATAAAACCAAAATTTGGGGTTTGTAGTTCTTGACGTGTTCACCGATGTTGATGAGTCTATGAGATGTGGTTAAAGCCGTTTTGTAAATTTGAGCTTGCGTCGAAGATCCCCAATTAACATCTAGAAACTAGAAGTTAGTGTCTGTTGTAATCTCAAACTTTGTTAGATAGGTACCTGGTTTTCGGTATACTACGAGCAAGTATAGTCCGAGGATTACTATAAATGTTATTAAGGACGATTGCCAATTGACAAGGAACATAATTACGACGCACAACACAAATCCAAAGAGACTCAACCAAGTGTTGTAGTACTAAAAATTTTAATTAATTGTTATTATTGTTGACCTGATATCAATAAATAAAATGTTACGTAACTGGAACGAACTCGAGAGTCGCTTGAGGCATATAACTACATAGTACTTCCTTTCTCAGTCTTTCTCTATACACACTTTTTTTTACAGTAAAGTCAGCCTTTTGAAATAAACGAGTCCGTGTCAGTTACTTATAGTTTGGAATATACTGTTTATATTATTATGTAGGGGAAGTTACCTTAAAGGTTGGCCGCCACCCTAATGGCTTAATCAGGGCTGCGTGGAAGGTGCAAAAGTTGATCAACGCATACGAAGCTAAATAGAAATTTGAGATGAGTGGTGCGATGGCGTTTAGTTCACCTGCAGAAGTTTATAGAATCAGTTTCAAATTAACTCACGTAATTGAACTTCTCACCTATTAATAGAAATAGGGCTGAAACTATAAAAGTAAGCACGTATCCTCTGTAGGGCTCTCCTGCTTTTCCATAGCCCTTGGAGAAGAAGATTAATCCTGGATATATTCTGTCGATGCCAAGGGCTTGAATTAGTCTTGGAACAGAGAGCAGATTGGTTAAAGCTGTGCTCAAAGTGGCGGCGAAGCAACCAGCGTAAATGAGGGGACCCCAACTGGACATTATTTCCATCATCTAAAAAATTAAATATGTTTATGTGTCCTTCTGAAGCAGTATCAGTAAGATGCAACGAGTTGGAAACGAAGTAAAACCTGGAAGTTGTCAGATCATTTGTTAGTTTACAACTACCGATGTAAATCTTTTTTAAGCCGATAGTCTAGAGACAATCATTAAAGATGATCAATACTCATGAATGTATATTAGGTAATTTAAAAGCATTCCTCAAGTGGATCATAAATGTTTTGTGGCGATCTTATCATTTAAGATGCTGAAATGCAGCACTTTAGTGTACCATTAAAATTGTCTGTTGCAAAATTTGGATTAGGTAAGGATTTTAACCATACTTACTCTTTCATGTTGGTCCTGCAATTTGTGCTATTCAATATTTTTGTATTTATCAGATTAGAATAATATTCTAAAAATGCACGTAAATAGACCGACGGATAAACTTTTTTTTCTATTCTTTGCCCTCTTTATACCGTTGATATTGCATTAACTAATTAGTAAGTAAATAAATATATTACGATTAACAGATTTTAATAAGAAGTTTATGGTGAGTTCTGAGACAAATTGTTGTTGATTGTACGATTAGTTACTAGTTGCGAGCGGATTAATTTGTATTTAGTCTTATTCCAAGCATGTAGCATATTTATTTAGAGTTCGAGAACGTTAGACAATTGTTAACTAGAATTTAAAAAAAATAGGTAGTCAAGTTTGTCAAATTAATAAGAACACTTACTAAGTATCTTTATCTATATTGGCAGTACATATTAAAATATTTAATTTTTTAATATAACTAAGATACCAAATTTTGAAGACCTTTTCTTCTCGAAACACCTCGTATATCATATATTGTACAGGGTCGGGCAGATGTGTCGGAACACCTGATTTCTGGCTAAACTATAAGTTTGATTAAAATATACTCGTACACAGTTGTACGATCACGAGTTAGATAACCCAGAGTCAGCTGATCCCGGTACAGTTGCTAAGGTACAGTCAATCAAATCGCTTATACCTTAGCAACTAACTTAGAGTCAGCTGACTCTGGGTTAACTCGTGATTGTACAACTAACCCTTAACAAAAGTTCTTGTAATATTTCTATTCTATGTAGTGACGTACTTTGATTTCCAAAGCAATTCAATTTTTTGAAATATGACATTATCGACAACTTTTTTAAATAGATGACTCTGTATATTTTTATTATTATTATTTTTTTCTTCCCTGGGGGGCCCGGCTGAACGCCGAGCCGCACACTGAGGCCAGATAGGCCCATTGTGTGCACCCCTGTGTGGTTTCTGGAGAGTCCTTTAGAGCATGCCTGTGCTTCTAATGAAGCCCAGTAGCCTATTCATAGGAGCCCTCCTGATTTCACTTTCCTCTAAGAAGGGGAAGTCTAGATACCTGGATCTCTGTGCAGCAAAAGCCGGACAGTGACACAGTACATGAAGAGGCGTTTCTTCCTCCTCTTCACACCTTCTGCACATAGGATCCTCAAGAGAGCCCACAATGTAGAGGTGTCTTCTGAGGGGGCAGTGTCCCGTGAGCAGTCCAACCGCCTTCCTCAGATCCTCCCTGCTGCGTCTCAACAACTCAGCGGTTCTTTGCTGATCGGGACCTAAAATGAAGATCCTCGACTGTCGAGGTGCGTTCGCCTTCCATTCCCTAGAATGCCTTGCAGACACCCAGTTCCTGAGGGCACGCTTTAACTGGCTTGAAGAAATGCCCAGTGCCGGCTCCGGGCCAATCAGGCTCATCTCTGAACCCTTTTTGGCCAGGGCGTCAGTCCTTTCGTTCTTCCCATGCCCCTGATGACTAGGAATCCAGCAGATAACAACCTTGTTTTGTGCTCCGCCAGTCTCCGGAGTTTCACGTGACAGTCCCAGACAAGCCTTGATGAGGCCCTGAAAGAGCCTAATGCACGTAGGGCAGCCTGACTGTCCGAGAAGATGCAGATACGCCTATTCGCATAAGCCCTCTCCAAATTCTCCGCCGCACATGCTGTAATCGCGAAAATTTTGGTTTGAAAAACTGTAACCAGCCTACCAAAGGCGAAGCTACGCTCCACCTTTGGAGACCCGCCAACGATTCCTGCTCCGGACCCCTTGTCCGTGTACCAGACGAGGCCACCCCGACGCAGTTGATCCCGATATTGGTTATCCGATTCTTCCCTAGAGGGGAGTAGAATGGTGTAGTTCTTTTCTATCATGAGGCGAGGGACCATGGCATCGCCACCCATCTGAAAGATGGGGGACTCGGCCAGCAGCCTGCTGGCCACGACCACATGTCCATATTTTTATTATAATAATACCTATAAGATTTGTGGGTGTGCGACTTGTGGTTTTTTAAATAATAAAATAAATAATAAACTTTTTAAAAACCTTCGTTGATCGATTAGGATATTGTCAGGCTGTTGAAGGTCTTTAGTTTGACCATTTAAATATATTTTGTAATAACAAGTTTTATTCTCATAAACTGATAATTACCTAATATTTTTTATATTATTATTTTATTTAATATTCAAAAAACTACAAACCGCACCCTTACCAAACCCTATATCATTATAATAGACAAAGAAGTGTATCTAAAAATGTAAAAATATACAGGGTAATTTATTTAAAAACCTTGAAAAATAGGGGAGCTTTTAGAAATCAAAGTACGTCACTGAATAAAATAGAAATACTACCCCCACTTCTGTTAAGGGTATATTTTAATTGAACTTATAGTTTAGCCAAGAAATCAGGTGTTCCGACACATTTGCCTTACCCTGTATAGAGTGTGTATCATGTGCAGCATATTTAAATACAATAAGTCCTTTAGTACACAGAATCATTTTCTAATCAAAGGTTCAACAAAAGTATAATTTCTTTGAATTCTCAACAAACCCTGTTTAATGAGATATAATTTTTGAGTATCTGTCAGATGTCTACATAACTAAACACTCAGCATACATTTTGCTTAAATTTAACGATCAGTAATTGCTTGAACAGTTCAGATAAATTTAAATTATTGTTAATTTCTTCCAATTTTTTCTATTCTTTAACATTCTTTTTGAAGTGAAAATAACATTGTGACAAAAATTGATCAACTAAAAATTATATTATTAATTAACTTTTGGCATAAATTCTTGTTATTCTTTAATTTAAAGTATCTTAGTTACAGTGAAGGTAAATCTTGAAAGTTGCAACAGAGCTGCAATATCTATAACTGAACGCATGTTGTTTATAAACAATTCTGTTTTTAAAAAGAAAGTATGAAGGCTTTTTATCACTTCACAAATTTGTTAGTACCTACTACGCAATTCCAAACAATTCCGAGTATTGTTTGTACTCTGATACATCGATACTGTTTATCAATAATCGGCCACTCATTGCAACGACCGTGTTTATCTATTTTCTCCAAAGTTGTCTCAAAAATTCAATTATTCATCAGTTGACGCAAATTCTCACAGTCCACGTTCTCTGATTGCAAATATTTACACCTTGAGTACGGTCAATAGCAACATTTTTTGTGACTTTGACAACTTTGCTTTTACGAGCAACAAAAATGGGTCAAGGAATACAATCGACATTACCCCATACAATTAAATAATTCTTTAGATAAAGGAAGGACTAGGTAAACAGTTGGGGAAACATTGAAAAGCAACAGTTTTGAAAGGTCCACTTTTCTCTATAAATATTTCCAAGTCGCTGAAGATACATTATAAGTAGCCGCCTATTTATAACTGCGGAAATTTTCGCAAGCCAACTGCTAAAGTGAAATTAACGTAGCGTTTTCAATATACATACTAACAATTTTATATTTCCCCTCGATGCTCATATAACTTCCGTCACCAAGTGTCATTTTGCCATGTGTTATGACAATAATTAAGTGCAAATTGGTGGAGATTTAACACGCTAACAATAATTACCTTAATGATGTTTCAATTGTTATAAAATTATCTGTAATTTAAAAAGATAATGGCGTAGACCTTCGTCTTTCCCGTTACCGAAAAAATATTCTTAATTTTCCACAATCAAGACTTCCATCCACTTCTGTTTTTTGAAAACCTTGTCTCCTTTACGAATGATATTGGTTTCATGTTAAATCATTTGCTGTCCATGTACCGCGCTGTCTGAGAAAATCCACGTGTTATCAGATAATTGACGTCACTTAAATAAATGAGGGCGTGAAGGCAAACAAGTCGTAGGGACGAAGGGTCATCACTTTTAATAGCGACAATGTACCGGGAACAATGCTGAAACCGAATCCTTTCATATAAACGAATAAAACTTTACTCGCAAACCTTTCAGCCAAATAATCGTTAAACTCATAATAATAAATCTGAAGCAACAGTTCAAAGCAAGCTTTCAAAATGAGTATACGTAAACACTGGCCGGAAGCAATAATTTGGGTTTCCCCATTTTTACCACAACTCGCATAGATCAAAATTTTCGTCAATCATTAATAACTGTTATTTTATTTTACCTGGTAATTGTTGTAAATTCCGTAGTCACAATTAGGAGCGCAATTGGAAACCGTGCCATCCGCCAGGTCAGTGACATTCCCGCTAGCATCCCTTATAGCGGCGGACCCCGCGAATACGACGAAGAGGGCGTAGGACACCATTGAGATGACGAGAGCCAAGAAGGTTCCTTTCGGGATAGCGGAGGCCGGATCCTACAAACAAATAAATTAATAATAATTAAATTAATTCCGGGGGTAAACAACAAAATAAAAGCTTAACCAAGGAGGACGAAATTTCTAAGCAAATGGCGAAATTTACCTTTAGGTCGCCGGAAATGTTAGCTCCAGCTTGAATTCCCGTCACGGAAGGGAAAAATATGGCGAAAACCTGGAAGAAGTTGTAGTCTAATCCTTCAGACCGTCGGTAGTCCGGCGCCCAATTCGTTGCAAAGGTATCGTCTTCATTATGCAATTAAAAACAAAGAAATTGAAGAAGAAACTGATTACTTATTAAATATATCGATGTATCCCCGAAACCTTCGAATTGTATCTATTGGCAGAAATGGTGGGTGCGACGTAAATATGCATATATATCTGCTGATTTCCCCCAGGAGCAAAGATTTATGGTAGCGATGCTACAATGAAATCACTTACAGTCAAATCCGACAAATCCTTTAGCTCTTTGTTCGTCTGTTAAGGGCCCTACGATAGCTCCGACCATAAAGTCCGCCATGGCGAAAACGATAATGGCAATAAGGAAATTTTGCGCCTTCGATTCCCACTCCATTCCAATTGCGCATATCAGGATCATCACAAGAATAGCAACAATTCCCACAACTCTCGCGTCATTTATGCCTCCGTCGATGATTTTTAGATCGTAACTCCTCAAGAGTTCGCTCAACGAGTTGCAAAAGCCTATGGTGTTCATGGAAGCAGAAACGGAGTTGGCGAAGGCAAAAACTATGCCTACCGAAGCTCCGAATTCGGGACCCAAAGACCGCGATATGATGTAATAAATTCCACCTTGAAGTAGGAGATTTAGCAAGTGAGTTTATATCGATGCGAGATGATGCGAGCTTTACCTCCTTTTACCTCTCCATTTGTACTAATTGCGGAGAGGGAAAGGGTGGTGATGATGCAGACAACGGCGGAAATCCCAATTATCACCAGCGATTCGCCTGGAAAACAGAATTAGATATATTTCCTTTTTAATACTCATTTTAGAGTAACCAGTCGAGTAGAGTCTTTCTCATTTTGTTGTTAGCACAAGTAACTAGACCGGAAATACTTTCCTGCAGTATGTAAAAAAATTACATTTAATAAAACATTTGTAAAAGAAGCATTTTCTTTAAGTGGACATCCTTTTCATGAAACGGACAATTTTACCAAGTGATCACGACAAATACATTTTTGCCAATTATGTATGTACCTAAATAAAATTTTTACTCCCTACAACTTTACCTACCTACAAATTCAGGGCAACAGTTTTACTTTTGATTCTCATTATACGGTTACATGGCCCTAGTCCGGAAGCCCCATTTAAGAGTGTCATAATTGGTTTTTAAGTTTAAATTATCACAGTATTACCTGGCACGTTGTTCTCGCATGTCATGAAAAATTGCTAACAATTATTCTTTAAATAAATTTAATTTCGTAACTTTGTCACGCGTGGCAAGGCGGAAGCCTTGTGGTACACAGCCTGAACACAATTGGATGTCCATCAGAGATTGTTAAACTAATTAGATCAGCCAATCATTATCTACAATGCTAAGTTTCAAGGGTGATGTTGAATTAAAAGAATCTCGCTAAAATTCATCCAACCAATTAACATTATCTATTCCTGCGGCCGAGATTTAGAAAGTACCTAAGTAATAAAGTTTGCCAAAAAAAATCTATGGAGGGGAATACCACGCGTGGTCCAGCTCATACTAGATTATACCAAAACCTACCAATGCCAGCCTCGGCGACGACCCATGACAACCGCAGAAACAGCATGACACCGAAGATGTTGAGGAGGCATGGAATGAGGACGCCCTGTATCCATCCCAATTTAATGCCTGCGTGGCCTCCGGGCCCGGATTCTTGCTGGTCGACATTGTAATTTGCCTCCTTGAACCAAATTAATTATTTAGCAACAAATATCGCAAAATCAATTTTTCAAAAACCTGCTAACCAACAAACTGAATATTGAAACAATTGATTTCCGATAGTGGAGCGGCTAAAGACATGTCGATTGACTATTATTGTTAATTACATTCGTCAATAGATTTTTTAGTCGAGCCCGCTTAATTCAAGGCGCAAGTCCTTGAAGATGGTAATTTAATATGAAAATAATAGCGTGCGCCCTGCAGAAAATCGAAATTTGAAGCGCTAGAAAGTAGAATGTCTACTTTTTTATCGGGATCGAAATAGTTGTATATTGAAGTATAGCTACTTAAGTGGGATGTTCAATTTAGTTACAGTACATTTATTTTGACTCCACCCAAGGTTCATCGTCTTTCTGAATAACACTGGAGTGCTTTGCGTATAGTGTTATCAAAATAACTCTTATCAGTAAAACTTTTCCTTATTTTGTCCTTCAATTGGTATGTAAGTAGTCCACGTGCTTGTAAATTTTAAATTAAAAACAGGGTGATAGCAGCAACGTCACTAATGGAAACTAATGTAAATACCAAAAGCAAGTGTTTCTGCCGCAGATGAGATGCAGAAATTTTTCAAAAACAAAAAAAATTTCTAACTTCATGACATTCATTGGCTAAACTGAATAAGAATTACAACTCTTCGAAAAATTGAAACTAAAGAGGTTGCAACCATCTGCGGTCCATCAATTGAGAAGAAACTAGTCAACACGAGTTAAGATCTCTACTATAGGACGATTGCTCTAATTTTTAAAAACCATGAAATGCGTTTCGGTCTTTGTGAAATTACCCACCTTTTGGTAGTTTGACTCAACATTTTCTTGATGCGTTATTGCAATCTGTTAGCAATAAAACCTGAAGATTCATCGCGGTCACTCGAGGCTTTTCAGAAACTTGTATCATTTTTTCGTGCCGCTGTATCGATTTGTTTGGAACACGTTTTGATACGATATTGACAAGTCTTCTAGGACGAAAATTACCTTCCAGGAATTGCCAATCTTGTTTAACCAAATTGTGCTAGTGGTATTTTACTTGGGGGCTTTGTGGGAAACTTGGCGACAGCTCTGAACTCAATTTTTTATATTATGTTGAAACGATTACACGGACTCGACTAGTGCGTGTGACTTGCTTGTTAGTCATTAAAAAAATTGCCGAAATACTTATCAAAACCGGATAGCTAAAAAAATTGCTGGACAATTAGCTGTGGCCCTCCTCCCTGATTCGCAAATTTCTGTACTATATTATCGATTGTTTGTTACTAAACGTGAAAATTTAGATGTACCTTGCGGTCGTTAGTATTTTCTAGATAAAACCGACTTATATTTTATCAGTGAACTTACAACGATATTGTCAGGTAACTACGAGAATTGTTGAGAATTCCGAAAATTGCGCAAATTCTTATTATCACCCTAAACTAGATTTGGATACAAAAATTATTACCTTTACGCTTTCTTCGCCCCCGTGAAGTTCCCCTAGCGATGGCCGCTTGACCGCTCTCCTGGAATTCCTGTAGTTCTCGAGTCTGGGCAAAACCTCCCTGGTGAGCTGCACCAACGATCTCTTTCTTTTTTGCACATGATTGTCGTGTAAGCAGGACGATGCATTTGTCTGTACTAACTCACTAACATGGTCTTTATCAACTGCACTTTCTTGCAATTGAAACCCAACAACATCCCTATTAACTCCGTTTTCTTGTAACCGAAAGCCGATATTGTCGATACCGCCAACTGGACTCACCGAAAACCGTGAATCCATTTTTCAAAATAAAACTCACTGACACTTGCAACTATAATAATAAAATTGAAACGACTAAGTCGTTTCTGGCCGATATTTGTATTTTATATGGGCGACCTGAGCGCTCCTCCGCTTTTGCGCTCGTATCGGTTTGCGTGGTTTAGTTCGCAGCTTTCAACGATTCTGTAGATGAACTGTAATATTTTTGCGACGGGGTTTCCTTAAGTACCCCATGCCGATTGATGAACGGTGCGTAGATTCGGTCTTGTGAATTTAGCAAGTACACTTAAGACTGTAAATTAATATTTACTGGCACTCGTCCAGTTATGACCTGATCGATCAGAATCCACCAAAACGCATCGCGCATTCCTTCAGCATTGTTCAATTAATCGAAATTTAGAAATTTGCTTTCCCGGAAAATGTTTTATAAATATCACTTTATTCAGTCACACGGTGCATCAAAATGTAATCGGCGCATCTCAAACTGCGATTACCAAATCAACCTACGATAATGACATCCACTCCGGGCATATTTTCAGTTGTTGCTGTTATACATTACAGTATGTGGAATTAAATTCATAACTTGTTATTTAAAAAAGTCAAAAAAAAAAACTAACGCAACAAAAGAAAATTTGGTTGGATCTAGTGCAACATGTGCTTCATAGGAAAATATCGAAAGAAATGAATAAGATTAAAAAATTTAATAACTCTAATATATTGAATAAATTAATACATAAAAACAAAAAAAACTACTTTCACTTTTCAGCTATAGCGAATAAGTAAATGGCGAACATTTTGACCCTTTAATTCATTAAAAGTGAAAGCAGTTCTTATTAAGTCTTTATGTGCTTATAGAATTTAGAGTACCCATTAAATCTATTATGTTCTTACTTGTTATGTGAGTTTGTTCACAATCTCTGTGATAATTACATGCTCTTTATCATTTATCATAATTATAAGCATTATTCACAATATTTTGCAGTATCTGATAAAATTATCTACCAACTAATTAAGCGTAAGTTTGAGAGATGAGAAATGAATTGCTAGTTCTTTTTGACAGCTAATTAATTTAATCATATCCTTCTTTACTTCATAAAATATACCTTTACAGCTTTTTAGGTAGTATTTAACACACCATTAGCCTTCATTTTGTTATTTTATCAGTTATTATCAAACTCTTATGATAGTTGTTGATTGTGTAGAACTGTAGATATGTACTATCTTCTTATTCTTTCTTTTACCATGACGACATAAGTAATCGATTAAAAAGTGCATTCATTTCGAGTGTTGTTGCTGCAATTCTTGAATTCAAACTTCTTTTTCTTCTGGCTACCATTAGTTGGCGTTCTCAAGTTGGTAACAGTTAGTTTTAATTTTTCTTGCATCCATCATACATTGTCCTCTTAATCTTCTCTTAATAGATGGATTTACCACCTGTGATCGATTCCTTTCTCTACCTGCCTTTATTTTCTTTCAATCTCACTAGACTAGTAAAAAAATACTTGGTTATAGTTCTAGTACTTTTTTATCTTGTTTAATTGACTCTTCTTCTCCTAGTTGTACTACATACTTCTATTTTAGTCCTTCCTAGTATCTTGTTTTAATGTCCAAATTTTGCTTTTCTGTAGTAACAGCACTTTATGATGTCCTCTTCGAAATCTATCAAGGATTAATCCACATAGTCCTTGATCTTTTGCATTTCAGATGTTAATTAAAGTTTTTAGTTTTTTTCTGTAGGTACTTTTTATTTTGCGTTGTTATTTTTCGATTTCTCGCATTGTTTATATACACGTGGACTAAGAGTTTACTCATAAACATAAATGGAAAAAGTCAGAGTCTTTAGTAAGAATTGACACAAATACTTAGTTGTTATTAGCTCAATCTTAACATATAAAGCAAGTAATCGCTATTGATCCTCTTGTTTGTCACAAGTATACGAAATACCCACTAATTGTAAAAATATACATGTCACTTTTTTCACAGAACCCTATACAAGTTCAGTCCATGGGCAACGCTTTTGTTGACTTCTCCATAATTCATTGTAATTTCAAGGTACCATATTCGTGGAATAAATACTTTTACATAAGTAAGAAATGTTTTGTTAAGCAAAGTACTTATAATGCCTTGTAACTAAAATCATAGTGTTAGTAAAGTCACGTGCACATATTTTTATGCTCATAATTTAATGTTTCCTGATGTTATATTTGACCTTGGGCTATTTTAATTTTTACACACATGGAAGAAGACCTGACATGTATAGATTTTGCGAACCATTCAATTCATTAATTTTTTCATTTGTTTTAGGTCAATAGGACTGCGGCGTGATAAAATCTAAAGAGACAACCGAAAAAAAGGGGAAAATCGTTAAGAAGACCAAAGGGTCAGTCCCTAGAGGCAAACCGAAGTCGGGACGCTTTTGGAAGAACGAAAAGACAAAATTTTCGTCGACAATAAAAACTAAAGCCGTCAAAACTGCACTCGTCAAGAAAGAAACCCTGCGCAAAGAACTGCAAAGAACAAAAGAGGCCTCTAGGGCGGTCGTGGCAGCCAAAGCAGAGGAAAAGGAGCAAAAGAAGGAGAAAAGAAGGGCAAATTTAAAGCGCCAAGAGGAAAATCGCAAGAAAGCAGAAGTGGTGCAAGTCATATTAAACACCCGAAAGATTAAGAAAGATTAAGATATTCATGGAAGAAGATCTGACAGGTATAGATTTTGCAAACCATTAAATTCATTAATTTTTTCATTTGTTTTAGGTCAATAGGACTGTGGCGTGATACTTATGGCAGTCCCACGGCTCATGACTCTCCAGTTAGAGGATGCGCAACGGACTCCTTAAATAAGGTGACCATCAGCGGCGGCGGCGATTGCAAGATAAAATTTTGGAAATTTAAAAACAAAGGTAAGCGAATTAACTTCTAACTCTAATTAATTCACATTAACTTTATCGAATCACCAGAGACCGACCCCTTGACGGTGCTCACGTTGGACAAACCCATCAACTTCTTCAGATCGCACCACGAGAGCAGCATGTTGGCGGTGGCCTTGGAAGACTTCAAAGTCTGCATAGTGGATATGGACACCAGAAGAGTTGTGAGAAAGTTTGTTGGCCATTCCGCCCAAATTACGGACGTTACCTTCAGTCCAGACTCCCGGTGGTTGGTGACCGCGTCGATGAATTGTTTGATAAAAACATGGGACATTCCATCTTGTCAACTAGTTGACCAATTCTCAACGCGGTTAGCGTGCATTTCGCTCAACATGTCCCCGACTGGGAAAACGTTAGCGACAGCCCACGTGAATTATTTAGGAATCTGTCTAAGGACCAATCGCACTCTCTACTCTAGAATCACGTTAAAAGCGCAATCTTCAAGTGACGACGCCTCTTTCGCAGAACTACCCGAATGTTTCATCGATTACACCGAAGAAGCGGCAGAAGAGGAGGACGAGGAGGACCACGAGTACGTTTTTCCGGAACAAATCAGCGAGGAACTGGTTACGTTATCGGGTTTACCGACGTCTCACTGGTTAAATCTTCTCAATATCGATGTTATAAAAATGAAAAACAAGTCGATATCGCCGCCCAAAGCCCCGAAAGCCGCCCCGTTTTTCCAATTTGATTTAGCCGAGGTTGATGCGGAAGAGGAAGGGAGTAAATTGCTGAAATCAATAACTTTCAGTAATTTATCTGAATTCGGGAAGTTGCTGGATCAGACGGGGACCACAAATTGTTTTTTGCCCGTAATTGAAAAGTTAAAATCACTCGGACGCTCAATGGTCGATTTTGAAATTAAATCGTTAACGCCCGAAAACGGGGGCTCTGCGGTCGTTATGTTGCAATTTTTGAAATGTATCGAGTTTATGTTGAAGTCTAACAAGGATTTTGAATTAGCAGAGTCGTATTTGAGTGTGTTTTTGAGAGCGCATGGAACTTTTATAGCTGGCGATGAGTCGTTGAGGAATTATCTGCCTAATATACAAAGTTGTCACGATGTAGTGTGGAACCGATTGCAAGAAAAATTCTTATATACCATGTGCGTTGTGCAAAATTTAAAAACTATGTAACTAGTTAATAAATTCCTTCTTTTGTTATTTGAACTATACGGGGAATCTTACTAGATTTTGAAGGGGTTGAAGGGAATATATAATATATAAATTTAACTATTTTTTTAGGTAACATGTAAAGGGAAAAAGCTCTGACTATGATACTGGCGATAAAATTATTTAAAAGATGCAATTAGTGTTATAAATGAAGAACTACGACTGTCGAATACTGAGGCCCGACAACGTATGTTACAGCTCCTTTAAAAAAATTTGAAGCTCCAAGGAAGGTTTGCAAATGGATGGAGATGTGGAGGTATGGGCTGGGCTAACTACAATGGGATAATGTACCAAACCGGTAACAACGCTTCAGACTTCAGTTAGCAAAAAGCGTGCATAGAAATTTACGCATTCTTTACACTTATTTTGAAGGTTTTAGACAACATTTTGGAATAAATTTATTTAGTCCCTCAAAAGTAAAAAATATTGTTATTGAAGAACTTTGTTTTAACTCTGAACTCATTATTGATTATCACTTAACCAGAAAAACAACTAATTGCCCCGAGCAGTTAATTTTTTAAGTAGCAAAATTTTATCTTTTGTAATTAAAAAACTATTCTTATAAAGCTGTTTTACACGATCAATAGTTATGTGTATATTTATGTTCGTAATTTTTGTATCAATAATTATACATCGTGTAATAAGAAGTGTAGTCACATTTCTGTCCATTAAAATAAAATTTGCTCTAATTTTTTTATATCTATAAATATGACACAATTGTGGCCAGAATTATTGTTACAATTATTGATCGTATAAAACGGCTTTAAGAATACTAATTATTTTTAATGACAGTGCATTAGGGTCCTCCGTAGTAGGTTTGGTTCCCATGTTCTCTGTTGATGATAAAAAAATTATTATTACCGTCTAGAATACTGATCCATAATTATTAGAAATTTGTGTAAGTGATTCCTAATAACTACCACAAAAATTCAAGCTTAACAAACTACTTCACTCTATAGAGTTTTTGATTGAATAATTCCGATAACGTTTGTGATATTTCATGGAGTATCAAATAAACAGTAGATTTTTCCTGTTCGATCTGGGCTGGATAAAACCAAACTGTCGATTCAGCCAATGATTTTCGCAGTTTTAACGACAGAATGAACTGCGACAATTATTTAGCAATTTGTTAACTGCCGAGCAAAAAGTTATTCGAATTCTCATAATAATTACAGTTATATAAGAGAAAAATAGAAACGGATGTGTGAACTTACAAGTAAGAAATGCTAAAAAGTTACGTCAGCCACGGAAAACCTTTTTGCAAGGAACCACTCGGATTGACAGTAATTATTATTATTTACTTTTTTTGTTCAATTTCTAGAATATAAAAAAACTGTAGGCCCGTCAACTGTATGCGTGTACTAATAACGGGTCTTAAATTAGAATGTGTGTTGTCCATCACTCTTTCATGTTGAAGATTGAGGAAACCCACATCCTTCAGATGGGACGTTCCAGTAATTTTGCCGCAAACAGCATCCTACAAAGGAGTTAATTTTAACTTTACTCTCGTAATTGCAGCACCATTCTTTCAAAATACAATTTAATTTTTTTATTAGCCATTAGGCAAAGAGACATTTTTTTCATATCACCAATAGTTTGGACAGGAGAAGAATGATTTTGCACTTCTAAGACGACTAATATATAATTTATATAGGTATATAAGATGAAGAATTTGGTGGTAATTACTAGCCAGAAGCGGCTTTTACAGCACTATAGAACTAGCCGAAAAATGATCATGTTTCGTCATTATGAGTTGCATACTCACAAAATTAACAGTAGGTAGTGGTAGTATGTCACCTACTTATCTCATCAGGTAGTAGTACCTAGTAAAACTACACCATTTACTCATAAAATGCGTAACATAAATGTCCAATTGAAATTTACCAACAAGTTTCAAGTTTATGAGACCTTCACCTTGGTCGTTTTAAGAAACTACATAAATTGTTTACTGCCAACTACAGTTAATTAACCCTCAGTAGTTCAACAATTCTGATGAATATGTAAATGCTGAGTACATGAACTAATTTGAATTGAGTAGCGTGTGACAGAATTACTATAAGAAGTGATATCATCATAAATACGTTGTATTCATGTTCAAAATCTAGTACTAACAGGAACTATTTTGCACTTCTAGTGAGTAACCTTCCTGAGCGTTACCTCGAACTGAACAACTGTATGTAGGTGGTCGGCTTTCAATAGTGTCAAAGCCACTTTAATTAAACAATGTAATATTACATATTAAGACGATATAACCTACACGATTAAAGAATGTTGTGAAAATATAAGATAAAAATTGGAATTCTAAAAGTAAACATTTTATTCTTGAGTTTCTGGCAAAATTAAAGTATGCAAGTATTCAACAATTATAGTTAAAAATAATCTCATCAATGGGAACTGAGACAAAATTTATTTTTTATGATGCTTGATAATTCTCAGCATCAAAAACTAGACTTTCCATCAGAATTAGTAAATTACCGATTTAAAATAAAATCGATAAAAAATGATATTAGATCATTAAAATATAGTGGGAACATAATGAGATAAATGTTTATTATTATTAGTCAGCGTTGCAAACGTTTGCGATATAATTCAGGTACTATAACAAGATTAAGGATTTTAGTTTTAGAACGTTGTGGTAAATTGGCAGTAAAACTGATCTGTTAATATAAGTACACATGACAGCCATAAACCAAATATTGTCTTTCTGTACAGATTTATCTGGTTATTACAGAATAAAGCAGTTTCAGGCCGTCTCAAAGAAATTACAACCAGGCTTAAAAAGTTCAAATCAATTAATGACGTCAGCAATTAAAGATTGCGGGAAAACGTGGAAAAAATATCGTATTTATTTAAAGAAATTAGCTATATTATGTGTGTGTTATTTCTGTGTCCTCTAATTTCAATAAAATTCTAATAGAAACTTAATTATTAAGTACGTCTTTCGAGTTTAACCAGGTGAAAAAATTCAAAAATAATTGTTTCTAACTAATAAATAATAAACTACAATAAAGCCGTTGCCCAGTTTTGGCTTTCAAATTTTGGTTTCCAAACTAATACGTATCAATTGTTGATTATTTATATGAGTGACATCAATAGATAATCTATTTAACAATTTCAATCTCGTCTTATGGAAATTTATTTTACTTTTCTCTATGGGTATTTAAAAAAATAGATTATTTACGATTGCCGACAGTATAACTATTAATACCATATACTAACTAACTAGTTAAAAAAACTCGAATATTAAGAGCTTACATTGTTAAATTTATGTAACTTAATAATACATAAGTTTAATTTTATACATTGCCAGCAATAGTTTCTTAATTATTTAATAAGCTTTATGTTAGCACTTCTGATTAGCATAACTTATCATAAGCAATCTTAAACATAATTACATTTGCCATTGCATACAAGATTTTGCATATGCAACACATAAAACACGCCTCTTGCTACTCGCCCGGCGCATCCACCATTTGTAAAAATTTATTTACTTGTGAAACTTGGCGACGGTAACTTGACATATTTGTGTGCAAAACTTTTTGACATAAAAGCGTCAAAATGTAATTGTAGAGCAATCATTCAAAAGCAGATAAATCCACTTTTGATGAAAAATTAGTTTGGTATGACTTCTTAGTATTTGGGGTCAGATAAATCCATTGGTGAATTCAGAATCCAGATAAAACCCCTGCAAAATCCGTCCCAAAACCAAAACTTTAAGCGATCGTATTTGCATATTTTTTTTGTTTCAAGCGAACACAGATATATCCGTGTCATTCAAGCAAAACCAGGTAGTAAATCCATTTTATTGTTTTCAATAACTCTTTAAATCAGTTGAAAGAAAAATTGAAAACCCGGTTCCTAAGTAAGTCTTGTAAACTAGCTCTATAGAGTGCATGCATAATTTTTTGACAAAATAAAGCCCAACTAAAAATAATCGTTTTTTGTTTATAACTCGAAACTGTTTCAAACGGATTTATCTGCTTTTGTCTGATTGCTCCACAATTGGCTATTTTAATACAGTTGGAATACCTATTGTTGACCATTATACAGGGTGGGGCAATAGTGCGTCCGACTTCGATAGCTCGAGTTCTATGATTGGTAGAAATTTGATTTAAGAACACAAATAAATTAGAGACAGAAGTCTATAAACGGAAATTATTTTTGAACAGACAGGGTGAGCCAAGAGAATTATACAGGGGCTTGTGACATTTTTTTAAATGGAATGTGGTGTGTAAAAGAATATTTTTCGGAGCCTTTTTCTAGATTCTGTTCAATTTAATATTATTGCTGATTATTTCCAAACCACTTGGATGTAGCGATTTTTTTTGTTCAAATAATGGCATCTGCAGATGTATGTTAAAAAAATCACTACAGTCACAATTATGAGTTCTAAGAAAAAATTATGTAAAGACTAGTTAGAAAACATCTGTAGAATGTCTTTGAATTGTTTTAACTTTTAAGAAATTATACAGGGTGGCTAGATTTAATTTTTCAAATTAGAACTTTTTGAATTTATTTTTCTCCATTTTTCAAATGGAACACTTGTATATTTTTTAACAATATGATGTAGAAACTAAAAACGAACTTTTTTTTGTATGGCTATGGCTATTTGTAACCATTTTTGATTTATCGCCCAATAATTACATAATTCAAGAATAATCCTAATTAGATTATTTTTCAAATTACTCGACAGATAAAATTGTAATAAATGCTCCAGATGTTTTGTTTACAAAAACAACATAAGTTTTTTTAGTAAGTTCTGTTTGCGCCCCTTTGATTCCCTCATCGACCCCGCATCGATGCATCGTGATCGCGAAAAGTGATTCCGGTAGGAAACGAGTTCCCGTACTGTTCCTGATCGACGATCTTTGTGCCTTCCTGGCTTTGTGTTGTTTTCGGTAAGTCTACGAACAAGTCCGTTACTTCCTCAGTTATTTGCCCTTTTGAACTGCTCGTTGAAATCACCCCTTCGACCACAGTCACAATTTTAGTTCTTATTTAATTTTATTATAGCGCGACATCAGGGTGTTAAACCACCCACCCATATTCTCGACTAGCCCCCACACTCCGTCCCGCGTAAACAAGTTCACTTTATGTTTGTATCTTGATCATTTTTTGCATTTTATATTATCCGACAAGAAATACACATTTATCGCAGTTACCTGTCGTCAGTTGTCATTTTTGTGTCAATTTTGAAACATTTGAAGTTTTTTGTCAAGTTATTTGGAAAACGATCTAATTTTTAGGATTATTTTTGAATTTTGTAATTATTTGGCGATATTTCGAAAATGGTTACAAATAGCCATAGAGGTGCGCATACAAAAAATGTTCGTTTTTAGTTTCTACATCATATCGTTAAAAAATATATAGGGTGTTCTATTAAAAAAAAATGGAAAAAATTAAATTAAAAAGTTCTAAATTCAAAAATTAAATTTAGCCAGCCTGTATAATTTTTCAAAAATTAAAATAGATCAAAGACATTCCACAGATGTTTTCTAACTAGTCTTTACATATTTTTTTTAGAACTCATAATTGTGACTGTAGTGATTTTTTTAACATGCATTTGCAGATGCCATTATTTGAACAAAAAAAATCGCTACATCCAAGTGGTTTGGAAATAGTCAGCAATAATATTGGATTGAAAAGAGTCGAAGAATAGGCTCTGAAAAATCTTCTTTTACACACCACATTCCATTTAAAAAAATGTCAGTTGCTCCTGTATAATTGTCTTGGCTCACCCTGTATGTTAAAAAATAATTTCCGGTTATAAACTTCTTTCTCTAGTTTATCTGTGTTTTTAAATTAAATTTCTACCTATCATGGAACTCGAGCTATCGAAGTCGGACGCACTATTGCCCCACCTTGTATAATACTGTACTTTATAAAACAAAAAAATGAACGAGTGGTTACAAGCAAGAACTAAACATTTTATTGAAGCGATCTCAATTATTTTATTGCTTGTTTTATCATTGAACTCATGTAGGGAATCGTCACAAGTTACATACAACAATTTACTTAAATCTCTTAAGAAAGTAACAATTTAACAAGAACATACCTATAAAATTAAACCTATGTTTGACTTAACATTCAACAATAATTAACGAATACTTATCCATATAACTGCATTTATACAAAATAATAACAATTTTCATGCGGTTAATTCAGCTAGTGTAATATACAATTCAGAAAATAACCTGTAGAGAGCAAAGCAACTTTATATACAGAACATATTTACAGCAGAAAATAAGAGGTGTAACCGTGTAACTAACAAAATTATAACGTAGTCTCTAACAATAATTAGATGCGTTGAACTTTTACTACTCTAATATCAGGATACTTAAATTTTAGATTACATAATTATATTTAGATATCACAAGTAGATGCTTGAAGCTTGTAATTATTATAAACAGTTTGTATTAAACCTAACTAAACCTAATAAAATTATAAAGAATCTAAGGAACCACCCGTCAGTTTTGTTGCGTAAAGATTGATCACCTAAAAAAATTATTATTAACAATTATTTATTGATTTGGCAAATATTCAATAAATACCTTGTAGATAAATGCGTATTGATCTTTAGTTTGCACCGAACTTGCTCTGTCCCTTCGTATCTTATACACTATTCTTGGTACATCAACTAACCGAGTTAGTTCAAATTCTCTTATAGCAATATCACAAGCTATCACCGCCCCCGTCCTGCCAGTTCCAGGACTGCAGTGAACTACAACTGGATTCAATTCGGCTTTCGCATTCCCATTACTCAAGTTTTCAGCCGTTACTTCTTTCTGTAAACAACGAATTAGATATGTCGCAAGTAATAGATGTCAGTTTTACTCTGTCGATCGACGACGATTTCATGTAGCTTCTGGCTTCGATGAGGAACGCAATCAGCGAATTTGGCTCCGATGGAACCCCCTTATCTGGCCATCCCAAGTACCAGAAATGGGTGACCTCTCTCCAACTATTTGACACCATATTCTACAAGAAAGGGAATATAAAAATAGTAACTAGCAAAACTATGTAAGTACCTTAAGCTGCACAATTGATATTATGTATTTATCCTTCACTTCTCTCTTTTTGAGTGTTACTTGGAAATCGCCGAAAAGTCGGTGACAATCTAGGACTTCAGACGGAGGAAGGTAGTCGACGCATTTTTCCTAGAATACCAAATTCGGACTCTTTTCATTAACTTGATTAAAACTACTTACAACTCCGTTCTCGTATAAATGAGTCAACATCAATATGACTTTACTTTGTTGCTCCCAGATCATTCTCCAGAAATCGTCAACAGTATTTAGCATGGGTGCTTGACAAGCGATGTAATAACCTTTAACATTTTTGGGACCCTAAAAAGCTAATTTACTAAAGTGTTTCAGGAAATACTAAACAGACATACAGTAACATAGTTGGCGTTTATGTAATCGCTATTGGGGTAGCCTTCTATTGCTGTTAAGAAAACACGTGTTTCGGGAAGAGGAATAACGTTGGCATATCTATTCTTCGTGTCGCATCCTTCTGGAAGCTCGTTTGTCCTGGCTGTAATTTGTGGAATTTCTTCAAATTCAGCCTTTATATCGTCCGAATTGTTTGCAAATTTTCCAAGCGCTGGAAAGTTTAACGGATGACTAACCGAAGACTGCAAAAATTGGTATTAGTTACAGTGGTCGAGACTGCTAAAATTAATTTTACTGGATCTTCAAACGCTGGATTTCCGTAAGATCTTTTGGAGCTCCTCAAAGCAGCCTTTCTTCTCACACTATTATAGACGGAAATATTGTCCATGCTGTAGTCGTCCAAACTAACCGGTGTGCACCTTTGGCCGTAATTGAAACGCTTCTGTCTCTTCCTCATTAGAAACTGTAAAACTTATTGTTAGATCATCTCAATAGCTAAAGCAAAACGTTACCAATAATCCCGCTAGTAAGATGAGACAAATCGCTCCTATTGTAGAAATGGTGATGGCCGCAATGGTTCCGCTGTTATCCTCCACAACAATTTCACTCGACTCAGTCGTCGTTACATTATCATTGGAAGCTTCTACCTCAATCGTAGGATAATTATAATCCGATTTAAACACAGGCATGAAAGTTGTGTGATTAATTTCTTCTTCGTCAATATGGACAATGACAATTTCAGTAGTCGTCGTTGTCGTCGTCGTAATTGGCTCCAACTTCTTGCTGTCTATCTCTTCACTTTTATCTTCATCATAATCAGTCACTAACTCCTCAGTGGTTGTTGCGATAGTATCATTTAATTTCACAATATTATTTTTTCGCTGAGAGTCGTCTGGAAGCTCTTCGCTAATCATGGGTTCTGTCGTTAGTCTGTCAGTTGACACCTCCGGCAAAGTTTCTTGATTAGTGGTATCGTTAAAAACGAAACCTTTAGACGTTCTACTTCCACCTTCTGTGGTTGTTGATCCGGGGCTTGTTGACGTTTTGTTAATGTTATCAACTTGTGGAGAAGCGGTTGTTACGGTTTCAAGATCTGCAACAGTACTTGTTGGTTCTAGTGTTGTTTCATCTAGCATCAATTCAGTTGTCGTCTCTACCACTAAGCTCGTAGTTGCATCATCCAGAGCTCTTGTACCAAGCGCTGTTTTTGTAACAGGATCAATCTCAGTTGTTGTTGTTACTTCGAACGAGGCTTCTGTGGTATAATCCCCCTCTTGCCTTGTACTGAAAATAGGAATTTCAGTTGTTGACAAACTTGGTTCTACTGTTGTTGTTGTTGTATCTAAAGTTGTTGTGGTTTCTGAAGTAGTTGTCTCCAATTCCCTTGTTGTTAGAAACTCTTGAGTAGTTGTCAAGAAATCAGTTGTAGTTTCGGTTATAGTTTCAGGTGTTACCGCTTCAATCGTGGTCTCTCCTAGATCGGCAAAAGCAGTAGTTTCCGTTTCTTTTGAAGACTCAGTTGTCATAGCTGTACTTCGATCCATGTTACTGGGAGCTTCCACGTGAATTGGAATGATTTGATTTTCTTGCACCAGTTGTTCTGCGCTTTTATTTGCTTTAGCTTCTTGGATTCTGTTCCTCACCCTGCTTCTGGTGTACTTAGTGTTGGAAGATTCCGTGCTTGATGGTTTAGCGTAATCGATGAATTTGATTGAACCACGTTTAGTAATATCACTTGGGGATCGCCTAGTATACACTTCGGATGACGCTTCTTTACCTCCGTTGAGTCGCTCTGTAGTGCTCGTCATTGGGGTCGTCACTGAGCGCGACCGAAGAGGGTCAATAGCTTTAACAGTTTCGGTTTCAATTTTGTTACTTAGAATAGAAATGTGACTGCTGTTTTTGTTCGATGGCGGTTTCGTCAACGTGACGCTTTTTCTGGTTGTCAGAACAAAGTTGTTTTTAACAGTCGAAACTTCGACCTTCTCGAACTCTCCTTTGGGGGAATTTTCTTTAGTCTCTTGGGAATCCGGTGATTTTTCGTCGATCAGTTTCGTTTTGTTATAGTCGGATTGGAAATCTAAGTTGGTTCCTGCTTCCACCACTACATCTTTGTGTAGAGAATTTGCGTTAGCTGTATCGTTACTTAAAATACTTTTGTAATTAACGTAATTTAATTTAGCTTTGGTTTCATTGTTTTTAGTTTCGTCTAGCAGTTTGTCAACGTTGGTTTCGAAAGTTTCTTCCTCCGATGCTTTCGATGTGCCTGAATCGATATGTTCCAAGGTTTGATCGACGCTATCGACAGCATCTTTGTACCTACTGTCAAAAATCGAACTCTTTGGGGTGGTCAATTCCGAGTTGTACGTAAAATCTTTAGAATGATCCGGTAAATTGTGCGTGGTGGAATGATAATCATAGTCGTGATTTATATATTTTTCGGTATCTGCCGATAGTGGCACTGTATAAACATTATTTCTGCTATGGAACTCTTTAGACACGTACTTGTCAATATCTATGGATCTTCCGATATTTTCCCGCGTGCTTTTCGTTTCTTCTTTGATACCATCTTTGTTGTAAGATTCAGATTTTTTTAGTTTATCGTTGGATTTTAGATCATCTGCCCTATTGACTAAATTGTTACGTCTATCTATATTTTCTAAATTACTTTCAGTACTAACATCAGTCTTTGGTTTACTATCCTCTACTTCAGTGAGATTCGTTAAGTTAGTCCCATTGATGTGGGACTCTCCTCCGTTGTCGGACTTCTTAACATCTTCCACTACTTTAACGCTGTCGCTTATTTGTCGCCTTTGTCGCTTCAAATTAGCGCTTTCTAGAGACCAGCACGACTGCAGAACCAGGACAACAACTGAAACAAGATAAACTGAAATTAGAACTTTGCGGAATTTGAACTGTTAGAACAATTATTTTGCGGCGTCAATCTGCAAGAGCAGACACCATGACCGGCCCTAACAAAGTGAAAGACAAGAAATAGCGGAAATTGTGTTCAACCTCTGTTAACTTGCATAACTGTACCTACATGGCTGGCGTCTATGGTGACGCTTTTGGAGCAATCCTTTGATTAGGACAATGACACTGGTGGCGCAGTAATTACGTGTCCCTCTTGTTGATCTAATGTCAATTCTGGTCTTGAACCGTATGACCACAATGCACAGTCGGGTATGAGTAATACCGCTGTGATGATTGCAGGCAAATACGGTTATTTCAAAAGTTGGTATTGTTGGTAATTACGTGAATTCCAGACACGAACCAGATGCTGCTATTCAAAAAATCCCTGACCGAGTAAGGAGCTCACACGATGAGATTCAATAGACAAAAAGACAACCACCTGTCGGTTGTTATGCCATTGTGCTATTATAGTACTGCTAAATAAGTCATTCATGACTATTGAGTTAATTGGTTGATTAATCTTTTAGTTTTTATCTTAATAAGTATTTATCGTCCTATCATGACGTCAAGAGGCTAACTGTAAATTTCGAAAACATGACAAAGGAATAGGTCACCTAAGTAATTAGGTACTTACTACCAATGTCAAAAATATCGCAATAAAAAGGCAACTATCTAACTATCAACTGCTTATAGTTGATATAAACCTTACCAATAATATAAAATTTGCTAATAAATTAGAAGAATTTAAACAGACTAATACCATGAGATTTACTAAACAAATCATTAATGGTTTTTTAGCTATTTCAAAGATGACAATTGATTTCCGCTAAATACCTAACCAATAGTTACCCACTAGTCTCATTAAAGTCTTGACGGTCGAATTATAATTGAACGTTCCTTTCAGTGGTTGCGACTAAAAAAGTATTTCTATAGATATTCCCAGATTCAAAAATCCTTATCAAGCTGTTACCAGGTAAGTCCTATTCTAGAATTTTGAAACTATCCAATATTTAACAAACGGAGAAGCAAAATGTTTAAATACTGGTTACTAATTATGGATAAGCCATAGTCATATTGTATAGTTACCATGCAAAAGGGTATTTAATGGTAGGAAAAGGTACCTAACTACAGTGCCAACTGTGATTGAAAAAACGTATGTACCTAGCACAATAAGACAATAAGATGTTATGAAGAAAGTGATTTAGAACTAGAGGAGTGTGCCATACATTATACAATTATTGAACACGATGATAGAATATTTTTTGATCTTCAAGTCTCTAGCTAGACCAACAATGACGAAAAGAACGAAAGATTAGTTAAGGTAAATACTTATACTAAGAATCAACTGTTACGAGGTAGGTAACTACTTTAAGCTTAATTCTCTACTAAGCATATTACCATTGTATATAGATTCATGTACAATTTATTAATCTATATACAATGACATTACTACATCGGCGTCCACTCTTTCGTAATGCTATATAAAAGACAAGAAAATGTTAGTGAATTCACATTACCCACAGTGCCAAATCTAATTTGACTTTTGTATTTCTGTCCAATAAGAACCAAAAAGGATAAACTTCCGACTCGTTCTACTTTCAATTTTTACATGACAGTTTCTTTTTTAGCAGGATGACTAATCGACTTTAATGAATAATTTCTGAAAATTTCGTCAACGATTGGTAATGTCAATTTACGTGGTAACAGCATTAACGTGTTTCTAGACAATCCATCACAGCCTCTTGTACTCGCTTAACGAGACCAGGCGTAAGAGTTTACCAGAACTAGTTAACAAACAAATTTGAATTGCAAATAGTCAGAGGTCGGCGCTACTAATTAACGAAGCTAATGACTTTAGTCGATAAAAATGTCAAAAGTTAAACGAGACAATTTTAACAGCACAAGAAAGTATAATAATGTAATACATACCCAGCAAAAACCGAACCGTGAAGCCCATAATGATAGCATCGTTGCGATCACCAGTTGGAGATTATCTGAAACTAAAGAAAAATTTCAATGTAGGTAACCACAAATCCGTTGAGCATGCTATGGAAATATTGGCAAAATTTACTGGTAGGTATTCAACAATTTGGAATTTTTGCACGGATTGGAATGGTATTTATTTACATTAAGGTAACCGGAACACTTCCGCTTATTATTGACGCATTCACTGACATAATTGCTGGGTGCACGTAATAGTACCTAGTGATAATTTCATGTCCAATTGACTTGGTATGGAGGTCCTGAAGGCCGGACTGACTTATATGCGCATCATCATTCAAATGCAAATTTTTTGATACCATAATAAAATAATTAACGAGTGCTGAATTGAATAAATGCGACGCGGTATTTTTCCCCGTGGCGAAGTTATGTAACCACCAAAGCGGCAATCAAGCCGAATTTCAATTATAATCTCATTAGTGGAGGAAGCGATCGGAATCAAAATTCACAATAAACAGCCGTAGAGTACATACCTACATGTTCACTGGCATGTTCAGCGAACCACAATGGGCATGGAACTTTGGCAAGTAGCAGGTGTTAACATGACCTGACTGCCATTGTAGTTAGCCTTAACTGATGCTGCATTCGGTAAAAGGTTTCAATATGTGATTCATTGTAGTTCTAGTGACCAAAAAAAGACCGATCAAATGTTACTAATACCGTACTTATCGGTACTACCGTAAAACTGCTGATATGATTATGATTTACATCCTTTTGTTTTCTTATTCGCACATCCTCCTTATCAGTAGTCCTTCATCCCTAAACAAGGACTTTAATTACTGGCACATCTTTGAGACCTGATATGGCATCAAGAGAATTTTAATAATTATAAACTATAATAAAGTCGTTATATCATCAATAAATACAATAAAATCATTACAATAGCATGTTAAAAAAACGTCAATAAGTCAACTATGTTAATCGCTCGGCTACCTAGCAGCGGTCCCATCTCAGTTTATGATCGGATTATTGGACTTGGACCATTACTTTCATAATTTACAGGCGGTTTTACGGTTTCTAACATTGTGCAGTGAAAAGCCTTACTCACACAGCTATTTTCAAAGCGTTCAGATTAATATGGCGGGAGTAGTACCACTTATATTGAATCATTAATATGTAATGATTATTGTGTAACTGAAAGTAGAATCTTCTCTAAACGCAACAAGTTCGTTAATTTAAAAAATTGTGGTAACCTTCGTGGTATATAGTCTTGAAATAAAATTAGGTAATTAAAATTATTAGCGTCATATTAAGGTAAAAAGTGTGAAGTCAAATACCATTACAAATTTAAAAAAATTATTTACAAATCAAATAAAATGCAAACAAATTATTAATTTATAGTTTCAGGCAAAATTATGATTAGAAGGCTGCAGTAATGAACGACATTGGCGGAATTAAAGGTAGTGTTTTTGAGGCTTGGTTTGTGCAGACCAGAAATGTCACGCAAGACAAAGTTAAATGAACAATAAACTGCATTTATGGGTACGACAAGATCAGCCTCAAGGTTTGGGACTAAAAGTAGTGGAACGAGAGTGGGTGACCCACTCAGTGACCCACTCCTTGCGTGGCATCTCTGTAATTGACCGAACCTCAATCTACCAATTAACGAGAGCTCCCGAAAAATTCATTGAAAACCTATAATTTTCTATCACCTGAAAACTAATAATAGTAATAATTATTTTTAAACGTGGAAGACCATGCGTAAAAGTTTTCTCACGTGGTCTTGGAGGTACTTACAATCTCGTTAGCTATTACAATAAATAATAAATACAACAAACACGTGCCGGAAATAATTTTCGGTTTGGCCTTAATCAGTGATTTTTATTTGATTTTGTTCAATTGTAGGTAAGACTTTTTCAGCGGATTTGCGCTATGTCCTACTTACAACAATCCGGTGCCATATATGTATGTAGGTGATGACAACATGACTTGACTTACAAATAATGAGGAGCTTCAACGTGAAATAGCAAGACAATTTGAAGAGCAAAAATGTGCATAAATATCCAGAATCTGACAGCCAAATTGAATGTTTACCAGAAGGTTACCTACAATCACCAATCTCTGCCATTTGCACTACAGCTGATGAAAACAAAGCGTTACACCGTTATATTTTGCACTTGACATTCTTCCACTTATCCAAGTAGGTGTAGGTTTTCAAGTTTCTCTATATTTCGCGCATTTATGTCCAATGTATGATATCAAAACCTAAAAGTTTCCAATTTGTTTTATGTAGTACTCGGTAGTACTGCTATTACGAAATTAACTAACCGCTAGTTTAAAGAGAAAAAATCGATCGTAATAGGATTGAATAATTTCATAGTGAACGTCTGTGTTGAATTCAGTTATGTAACCAAATGGTGTTATTCTTCGAACCATTAAATTGGATGCGTAAATGAAGAGTAATGGAAAAAGAGTTTTGGTGCTGAATATAATTTTAACGCATCGGTAGATTGTCATGGACTGTAATTTCTAGATAATTCAAACAGCTTCCAGTTCTACTGTCTGAGAATAACTGAAGCATTCAGAGTAAACAACAAACACTAAAACACAAGCATTAACAATCACTTATTTTCAAGATTGGTAGATAATAGACTTTGGTTCTTAACATACCATTTTTCTTCTTCACATGTTTAAGTTTCCACACTTTTCTTCCGTAGCTCAAGTCATGTTGCAAACGACAGCAGAGATTAAGAAACTCGGTAGCTTATCATGATAATCTTTTTGTACATGTAATTAATTAAATCTCAACACGTTGTACTATATGGTACTACGTAGATTTCTTTTTGAGTCTTCTTAGCAGCTAGTGTTAACAATTTTTCAAAGATTAAAAAGTTAAGTGTTATTTTACAATACTCCTCCTTAACTGTTCATGATAATATAATATCTTCCTCACCTGAAGATTTTCGAATCTTCTACTATATTATTTCTTCCTCTATCTAGTTTTCAACTTCTATTAATTTTCTTTAAAAACAAGTTATAGTTTCTTTTGTTACTTCTTGGTATTGTCAAAAAAGTTCAAAATTATTCTCTATTATCCATCTGAATTAATTTAATTTCGGAATTTCTGATATTTTAAAGAATCTTGTTTCCTTATTAGGAGTTTCCCAGTCTTCTCTGAACATCTTAGCAACCAATTGTATAGCACCAACTACACTTTCTAATAGTATCCTGGTATCAGTAAAACTACTTGCAAAAAGAAGAACACCATAAAATACCAATTTTTATTTCAAGGTTCCAAATACATAGATAGTTATCGGATAGTTATTAATCATGCAATAATTCATCTATTTGATCAGGTTCTTTGTTATAAAGATCCTAGTAGTAGCTTATCCAGTGCAGTTACCAATGCAACGTTCCGCCAATAGATCTTGTTGGAGACCCACTAATTATGGCCAATTTATCGATAGCTTCATGGGATTCTGTGCAAAAACGAGTTTCTTTGGCGTTCAATCAGAAAAACTATTGACCAATTACGTAAGCCGTGAAGTTGGGTAATCCCAACGCGCCATTAGTTAATAAACACGCTGCAAAAACGATGTTGGTAGAGATTTAATGGTATAGGCACATGAAAATTTTCCATAAAAAAACAAATACACGTTGTCTGTTCATTGCATGACCTTTCATGTGCACAATATACAATGGACCTCACCTTCTTGCTCAATATTTATTATTCTGAAAGCTTCGTGCAGCATTGTAGCACGCTGAAATCTACATCAGTAAGTGACCTTTTGACGTCATTCTTCGTGGTAACACAAAAAGATGCCTAAAAATTTCATCAGTGGTTAGGCAAACTGGTTGCAATTATTTCGATGCTATCGGCAAGGTAAATATGTTTTGCAGGAAATATCGCCAGTCAAAATTAAATCGCTATCGGTCCTCAGTTCAGAGACGGAACTGTGTTAACTTTTGCTAAACAATAGAAAGCTACTTTAATTTCTTCACACCTTTAATTACGCATTAAGTGCAAAGAAGAAATTGATTGCGACGCAACACGTGTCTTCACGTACTTAAACATTTGAAACTTATGGTTCCTCTATAATACCTGACAATAACTTTCAACATGATACATCGAAAGTGCTATTAATAATAATTCGCAATTTTATTGACCACCATTTAGCAGATGCTGCTGCAAGACAACGCGGTTGAATCGAATCGAAGGGAAAACGGAAATTTTGAGTGCATGCCTCATTAAAACTCGTGACACATGCAGACACAATTGAGGCACGAATTTGAATGCGATTCACAATTCGTGATGTGCTCTATCCCGACAAGACGAAATCTGAATCTTTTGTTGGCATAATGGGGCACAGCAACAATTGGATAATTGAAACATTCGCGAGTGCGATCAGCCATTCTCCTCACATTGCGATATTGCTGCATACCTTGAGCCAGTCACGATTTTAGATTAACATTTTTATTCCTCTAGGTACAGATTTTTTCCACTCGTATTATTTACAACACAAGTCATGCGGCACTCCTTGCGGTACTCTTCTATCTAAATTAATTGCGGTTACGGCACGAGATTTATGAGGATTCGTTTCGTCGTCCTTCTACTAAATTGTCTTTCCTGTTGATCTCCAACTAGGTCGGAGACCCAACGAAGATGTAACACTGGGGAATTCCTCTTTGGGTGCGTTCCGTAGTCGTCCTACTAAATTGTCTTTCCTGGTGATCCTGTTGTTCGTTGGAGACCCAACGAAGATGTAACACTGGGGAATTCCTCTTTGGGTGCGTTCCGTAACTTAGTTCACACCCATTAGACACCACAATAAGCCACGAGAAATTCCCACAGACAATAAAGCCAATGAAAGTGTTAGACAAAAATCTTCAGATAACTTGCATTACTCGTTGCGTAACAATTATCTAACGGCGATAACTCTTCAATTTATTGCAACAACAAATGTTGCATCTGAACCATTTTTCTCGGTTGCGTGAATCTTGGGCGGAGATTACGAAAACGTGCATTCTGTAACTCGCGTTTTCCGCGTCATTGCGCAATTATTATTAATCTAATTTGGAGCAAAAGCAAATCTGTGCAGACCAAAGGAAATCTCAAAGACCATTACGCTACATCTATAATTTCCATAAATCGAATTTTTGGTCAAGACGTAGATGGAAGTTTTCTCAACGCCTCAAGTTGTAGATTGGATTTAAAATTTCTCAAGCAACATTTCCAAAGAGCACTTCAAGAAACAATTAAGGCACTCCATTTAATCAGAAAGTCAATTTCAAGATTTTTATTACAACCAGAAACTCCCGTGATAATACACAATTTAAATGAGAATGAAAGCCGCGTGAAGATTGCATTTTCAGATTAATTCTTTATTGAGGTATTCGTTTAACGTAAACGATCAACTTTATGTCCATTTCTTCCAAGAAGTGGTTAAAAAAGATGCAAATTACATTATCTTTCATTACCTCACGCCAAGACTCCGTTGACTTCAGGTAACCTTTGGTAGGTACTGCTAGTTTTCATCACTTTGTATCTATCACTTATTTCAGGTTTTAATTTCTTCTAAAACAATTAGGTTCATCTTTGTTTTCTCGAGTCCTAATTGCCTAATTGAGTTGTAGACGCTTCTTCGACTTATCCGTAGTTTCTATTAGCTGTCTAACGACCGTATTCTTTTTTAGAGCAAATAAGAGTAGAATTGCCACCACGTGTTTTGTCACATGCTTTAGCAATTTGTGAATGGCAGATAATTTTTTATCCCAACTTGTTATTTAAGATCAATCGATGATCAAGAAAGCTATTTCGTTTCTCATGGTTAATGGTCAATGCACGTTGCACCTTGGGAAGAGTGCATTGATTTGGTTTCTCAAATTCCTTTGAATTTCGTTTCTATTTTCCAGAAGACTGAACCTCTTTAAGCGATCGTTTTCACGGTCTAATAAGAGCCTTCTTTCCCAAAAATTTTCCCATAATGAATGTCAATAGACTCTCAATTATGACCAAAACATTATTAATTAATTACTGTATACTCATGAAATGGAGATTATTTGATACGGTCCGCCTACCTATTAACGATAATTATACCACATGGGTAATTGGCACGATAAACGTTCAGTGTACTGAAAGTCTGTAGTCTTTGTAAAATTCGTAATTCAAGGTGATAAGATGCATGTAATTTGAATAAATCATACTCATTACTGGGAACGACCACAACATTCAAAAAGTTTCGTGATAGGGCGGGCAAAACGATAGGTACCTACATTGAATGAAAGTTCAACATACAAAGAGTGTACTGGCGAAGAAATTAGAAATGCATACGGGGTACAGGCAACTTTTTTGCGGACCCTCCGTGCATTTCTAATTTCTCTGGCTGTACCACTCGCATCCTCTTAGAACTTTTAAATATTAATTGATGACATTTTCAGCCAGCAGTCAGTTTATCGAGGATTCCATGCAACAACTTCATCTCCCTTGCCTATTCAAGTAAATGCAACTGGTGTTTCAAGATTAGATCATAACTGTCGAACTAGTAGTGCTGAAGAGGCAGTTTTCAGATCTACACGTTTTGACAAACAATAAGATCTATAATCCATTAAAGAATGGCGCACAAACAAATTTGTATGGCTTATTGCCTACCTATTAAAATATGTATATGAAAATCAAGGCTAATGTCTATAAGTAAAAAGTTATTACTTACAACAGGAATTTTTTCATCAATACTTTTAGGTGATAATGACTGGCGTAAATACTGCTACAGCCGGGGTTCTATGTTCAACACCCATTAACGCAATGAAGTACTTACACGTATTGACACATTACATCTTTCTATTTTAGCAATCTACATTATCCTATTTGCACATTTTATGCGTAATTTGCTGTCTAATGGCAGTAGTTGGGCAGCAAACAACAGGTCTCAGAACGTGTGGGTGTGCCAATTAAACGAATCAATAACAATTCAATTTTCTACATGGTCCGATGGGTGCTCCAAGACGTAGACCACGCATTTCCTGACGTTGGTGAAATCTGCAGTTTCGTGGTACACCAATCGACTCTACCCAAGTTCTTTATTTACTCTGTAGTTGCTAACCGTAACCGCTTTCAAATTAACTTCCGCGTGTTCAAAGGAGATCAAAACGGTTGAATCACCTTTACATAACCGTGACCACGAAGACACAATGTGCCAATTCGATCGGAAAGAAACAAAAAGTGTCGTTTTTCCCAAATAGCGCTTGGGAAAAATTTTCAAAATTTACGTAACTGCAGGTTTTTCTTCGGACTGATGCAGGAAATATTACGTGACTAACTAAAATCGTTAAAATGATAAGTTCGTCGTGGCGATGACCTAGTCTTACGTTTGATTATTTAGTGACGTGGTTCTGCGAGGTAGTACACGCAGAGCCCAAGGGAAAGTGCGGTTTCCGCTAGTTTTTAAAAGGCCATTGGCCATTAAGATAGAGGCCGACTTCACCAATGGCAGAACGTCGAAAAAATGCCGAACTACTAACACCAAGATCGACGTGAATGTTAAATAGCGGGCCGATCGGTCATCGATTAATTTAAATTTCTGGTTGAGGTTTTACAAAACGTGCTGTAGAAATCTGCAAAACCGACATTTCTGGCTTCAATAAGAAATGTTAACTAATTGATCTCATGGCACAAAAGAAGTTATATTTTTAAATTCTATGAGCAAATTGTGATCACTAATTTGGCATCTTAATAACGTGGTTAGACCCAAAAATTAATTCTTAGTAGGTAATCAATTTTGTTAGCATTTGTTAAAAAATGGTGGTAATGTAACACGTTTTGGGAGCAGCATCATAGTACGAGATCTTCATCCACCTTTCCTTCTTCGTGATTTTGAATCTGAAACTATTCTAATGCCCACTTTAATTTCTTGTTCATTTGGGTAATTAACATTAGTGGCAAGTTTGCTCAAAAACTCTTAGTTTGGTTCAAGGATTTCATACTTAAAAGCATCTATCCAATCTATAAACAGAAAGATTATCTTAGAGCTGAAAAGAAGTTTAGGCTATTTCAACCAATATTATCAATTTTAACTGCAACGCCACAAAAATGGTGGAGGCGCCGGGCATTTCAAGCTTGAAATAAAATAAACATCTGCAAAACTAAACAATAGATCTTTAATTCTCTATGTTTTGGGCCTTCCCTTCTTATGCACCTTCTCATTACACCATTTATAAATTTCTTCTTCCTCTTTCATATCTCTCCCCTTTAATGTATTTGTTTTTGACCAGGTCTCCCATTTCACTTCTACTCCACGTTTCGCCAATCTTGGTTTCCTACAGACTCCCTTCCTCATTCTTAAAATAGGCTCTTGTTCTTCCCTACTTCTAAAGAAAGTAACCGCAGGTAGTGAACAAGTATCTTAAAAGTTTTCTCTTTTTATTTACTCTTTATTTTCTCAAGTAATGTAAACAAAATTAACGTTATGGAGATCAATATTCTCGTTAACCATTACAGAAGCTCTGTTGAATATTTAGTTGAACACTTTCAACAAGTTAACAGCGCATCAGTGCAAGTATGCAATTTACATTCTCAAAAGTATTGTAAATGTGAACATTTTCAGCACATTTCTGCCCCGCTAAACTGGGTTCGCTTGCAATGACGTTAAGTTCTGCTAATTCTAGGCCAATTTACAATGACAAAGAAAGTGTTGAAAATGTCGTTACCCCTGGAATTCCGAATAATCCATAAGTCATGTTTCAGTTTAGTGAGAAAGTAAAAAAGCCGAAGCACAAAGCTTCAGAAGCAATTATGCCGTCATGCTATAAAGCAAATTTCCCGGATTAAATAAGAAAGTCGATAAACTGACTAACTGACACTGCAAACATGTACAGCGAGTATCTGCAAAGTTCCAAAGGTCTTCAAACGTAATGAAAAGAATAAAAACGAACATAATCATCGCATGAAAGAAAAACTGCCGTATAAGTGAAACCGTCGTTGGCGAAGCTACGGTCTATTTCTTTCGCGAGGTGTGAATCAGCAAGCATGAAATGCTTCTTTTTCAATTGAGGAAACCGAACACTCTTCAAGTTTTAAATTTTATTGCCCTTTGCCATGTAATAGTTGTTCGGTTTCCCAATATTAGCAAAAAGCAATTATTGCAACAGTTTGTACGCTGATTTTAAACACTTGGTTTATCGCCAAAAAATCTATCAGTTTGCCCAATACTTCGTCGAAACGTTTTATCCGGTTGAATAAAAAAAAAAATAGACGCTTGAATATGGCGCAAGGTTGAAGCGTTGGTGAAACTGTACGAATTAAGTGTCCATTTGGAAGATGATTGGCCTCTTTGCAAAGCTCTGAATTTGCTTATATTAAGGTACAATGTTTTAAATTAGCGACCCCATTATTTATTGTTGCCCAATCATCTTTTAGTGTGTTAATTTATTTCAAACTCACGACGCAGGAACACTGTCTGTCACATATATTGGCCAAGTTAGCTTTCTAACTGATTTTTAAGGTCCTGAAAGCGCTACTTTACCGGAACTGAAGCCAGATTTCATTGGACCACAGTGCTGTGGTTCCGAGCAAAAAACTCCAATTTGGAGCAATTTGAAAAACGAAAGTTGTCAATTTTGTGAACAAGAACTGTGAAAATGGGCATCATTGTGCTATAATGAAAGAAAGCAAAAAATGTGGGACAATATTTTTGTCATGTCCGTTTAAAATGAGTATTAGTCATCGGAATGTACCAGTCGATTAACACCGCTTGCTCAATAACATCAACCCAAACTACAATATTGCAATTAACTTCACTTACTGACTTTTTTGGTTTTAGCCAATTTCCAGGAGTCACGCATGAACAGCTTTATCGAAAATAATCATAATAGTGGAGATTTTACCTTTGACCGTGTAGTGTTGTTAAATAATAATTCCAATACCTACAACTATACCAGACATATTATCAAAAGTATTGCAATTTTGTGGAAATCTCCCTTGAAGCCATAAAAACTAGATCTCCTAAACCTTTCTTGGTTATGCTACTAAATTTTATAACATGGAAAAATAAAGTATGGGTAGCTCTTTTGGTTCTTTGGGTATCTATCAGGTGCACTTGAATGCTTGTCTTTAGAGATCGGCAGAGCAACGTACTGAGGCCCATACTATCATCTTCGCTCTTGTTGAGTGCCAATACCTTTGCTGAACAAGATAGTTGTTCTATAGAAGAGCTCAATCGTCTATCGTCTCTTTTGTGGCTGTAGTCTTCACCTTAACCCCTCTAAATCTCATTGTCTTTGCATTGGTACTAACAGCATGCGTCAAGTAGCTTGGACTTTCTTAAGTTTTAACTCTTGACTGGGTTTAAAGTGCAGGCAATTTGAGCTTAGTATTTAATTCTTTAAGGATCATGTAATTAGAATGATAAGACTCAAACTTGCTAAATTATGTGATAAACCTGATTTACTTCTTTTCAGAGCGATATAGTTTAATGAACCCAAGTAGGTACTTGGTCAGATTGTTGAGCTTACTAAATTTTCTCAACTTGAGTAGATAACATTTTTCTGTTTAGTTAAACCTTTTCTGCTTCCCTTACCAATGTAGTACACATGGTAATATGTATATAATGTGGAGGTATACAATCCCAAAAAATTATTCTATAGGTATCCTTCTGAAGATATTTCTCGAGAATGCACAATCTTTTGCAATTCTTACAGCAGCGTTAAATTTCAACTCTTTACTTTACTATTATTTTCTGCATCCTGGAAATGGGTCTGCATCCTGAGTATTATTACTATACTGCGAGCTGCTCTGCTTACAAAGAAATTGAACTCTGTGTAATTAAACATTTATTTTAGGAGCAAAATAGACAACTTTAAAGGCACTATATACTTCTCATTCAATTCTATGATTTATTTTAGTTTATCTCAGAACCCTAAAAGCCCTATTTCAGACAATTTCTTTGACCATTTAGGTTTGAAGCTTTGAGCCCTTGGGCATGTTCGAGGAATAGTATATTATCATGTTATCTAAGACTGATTTTAAGAAAATATAACTTCTAATTGAATTTTCCTAATAGGTATACCAAAACCACCAATATCCAAAAATTGACTTAATTTTAGTAATTGATCAATAAACTAAAATTATCATTATTTTTGAACAAAACGGTAATTTATTTGGTTTCATGAAACGTTAAAGTATCAAAAAGTGTAACAAACGCAAACATTAGATTGCACTAACAACTTACTTTGCCTTGAAGCAATAAAGATATATCTGTCATATAAAAGGTCATACAATAATGTCAAGACAAAATGCTATAAAAGAAAACAAAAGTTGGCTAAAAGACGTTTTTTGAACCTAAATTAGTTGCTAATAATCGGTGAGTAAGAAAAGAAATTAAGATAGAATCTGGGACCTACCTACGCACTTTTTTTGAAGAAACTACTACACCTCATTTTGTTTATAAATATTTATAAGTTTAGGAGCGTGTATTGCGAAGTATCGAGCTCTCTGATTAAGGACACGGATAAGAAAAAAACAATTTTGGCAAAGGAAGCCAAGAGATTTTTGAACAACTACGCTACTGCCATAAAACCACTATCTTATCTTATCGCAGTAATTCGTAATTTAATCTCTCATTAACAGCGAAGGTTGGTATTGTTCTCAGGTAGGTATATAGTTGCGATAACTAGATTGATTAAAAGATAGGGGACATTGATTATGAATTTAAACTCCTAGAAACCTGTTGCTTGCCAGAACTAGAAGAAAAATGAGGCTCACCATAGTATCCACTATTTGACCATGGGCAACTGATGTAGTGGTATATTGATTAGATATACTCGGAAGCAATCACTTGAAAAAGGTAATCACATAGATACACAAAACTCGCGGTCTTGATTGGCACTGATCCCGTTCTTCTTTGACGTTCTGGATGGTAATCACTGGATGATAAGAGACGAAGATCGGTCGTGGACACCGGATGACCACTACGTTGAAGAGAGAAAGCAAGGCAGTTCGCAGAGTCCAACAACACACCTGGTCGCGCCGAGTCCACCGGACAACTGATTACTATGAGTCAGGTTTTATGTTATGATCCTGGTGTTGTTATGAACGACGACGTTACTTAGTAACAACGTCACGAATTCAATGCTGGTGGCTGAAGTTGAACCGACATTCCGTTGTGATTTCTCCATGTGTTCGAGCCGCTTCTAAACGCACTGATTCACAGAAATTGTGTTTGCATTATTTAGAAAAATCTACCTGGATGGAACGCTTCCTTCGGGCGATGTGCGTGTCTTGCTTGCGTTTAGACAAGAAGAGGAGAAAATATTACTGTGGTCTATTAATTAACATAAACACCCTCAGCTTTTTTTCACTTATTGAACATATTTATGTGGGTAATTATTCAGTGGTTTCATCGTTTCTAGGAGTTCTCTCCTGCAATAAAGGCATTAAACCATTAAATGTGATTAGCTAGTTTCTCCCAGTCTTCACTATAATTATAATCGAGAGCCAGATACATTAGTTATTAGGTACTTATAACAATTTTTGATTAAAATTACTGTCAAATTTCTAATCAGTTATGTATAAATGTCTACAAAACACCTTCACCTGTTTAAATATGTAAAGGTTTTCATGTCGTTAAAAATTAAAAATAATTAATTTTTTTATTATTTATATTTATATTAAATTTAGTGGTATGCATTAGTATTGTTATATTCTAGACTGAATTATTTAGATAATCAGTTATATTACTGAGGGTTTACTCAATTCAATTTGGAAACTTATGTTGTGATGAATTCTTGTGTTATCTGTCCAAAAAATATTCAGGTAGGACGATTTTAGCACTGTAATATAATATTTGATTCAGATATGAAAGATAAGTTTCAAAGTAACTCCAGATAACTCTTTGATAGTTTTTTACCTACATCTAAGGATGCCTAGTTATTCAAAGATACTCAACAAATTATTCAATGACGTAGGTATAGGTAGAACCTTTCAACAAATTGGCTAAGATTTGAAGCTTTAGGTCTTGTAAATGTATAAACAGAGAATAGTTACTTTTGATAAGATTTTTGTGACTTTTATAATTGGGCGGGCCTAACTATCATTAAGAGTTTCTGCCCTCCCCCCGTAATTAGGCTAATCAAGTAATCTTTGTTGTTGGATAATATGTCCCGTTTTTTATGTTTGTGAATAGCTTAGCATTTGCGGAAACGTATTGCAACCATTTAAAAAAGCCTTCCTGAGTTTCTCTTAAAATCGTTATCTTCCCGCATAATTATGCCAAAGATTGCCTATCAATTAAACAATTATGTTTGTGCTCTATTTACAGATAGTTGCATGGCGTATGTACAGTAAGTTTCAAAAGTAATGTGCATCTCACACTTTTAAAATTTAAATGTCTTCTACAGATGTAGTAGCTAAACAAAACCCAATGCATCTGTTCCATTATTTCATATCCTTAACATAAATATGAATTTAATGTCTGTGTTGGTTTTATGTGGAAAATAAACCAGTTTAAAGTTTAACAGGTAGACATTACATTTGAACTCGACTGTACCTAGTTGGGAAAAAATTTCAGAAACATCACAATATTTTTCCTATCGAAACCGTAACGGTTGCAATATTGTGCATCAATTTTAAGGAAAAATTTTCTTGGTTACAACTTACAACAACATATTTGCAGTTCCAATTTCAGCCTTTTGGTTAATTCTTCTCATCCAACTAGAGGAATGATCAAAAACAATTGCACAGATGACAATTAATAAATATTCAAATAAAATTAATTAATATCGGTGGTTCTAATCTTCGTATGCATTCATTGCGTTGGCGTCTACCAATTCAGACATCATAACTAATGAGAAAATGTCAATGAGTGTTTTGGGAATATACTAACAGATCAGGCTTTAAACGCCCAGTCGATTTTCATCTCATATTTCGAATTTGTTGTTACTAAATGAGAGTCTCCAATAGATAACTCTTGTGGGTACGTAACAGAAATGTTAGGAAATTACTGCTGCGTCAGAAAGAACAATGAGGTGTAAGGACGACAAGGAATAATGGCACCTAAGTGTACAAGCAAATTTTTTAGTAACGTTTGATAACTAATCAATCACTTTTAGTTTATGCAATGTCTAACTATCCTTTATGGTAAATTATAGAAGCGAAAAATTAGAAACAAATAAACTAAAAATGTTATTTTTGTTTGATTTTTGAATTTGCATAATAACCACTTTTTATGGTGATAAAATCCAATCAATATTTTTAGACATGTTTTATTCATTAACTACACATATTAACTTGCGTGCACGTTAATCAATCAATATGGACTAATGCTTGCTTGCATCAAATAGACTCAATTAGTTTTCGGAAAATCTCATTATGGAGAGTCAATGTCAAGGTATCAACTAACATTGTGACTGTAGGGAGATGAAAAAGTACCCAAAACATGTTTACGTTATTTAAAAATTTCCGGTTTTTAACGTCATCATGTTCTAATGATAAGAAACGTTGTCTATGTTTCCTAGAATTATTTTGTCTCCTCATCCATAATTTATTGATGACAGTACAAAATTAGCGGTTTCAAGTTAAATGAACCAAACTAAATTGCCGAAAGCTGTCGTCTCTTTTAAAATCACAAACAAGAAACCTCTCTCTTTCCTGGAAACAATTATAATTATTACATCATAAGGTTGTTTTTTTTTTGGGTAAATTTTTATTTTATTTAAGAAAATTGAATGTTACCCTACAACGGGGTAATTGGTTTCAAATCAAAATTGAGGAAGTTTCAAGATCTTCAACTTTAGTAGACTAAATAAGTAGATTTAAAAGTATAAACGTTATAAACACCACTTACAATTTTTTATTTTTTATTATTATTGTTTACTTTTTTATTTTGTTTAAATAGATGTTCGTGATGTTACACTTACAATAATATCTTCTTTGATCATTCTTCTTTTTTAATAATGTTGTTTTATTTTTAAGTGACAAAATTAACGTGACTAATGTATGTTATCTACCTAATTAGTTAGGCACTCACTAATAAATTAAGTAATAAGTTGGTTCTAGTAAAAATTGAAGAAACTCGACGATCGAATTCGATCGAAGAATTTTCTATTCTTCACTACCAGGATTCCATAAATTTAAGACTGTTAACTATTACAGGTTGTGAATACATTATAGACATGCATACTAATTGCCAATACCAATGGGTCTATGTAAAGAAACCAAGGAAAGAAACCAATTATATGCAACCAAGGATGCAGAAAACAATTTAGGTTGCCTATAAGCACCAATAGAAAAATGGTACAACTAGTTTCAAAAGAAACCGGAAGACCAGTTTTTTTTTAAACTGAATGTATCTACGTACCTACTATTGTTGATGTTCCTCACCCTCACTTAGTTAGTTAATTTATTTTTGTTTATTATTTATATTATTAGTTTGTTGTTTATCTTAGTCGTGGTCAAACAAACCGTTTAGTTGTGTTGTATGTAGTTATTCTTACAAGGGTATAAACCACGTGACGTGGTGAAAGATGATGGGCAAAAGACATTTCTCTATATTTCTGTTGACTACATCAGACTTCGCTTTATGATTTGGTTTTACAAATGGTTTATTGTCGACACGTCGTACAGCCGAGGAATTAAGTAATGCACAGGGGGTGCGCAAATAGTTTACTTTTCCCACGTTATCATCAAATGTTACATAGAAAAACTTGTTGAAAACATTAGAAAAGCACAAAGGAATCGCCAAACGTCAACTTTTTTCACGTTATATTTGATGATAATGCGGCAAAAGTAGATTATTTGCGCACCCCCTGTGCATTACTTAATTCCCCAGCTGTATACAAAATAAAATAAAGATAAAGATGTGATACAAAGTGTAGTAATAGTGAAGCAAGAGCACGTTACTTTTGAACTCGTGGCGTAAAGTTACTATAATGCGCATGCCCAAGTCCCTACAGTAGCCATGGTCTCTCCGTTGGTGGGGGTGGAAAACAAGACGGGTAGGAGCGCCACGTGATCTCGTCGTTCACTCCATACTTCTTCACTTTTGTCATTCACTTTCCTTACAACCACAAGACTTTTGTGTCGAATCGGTATACAGTAAACTTACAGTTTGTGCAAAACCTCTAGCGGTTCTGGAGCACCCCCTCTCCATTACCTAAAACCGGCTATCTAATCACCTACACTCACCACTACAAGGTAGGTTCAAACCTAGTGGTAGTTTTGCTTATTTTGGCTCTTTGCATGTCTACTGACTCTGCTTGAAGACTTGATGGTGGTAACTCTATGAAAGAAGCGTTTTACATATTTTAAAACTTCTTTATATTTTTCTGAAAAACAGTTAAAGATGAATAAGAAAACATTTTATCCTACTTTAATTTTGTTGAACTTTTTATACCTAGATACAATGTAAAACTGTCAGTTAAATAATTAAAATACACCCATTTTTAAAAGTATCCGGAAATTTTATCGTTCGCGCTTGCTTTGGGCGATGCTCCGAGCATTAGAGCAAGCATGCAAAAACATCTGCACAAACAACAAAATATACCGGCCTCTTTTAAAGATGACTGTACCTACATAATAATTACCCATATCTTGTTTTTTATATCTGTACTTATTACTATAGTCAAATTTTTTTAACAACTCCACAATTGCATAAAACTGTCAGAATACCGGCAACAATTAGCTACAACACGCGTGTTGCATCGACTGTTTCTTTTACTCACAGAGAACGACAAAAATATCCGAGTTAATTCTTGCCACGCCGTGCTTCAGTAGATTTAAGCGCGTGGTCGACCGATACGCCTCCGTTGGTGTCTCATTCTTATTATTCACTACAGTGAGCAAGACCCCGCACTGCACTGCGTTCATTTTTGTGCATCAGAAGGAGACACCGACAAGAATGCGATTGCACCCTGCTATAAGCCTACACCCACTGAAGCACACCCCGTCACCCGTTGAGAATAACTCGTGTCGTTCTCTGTTAGTAAGAGAGACGTCGATAGAATACGCGTGTGGAAGCTCGTACATTCTGAGAATTTTATGCAATCGTGGAGTTGTTATAAAAAACTCTAATAAGTAGTAGCGGGTTCTGATCCATTATGGGCTCTCTCCAAAAGGCAAAGTCCTACCAATGGTCCTACCAAGGGTACCAAGGGTCCCTTTAAAAGGTCGGCAACTTCTCTCCTCTCTCCTTCTCTCCCTCGCTTTTTCTCTTTTTTTTTCTTTTTTTCTCTGCTCAGAATAGAAGTAAAGCATATATTTTAGTTGCTTAAATCTGACACAAGGATAATGGCAAACATGTTCTATATAAGTTGAATTATCAATAATGATCGCTTAACTGGTCCAAACCCATATTCTGTTGGTAAAAACGATGACGACGCTACTGTTAATGATGGTTTTTGTAAATTTTTAAAAAAAAAATTGTAAAACTGACGCAGCGAACCAAGAAATTTGTATCAGTTCATAAAAGTTCAATCAGCTCCAATGTTTATTTAAGTATTATTTATGAACATCTTTATAAACAATTTGACAATCAGACTTTGATAATAAAACATTTCAAAAACTTCGTTGGAAACTGGCAGTGGTGCTGAGGATTGATGCCGAGAACCTGCTTAGGTTTGGTAGCCAGGAACGCATAATCATCAAAGAGGTTTTCTCTTCCACATACCGAAAATAGAATTCTATCTGTCGTGATGCCACTGGGACGTTTTCGATCACCAACACAGAGATTTCTATTAGGGCATCATAAACCGTTAGCAGTAGCTGGACGGGCGGTCCGCGGTAGAACTCGCGACCAATAAAATGCACCAATGGTATAGCAGTATTCAGGCGACGCGAGAGACTTTCGCCTTACTTCATAACAGGATCACATGAAGATGAAAGGGTAACAGGATAAGAATTGTCGGGTTTCACGCATTTTCCTACTCGTCCTGCTTACGTAACACGTTTCGTAGGCAACTACACGTACAACGAAGTAGGACACCAGAAGATGGTGGTAGCTACCCCAATTTTTAAACTCAATTTTACTACCATTGAAATCTAACAAATAGTATTTTGTCAATTTTACTACTCAATTTGGCAGGAAAGCATAACCGCTAAAAGTATTGTAAATTGTAAACTTATTGTTCAATCTTCTCTAAAAGTTAACTTATACTTACCACAGAAAGAAAGTTTTACTTACAGCGCTTGTAAATGTTTCTAATAAACAAAGTACTTAAAATAAAGCTAGAAAAATAATTTTGATTGATTCTTTACTAAACAGATGTTTATTCAAAGTTACATTTACACATATTGTTGGCAATCTTTTCACATTATCCTACTCTTGCTGGAGTCGGGAAGAGATACTGCAAAGCAAATTTATATCATATCTAGATATTGAACTGAAAATTCACAAAACATTAATTTACCATTACGAAATTCTTTCGGTCCTGTGTAGGGATCCTGGAAAAAGCGATTGCGATCGAGTTGATATCTTTACGATTTCGGTCGCTCTGGAGGGAAGGGGTTTAGAGGAGGATCTTTCAAAAATGCGAAACCAATCACTTTTCAGCAATTTGTTAAGGTGAAAAGACTGAATTTTCAAACTACCTAACCTAAGTATCGTGAACGTAAACCTCGTGGACCACAAGTCTTATTTTTTCGAATGCATTTTTAAAACGTATTAATTAGCTCGAGTGGAACATGCATGCGAATAAAATTTCCGGAAATAATCAACGCACTAGGGATATTATAAGTGAAAATCGCAACGACAGAGACATTGGTCTATTATATCATTATGATGTCATTATTAATAAATAAATAATTTTGATTGGCTGAAATAATTTCCACTTATTAATTTCATGCAAGGTGCAAAAATTTCCAGGAAATTTTTACATTGTCATAGAAACGACATCGAATTCTATTTTTCTATTGGCTACTTTTCGGTGTCTTGCGATTTTCATCAAAATGGATACCAACGATACATGATAAGTAGTACATGTGCAAACATTCGGAAAAATTGATCATAAGAGTCAAGAGTTACGACAATTTTCAAGAACTCTTCCTCCGTTATCAACCGTTTTCGAGAACATGTTTATTAAGAAAAGCCGTTTAATTTTTTGATTTTATATCCGCCTCTTAAGTTTGTAACAGTTATTCCGGGACACTATGTATACAAAAATTGAGATATGCGTATGAATTCAAACTTGCGTTTCAATCTGACAGAGTTAGAATATAGGCTACTGTATATTATGAATCCAACAAATTATTATAAATGTAACAAAATTTGTGGAGGATATTATTTTGGTATAGAAACATACTTTATGGTACGATTGTACCTAGGACTTTTGTTTACAGATATTTTTTCTGAATGTAATTACAAATGTCCAAGTTGACTGGGATATAACGTTTATTCAAGGAAATAATTAAAATGTTTGTCGACATTATGATTTTGTAAAATTTGCAAGCACGTTTTGAAGAAAAAATTCAAATAATCTAGAGATCATTTAAAAGTGGTTTCGGAAATAAAAATTGTTATTTTTTACCTACAAACGTTATAATATTGGTACATATTATGAACAACAAGATAAAGATTGTTTAAAAACCCCTTGTTAATCTCCAAATAACGATAAATATGCAATATCCAAAGAATCGCTTTTAAAGCAGCACCTTTGGAGTTGTAGAAACGATTTCCACTAAGAAGAGGTAAACTTGGGTGCCGGAGGCTATAACCCTTCCACTTGTACCTGAAAATATTTGAAAATCCAGCCCCTAAACCGTCATCTACCAATGCCATTCATAGGGATGCACCTTCGGCACACCAAAAAATGCGATAGCCTCTCGGAACTCTCTGTTTAACCGATTGCGACTCGGTTGATATCTATCCAAAGCAACCGTTTTCGGTTGCTTAGAAGCGACTCGGTCGCAATCGCTTTTTCCAGGATCCGGCTACTGAAGTGATTGATGAAAAGGAACTCACAATGGAAAAAATACGAAACTAATAATACTAAATTCTACTATACTTTGTTGTTTTGATTTAGGCAACCAATAATACACATAATTTTATTATTTTTTTTAAATAAATTTTGACTTAGAGGGCCAGCCCAAGACAAAAACCTGATAGTGTTTTTAATTATAGAACTTTAAATAATAATATGTCTATACTACTACACTATCTTTAGAAGTTAAAATTTTAAGTCAGCTTGTTCAAATTTCCCGCGTCGGCTAGTGCGTGGGCAAACAGGAAGAAGAAGTGACGCCAGAAAAACAAATGATTAATCAGAAAACATGGCGCTCCCCGTCACAATGTAGAAATTCAAAGTAACCATAGCTGCTTGTCATTGTTCAAAGTGCATAAAACGTTTTTCTATCTTAAGCAGACGATTCAATAACAAATCCCGCCGAAATACCGCCCAAACATGAGTGTCGATGCGTACGGACCGAGCTCGCAAACCCTCACGTTTTTAGACACGGAAGAAGCAGACCTAATCGGGGCTGACACCCAAGGTTCAGAATGCGACTTCACCGATTTCACCATCCCGTCACAGACCCAGGCCTCCCAGCACGACCACGCGGGCCCCAAAGTATCTGGCGTACAGGTTAGCCTTTCCAACATTCAAGGTCACATCTCTTGCGGCACGTCATGTGACATTTTTCAGTTGAACAACAACATTAACAACAAAATCACTTGCACCACCACCGCTTTAGGGGAGTTGCAGTTCGAGGAGGAAGACGAGGAGTATTACAACAGCAAAGAACTGCCGAATTATGCATGCAAGTATTGCGGAATCCACGAACCCAACTGCGTGGTCATGTGCAACTGTTGCAAGAAGTGGTTTTGTAACGGAAGAGGCAACACTTCGGGAAGCCATATAATCAACCATTTGGTACGTGAGTTAATGACGTCAATTGCGATAATTAGGTGGATTTGGTTTAGGTACGTGCTAAACACAAGGAAGTGACCCTGCACAAAGATGGGCCTTTGGGCGAAACTATCCTGGAGTGTTATAGTTGTGGTGTTCGAAATGTGTTTGTCCTGGGATTTATTCCCGCTAAAGCTGATTCAGTCGTTGTTTTGCTGTGTAGACAGCCCTGTGCGGCACAAAATTCTCTGAAGGTAAACATCATTGTTGGGTTATTTTTTTTTAATTATTTATTTCCTAAAAGGATATGAACTGGGATCAGGATCAATGGAAGCCGTTGATTGCTGATCGCTGTTTCCTCACGTGGCTCGTGAAGATTCCCTCAGAACAAGAACAATTGCGCGCCAGACAAATATCCGCGCAGCAAATTAACAAACTTGAGGAGCTTTGGAAGGACAATGTAGATGCCACTTTTCAAGATTTAGAAAAACCGGGCGTGGATGAGGAACCTCAGCAGGTAAGCACAACAGTCAAATGAATTACATAATTGTGTAACACTTCAAACTTATTTAATTTTTTTTTTTTATTGCGGTAATTTTATTGAGCAGATAACTATTAAACTGGTATAATATGCTAAGCCCTATTTAAAGTGGGTTTCTATTGTTTTTTTTTTTCAAGTTAGTAGATTATCTTGCGTGCAGCATGTTATCAGATTGAAGATTGTTGATAAGTTTACGATAGCGTTTTTGTAGTGCCATTTTCGCTTGTTGTACATCATAATAACTTCCTATTTTGTTTAACTTTAAAATGTTAGTATTAATGTTGAACCGTCACGCCTGACCCATATCTAGGTGCTTGCAGTCATATAACAGGTCTTTAATTATACAGGGTTAGTCGAAAATATGGAACCAAGCTTCACCTGCCTAAACTATTAGACTTAGAAAAAAAATGATAACTGTTTGGCAAATTGCTAATTTGAGACCATAGAGGTTTTTTTTTAATCGCGCAGATCAATTTGCCTGTGGTTTTTTCTTTGTTTTTTTTAAATGTCAACGTACTATTATTTTTATTTAGTCTGACGTCAAGAATTCTTCTCCATGCAAGCGTGGAATTATTTTTTCCCGTATCAAACCGTTTATTTTTAAATAAAAGAATGAAAATTAGCGTTTTAACTATGAAGGTCCGCTCATTTTGGGCTACCTGGAAGATGCGGGCGTATCCCAACACAATACACAGTCGACAACACCATTAAAATGTTATCGGTATCGGAATTTATTAAAGTTCGTTTTGATCCACAAGAAAAAACAAAGTTGGTGTTATTTTCGCACAAAATTGAAGATTTACAAAAATTTTAATAGCATACAGGGTATTTCAACGAGAACCGCCGATGCCTAATTGCGTATTTTAAGGGAGTTTTGAAATTATTTTTTTTTGAAATTGGCAGAAATAAACTTCAATGAATGCGCTACAATGTGGCGTAATTGTTTGGTCCATAATTAATTCCATGCGCCGTCAGGACGCCATAAAGTGCTTTTTCAGAAATTTTCAATATATTTTTTATTATTGTTATGTTTGTAATACTGCTCGGTATACGTTCCCGTTGTTAAAAAATTGAAATTTGTATTTGAAGTTGAAGCTAATTGTGTTTTTAAGAAGTTCGCGGGATTTTGACGAATTTATGACACGACTGCTTTATTGAAGCAGTCAAATTTTATGACAATGACGCTTAAACGGTTCTTTATGACTTAACAGCGGTACCTACATAAAGATCTTTGCAGTACAGGGACCATCATAAAATCGAATGTGGTTAATCGCAAATGGACTAGGTAAACGGCCACAAAGCTGTCAATCTAAAATCCCTTCAGCGCTGAAATTTAAAAATCCATGTAATTCAATAACGGTTTGATATAAAAAGGGTCGTATTTAACACTCTACCAAATTTACCCAATATTTTCATACAAAAAAATACTTTTATTTCCCAAAAATACTAAATGTTTACCAAAATTAAGAAAATACATAATCTTAAAGCGACAACCAAATATTGACATAATGCTGGCCTCTTATATATTTTGTTCGCCAAAATAACTTTTGTTGACCATAAATACTAAATGTTCACCAAATTTTATTCCGAATTTAATTCTAACATAATACCCAGATATTTAATTTTTGACAGTGTCTTATATTATTTAGCGGTTAAAAATACTATTTGTTGATCAAAAATACACAAGCAATAAAATGTTGTGCAAATGGCAAATAATTTTATGCAAAATTATAGATGTAGATGTGCTAGGGCAAGGAAAATGAGAGTAAAAATAGAAGTGGTTTGCACAAAAAAAGACATTGATTTCCGTAATATATAAATGCTTTGCTGTAATTGGCTTGCATTATGTAAAACTTCTTTTAGTGGTAATTTTTAATAGTGCTTTAAAAAAAATACAGGGCCCTGAACTGACCTTGTACAAAACTTTTTTCGCGTGCCTCTTGTCTGGAAGCGCAAGCGGCAAGGAGAGATGCGCGAGCATATTTCATTTTTGGAGTAATAGAATAATTATTTGACGCACAAATAGGTTTTTTGAGAAACACTAAATATAAATGGATAGCACGAATATTTATTATGTACAGCACGGACGCGTAACTTGAGCGTTCTAAATTTAGTGAATATTTAGTAAAATTGATAGACATAGAATTTAAAATGTAAGCAATGGTAAAACAATACGCAGCATAGTTATTTTAGTGGTGATGTTCTCATTTTCTGATGTATAATAATTTGGGTTTCATTTAGATTTTTTGATTCTCATTAAATTTTCTGGTGGACAGTGCAAGGGATGTATAGTTTAATTTGGTGTACATATATTTGTTCCCATATAAAAATATTTAAATTACTCGTTATCAATCTTGGAGGTCGTGATCATGAGCTTGAAGAAAATCAAAGAGATGAAGTGAATATTTCGATATGAAATCGCGATCGAAAGTGAAAACTTGCACTATTTAAAAAAAGAAAAAACGGTAATGTCATTTTGTAGTGCATTAATTATAGTTTATTTCTACCAAATTTCAAATTCTTAACTCCATTGGAAATACGCAATTAGGCACCGGCGGCTCTCATTGAAATACCCTGTATTTCGGTTGCTCTTAAAGAAGTGTCCTAATAGTGTGCAACTTTGGTGGGGTGACTTTCTTGCAATATTACCAAAGTTCCCACTTTTCAAGTAAGTGAGAGCCACATGCTTCATATTTTTATGCTGTACACACTGTATTTTTTTATACATTGAAAAACTTAATGTTAATGAAAATGTTAATTTACTGACAGGCAATGATTTGAATTAATATCTGCTTTAGAGTGTTTTTTATCTTATTTTTGTTAGTCTTTAAGGACTTAATTTTCAGAACTTTTTTACTCTTTTAGCCCCAGAATCTGAATAGTTGGAAATCTGTGTATTCAGGCTTTATTTTCATTCCTCCAATCTACTCATTTAATTCCCGTTTCTTTACGTCTTTTATTAAATGGTTTGCTTCGGCCAACCTTTACATTGTGGACCGTAATAGATTTGTTGGGGGTCCAACAACAGCGTCCTTATAATGACTAATGGGTCAATTTCTATTTGTGTTTTTTTTTGCGCAGGTCTTGCTTCGTTACGAAGACGGCTACCAATACCAGAACATATTCGGTCCTTTGGTGAAGCTGGAGGCTGATTACGATAAACGCCTCAAGGAGTCCCAAACTCAAGAGAACATCGAAGTACGATGGGACGTCGGATTAAACAAGAAAACAATCGCCTATTTTACGTTAGCGAAAACCGATGGCGACATGAAACTCATGCACGGCGACGAATTGCGACTGCGCTACGTCGGTGAAATGCACAAGTCATGGGCCGGCGTAGGGCACGTGATTAAAGTTCCCGATAACTACGGCGAAGATATCGGAATAGAACTAAAAAACGGCAACGGCGCTCCCACCGACTGCAGTAGTAACTTCGTAGTTGACTTCATTTGGAAAAGCACCAGTTTTGATAGGTTCGATAGGATTCGGTTATTAATCGAACAATTATTTATTTTTTTGACTTTCCAGAATGCAACTAGCTTTGCGCAAATTCGCCGTTGATGACACTTCAGTTTCTGCGTACATTTACCACCGATTACTTGGACATGAAGTTGAGGAAGTGTTATTCAGATGTCATTTACCTAAACATTTCTCAGCACCTAACTTGCCGGATCTCAATCGTTCTCAAGTTTATGCCGTTAAACACGCTTTGCAACGCCCTCTATCGTTAATTCAAGGCCCGCCCGGCACCGGAAAAACCGTAACTTCCGCTACTATCGTCTATCAATTGGTAAAACAAAACGGCGGACCCGTTCTGGTTTGCGCCCCCAGTAACACGGCAGTCGACCAGTTGACCGAAAAAATTCACAAAACCAACTTGAAAGTGGTCAGATTGTGCGCAAAAAGTCGCGAAGCTATCGATTCGCCAGTCAGCTTTTTGGCGCTGCACAATCAAATAAGAAAAATGGAAGGTAACACCGAACTGCAGAAATTGCAACAATTGAAAGACGAAACCGGGGAATTAAGTTCGGTTGATGAAAAACGGTATAGAATGTTGAAAAAATTAGCTGAAAAGGAATTGCTGGAAGCTGCTGATGTTATTTGTTGTACTTGCGTAGGAGCTGGGGATCCCAGGCTTGTTAGGTTAAAATTCCATTCAATTCTAATTGACGAGAGCATGCAGGTTAGACGAAATAAAATAATAATTACAAATTTTACTGATCTACAATTTTAGGCAACTGAACCCGAATGCATGGTTCCTGTGGTACTTGGAGTTAAACAGCTGATTTTAGTTGGGGACCATTGCCAACTTGGTCCTGTTGTTATGTGTAAAAAGGCCGCGAGAGCGGGGTTGTCGCAGAGTTTGTTCGAACGTTTAGTTGTTCTCGGAATACGGCCTTTCCGTTTAGAAGTCCAATACAGGATGCATCCGGAACTTTCCAGATTTCCGTCGAATTTCTTCTACGAGGGCAGTTTGCAAAACGGGGTGTGCGCCGACGAGAGGAAACTGAACAAGATCGATTTTCCATGGCCGATAGTCGACAGGCCCATGTTCTTCCACGTCACTCAAGGACAGGAAGAAATTGCTGGCTCCGGCACCAGCTACCTGAACCGAACGGAGGCCGCCAACGTCGAGAAAATTGCGACAAGGTAAGGGCTTAAACATTGTCACTTTGTAATTTCTTGCTTTACTATTTAAATTTGAAACCAGTAAAAACTAGTTTTAACTGAGGATGGACTAACTGTAATATACAGGGTGGGGCAATAGTGCGTCCGACTTCGATAGCTCGAGTTCTATGATGGGTAGAAATTTGATTTAAAAACACAAATAAACTAGAGAAAGAAGTCTATAACTGGAAATTATTTTTGAATATACAGGGTGAGCCAAGACAATTATACAGGGGCAAGTGACATTTTTTTAAATGGAATGTTGTGAGTAAAAGAATATTTTTCGAAGTCTTTTTCTAGACTCTTTTCAATCCAATATTATTGCTGACTATTTCCAAACCACTTGGATGTAGCGATCTTTTTTGTTCAAATAATGGCATCTGCAGATGCATGTTAAAAAAATCACTACAGTCACAATTATGAGTTCTGAGAAAAAATTATGTAACGACTAGTTCGGAAACATCTGTGGAATGTCTTTGAATCGTTTTAACTTTTGAAAAATTATACAGGGTGGCTAGATTTAATTTCTTAATTTAGAACTTTTTGAATTTAACTTGCTTCATTTTTTCAAATGGAACACCCTGTATATTTTTTAACGATATGATGTAGAAACTGAAAACAAGCATTTTTTGTATGTACAACACCCCTATGGTTATTTGTAACCATTTTCGAAATATCGCCCAATAATTACAAAATTCAAGAATAAGCTTAAAAAATTACATTGTTTTTCAAATTACTCGACAGATAAAATTGTAATAAGTGCTCCAGATGTTTTGTTTACAAAAACAACATAAGTTTTTTTAGTAAGTTCACTTTATGTTTGTATCTTGATCATTTTTTTGCATTTTATATTATCCGACAAGAAATACACATTTATCGCAGTTACCTGTCGACAGTTGTCATTTTTGTGTCAATTTTGAAACATTTGAAGTTTTTTGTCGAGTTATTTGGAAAACGATCTAATTTTCTAGGATTATTCTTGAATTTTGTAATTATTTGGCGATATTTCGAAAATGGTTACAAATAGCCATAAGGGTGTGCATACAAAAAATGTTCGTTTTTAGTTTCTACATCATATCGCTAAAAAATATACAGGGTGTTCCATTTTAAAAAAAATAAAGAGAAAAAAATTCAAAAAGTTCTAAATAGAAAAATTAAATTTAGCCACCCTGTATAATTTTTTAAAAGTTAAAACAGATCAAAGACATTCCACAGATGTTTCGTAACTAGTCTTTAGATAATTTTTTCTTAGAACTCATAATTGTGACTGTAGTGATTTTTTTAACAAACATGCATCTGCAGATGTCATTATTTGAACAAAAAAAAATCGCTACATCCAAGTGGTTTGGAAATAGTCGGCAATAATATTGGATTGAAAAGAGTCTAAGAAAAGACTCTAAAAAATCTTCTTTTACACACCACATTCCATTTAAAAAAATGTCACTTGCTCCTGTATAATTGTCTTGGCTTACCCTGTATGTTAAAAAATAATTTCCGGTTATAGACTTCTTTCTCTAGTTTATCTGTGTTTTTAAATCAAATTTCTACCTATCATACAACTCGAGCTATCGAAGTCGGACGCACTATTGCCCCACCCTGTATGTATAAAACTAGTTTTAAAGACTTAAGGCCGGTTTTACGAAAGTCGGATAAGCATTGGAATAACTATTCCGGAATAAGGGCCGGTTTACATAGCAACGGTCCACAGTTTATACTCGGATTGATCCGATTCGATTTTCGTAAAAGCCCATTTATCCCGAGTTATTCCGGAATAGCGTTATACCTGGCATATTCTTCTTTCGTAAAACCGGTCCTAAGGACACTAATTATGACTAGAAAGAAATCTGTAAAATGGTAATTTGCTAGAATTGTGTTTGCGCATGCGCAGACAGATCGTAAATTTTTGAGTATTGCTGCTACACAATGATTTAATTTCTTAGGTTTCTTCGTTCGGGTGTTAAACCGGAGCAGATCGGCGTCATCACCCCCTACGAGGGTCAGCGAGCTTACTTGGTTCAACATATGCAATACCAAGGTTCTCTTCATAGTAAAAATTATCAAGAAATTGAGATAGCCAGCGTCGACGCTTTCCAAGGACGAGAGAAGGACATCATCATCATGTCCTGCGTCCGCTCCAACGAACATCAAGGCATAGGCTTTCTAAACGACCCGCGACGTCTTAACGTAGCATTGACTAGAGCGAAATACGGAATAATAATTGTCGGCAATCCCAAAGTGTTATCCAAACAGCCGCTGTGGAACCATTTACTGTCGTTTTACAAAGAACAGAAAGTTTTGGTTGAAGGTCCCTTAACGAACTTGAAAGAATCGCTAATACAGTTTGCCAAGCCTAAAAAACTGACAAACTCAGATAATCCCGGCTCGCACTTTATGACTACTTCGATGTTTGACGCCCGCGAAGCAATGGTACCTGGTTCCATTTACGACCGCACCAACACCGCAATCAATGGTCAATTCAATTATCCGCGCGGAGCCGTTCCGTTGGATTTATTCAGTAGAACTCACGACCCGATTAGTTACATCTCGCAAGAACGCGCCCAGGCCGGCATGAATTTGCCGGTGCCGGTGGGAGTTTTCATGAACATGGCCGACGTGCCACCCCGATTCTACAATCAACATCAGCAAGCGCTACAGGCACGCCAACAACAGAATCCTAGAAACCGCAAACCTCCGTTGCGCCAAAAGGGCAAGGCTTTGAGTCAAGATCAGACACAGCCGTTCAGTCAAGGATTGCAATTGACGCAGGGCATGTCTCAGTCTGGTTTGTCGCAACCCGGTTTCAGTCTGTCCCAGCCAGGTCTGTCCCAGGCCGAGTTGAGTCAAGATCCGTACATGACCGAGTACCAGTCGCAAATGGACGGGCTGCTGTCGCAAGACTCGACTTATCAGGGGGACAGATCCGCCTTCTTTCAGTCTAGCGCCCAGTTCTCCCAACCATACTGATCACATTTAGACGGAGATATTACAAGAATCGCGGGAGCGGTTTACAGAAAATTTGTAAGTGATTGATCTGATTGTCGATTGTCAAATTATCAGTAACGCAGCACACACAGGTCCATGACGTCGAATACCGATTGAAATAACAGAGAGAAGGTTCAATGTCATGCCGCACCTTTGTGAAGAGATCAGATGACTTCTATAAAACGTGGGAGGGCGACATGAATCTTCAGGATATCTGTAGATGATTGTTTCCACACTTCTGCTGTGACTAACTTTTTTTTGTCATTTTATTCTAATTTTTTAAATTGTCTTATTTTCTCTTTCCTGAAAGCGGTTTTTTTGGTAATATTACGAGCAGTTGGTTTAATTAAATACGAATTTATAAGCAGTATAAAAGAAATATTTTTATACCTTATATGGAGCAATAATTTTTAAACTGAATGGAGTAGTGTTACCAGGAACAAAAATTTAATATCTACTTTACCGTGTAAAATTATTATTTAAATACAATTACCTAGTTATTTAGTCTTGTCGATTAATTTTAATTTTGGTATGCACCGGGGCTTCACTTCTTTTGGGATATAGCATAATTATTTTCTTCGTTACTACTTTATAAATTTTTTTGCTTGTAAATTCATTAAATGAAATTAAATGTCCAGCCTGCTCTATCAATTCAGTTTTTCCTTACCCCCAGTGCCCGTACGTTCCCTCTCGGCGCGCTTTGAACCATGCCCAGTGAACTTTGGCCTTTGTAACCATAGTTTGTTGTATTGACTTATTGTTGGCCAAACTATTGTTCATTCATCTCTTATCTAAAATTTCATATTTATAAGAAATGATCACCAAAGACGTAATTGTTTAGCAGTTTTGATCAGGATCGACAAGAGAGAAAAGTTTATTCAACGATTCTCCCACCAAGTGGTCAAATTGGTCAATTAAGTTACGCATCCTATTTATCGGCCGCGATCATTCGTAGTTATGCCCTCTGACATACAACTCGATCTTAATGTGTCTATTGGGGAGACCCAACCCGCACTTATAATTGCGGAAATTGGGCAAAACCACCAGGGTGATATTTCCATAGCAAAAGAACTAATAAAAGCGGCAAAGGTAAGTCATTTTCGTGTTTTAAATTTTGTAATATTAAAGTTGACGAGATAATTTTAGGAGTGCGGGGCGAATTGCGTAAAATTCCAAAAAACTTGTTTGGAAGAAAAATTCAATAAAGAGGCCCTAAACCGGCCGTACTTGACTGTAAACTCATGGGGGGCAACTTATGGAGAGCACAAAAAATATTTGGAGTTTTCCAATCAAGAGTTTTTGGAATTGCAAAATTTCGCCAAAGAACTTGGAATTTTATTCACTGCGTCTGCCATGGATCTCGTATCGCTGGACTTTCTAGAAAGTATCCGCGTTCCCTTTATTAAAATAGGATCAGGAGATGCTAATAATATGATTTTAATACGAGCAGCCGCTTCAAAAAACATCCCTTTAATCATATCCACAGGTAAATTCGAACGAAAATCATCAAATACGCTAAATAATGTTTAAGGGATGCAAAATTTCCACACCGTCAGGAAAATTTATAATACAGTTAGGAAGTTTCATGAACAATTTGTGCTGCTTCATTGCGTTTCTGCCTATCCTACCCCTATTGAGGAAGTAAATCTCAGCGTCATCAACCTGTTCAAGAGAGAGTTTTCAGACATTCACGTGGGGTATTCCGGGCATGAAATGGGTATTGACGTGAGCCTAGCAGCTGCAGCTATGGGTGCTAAAGTGCGTAAACTGGATGTTAACAATACATGCAACAACATAACGTAATTTTTAGGTAATTGAACGCCACATAACTTTTGATAAAAACCAAAAGGGTTCAGATCATAAATGCTCGTTAACACCAGACGAGTTCACGTCTTTAGTTAAACGCATAAGAAATTTAGAAGCGGCATTTGGGCAACCCATCAAAAGTATTCAAACAAGTGAATATGCTTGTTTTGAGAAATTAGGAAAAAGTATTGTGGCTGCCAGGAAACTGCAAAAAGGGCGGAAACTAGAGATAGAGGATTTAAAAATTAAGGTTGCAATACCAAAGGGCATTGATGGGTCCTTGCTAGACGCTGTAATTGGGAAAACGTTAAAGGACGATGTAGATGAAGATAAACCCATACATGAAAATTGTTTGTAATTTTTTTAATAATTAAATTTTAGACATTATTTTTTTCTTTCATACTTCCACTTATAAACGGGAGCACTATCCTTGTTTCCTCTCCGAATCCGTTTGGGCGGCAGCGAGCTTTTCTTGTTTTCTAAATGCTTCTTCATTTCGGTCTTCTGTTGAATCACAGCCAGCTCCTTTTCTCTATTGATCCTCTTGGCCAGTTCCAAATACATTTGTTTCTTTTTCCTCGTTGATTCAACCAAACTTGCAACATCCACGTTGGGCAATTCTACTTCTTTCAACCTATTATCATTTTTTTTTTCACTTGGATCAAGATTTTTTGTAAAGTAGATATGTTTATTTTTCACTTGGTGATCAACACTTGATAAATGTAGCTGAGACTGCAATTTGTCGATTTTCTTCAATTCCTGGGTCCGTTTCGTCACAATATACCTCAAGTCTTGGGTTCGCATTAAAAGTAGCTGTTCGGGGGTGTCTTCTGGCTCGGTGTCTTTCTCGAAATGAATGCCATTCTCGGTTTTGGAATTGATCATGTGGTGGTAAAACTCATCTGGGTTCTTGTTCAACGCTCGCTTTCGAAGGAGCTTCAACGTTTGCTTCTTTTCATTGTAATCGGTTGCCCTCTTCACGTAATCCTTTTTCTTCTCTAGCAGCCCCAAGTGCTTACGCTCCTCTGGCTGGTGACGCTCTTTATGCGTCTTTTGATGAGACTTGGCCGCTTTTTTCCACACGGACATTTTTGAGAATCCGATTCAAACCACACGTGCACTACTGTTGTTATTAACTAAACGCGTGTCATAACCTAACTTTTAAGTGTCAATGTAGAATGTCAAAATAGAATAATACCAACTTCTTTAGTAACTAACTAAATTCCCTCTTAGTTACCAATGCGCTATTGCCACTTCTTTACACATTTATGTAAATTGTTTTTAAATCTTAGAAGATTGGCTTAGATGAGCATCAAATTGAAAAGATTAATTGATGCTTAAATGCAGTTTTTGAGAAAAGCCTTATTGTGGCTTTTACTTTGTTTCCAAAAATTTACTGTACCGTAGTTGTGGCAACGGCGCTTCTTGAATTTGACTTTTAACTTGATTTAAAAAACATTAATAAATTAAAGAAAGCGCGAGAGTAAATAAACATTATTTTGAATGTTATAAAGGTGTCGCGTTCTGATAAAGTAAGTTAAATATTACAGACCCAAGTTGTCGACCTTTTAAATAAATAATAAAAATTTACAAGATGGCGTCACTCTTTGTGATGATCGGCTTCGAAGCAAGTGTCTTAAAGACTCGAGGCGTTTTCCTCTTTTAATTCTTTCTAAAATGATTGTTTAATCATGCCAAAATCTCACATTAAAATAAAGTGTTGTTTTTATTTTTCGTACAGTGTTACGTAAGGATCCACCCATCAAGCCATGTCAAAAAAAGTTACGATAACAGATCCATTTCAACCCAAGATCACTCGAAATGATCGCTTTGCTCAAATGTCCCATCAAGAAAAAGTCATAGAACAGAAGAAAAGGGAAATTCAGGCCAAATTGGACGCCAAACAAAAACCCAACCCGGATACAGCAAAGCCCGCTTCTCCTGTGCCAGCAAAACCAGTGAGAATGTACATCAGCACCCCCCAACCCCGTTCATTTTAAGTCAACTTGGTTCGGTTTTAGCCCTCCGAAGAAACCAGACGTTAAGAAGTTGGCAGGCTTCAACTTGTTCTCGAATGACGGTTCCTTTCTCGACACTTTTAAGCAACTCAAAGACAAGAAAATGGACTCAAAACTGAGATCGTTTAAAGCCAAAGAAACGTACGACAAAAACTTTGGGTTTGTGTTGGAACAAGACGTAGACCGCTATGAAAATGGGCTTGTAAACTTGAATCATCAGCCAAAAAATTTTTGCAACAATTCAGTGGTTAGGCACAACTGCAGTCAGTAATTGTGAATCTATGAACTTTTCTAATCTTTTTAATTTTTTCTTATAAAATCTTGTTTAGTAATCTATGGCAAGCATCAATTTTTTTTTTTGAAGATTTAGTTAAGGTTGAAACCCTTTGAATAAACGTTACAGAACGCCTTAAAATCCGAATGCTGAAATTCGGTTTACAAATTTTATTTTCTAGTGGTTTACCTCTTGTCTTGAGGCAAATGTTGATGAATTTTATATCCTTAGTGAGCAACGTGGGAATAAGGGCAGCAGGTGGTCGCAAAGAAGACGATCCCCGTCTCCAAAAGCCAACCTTAAACCTAGAATATCCCGTTTTGGGGACAAATCCAGCAATTTTGAACCGAAAATTACTATTAACACATCTTTTAGCAACCCTCTGGGGCAACACAATTTTGATAACCAAATTTCCATCAGTCCGCAAAACGTAACGGGGCAACCTTTATTAAAAAATATTTTGCCACCTCCAGGGATTGTTTTCCCGACAGTTTCTCAAAGCAGCGCACCTGTGATAGCAGCTCCACCCCTCCTTTTGAACGTGCCACCGCCACAAATAGTCCAAAGTCAAGTCAGCAGCACTCTCCTCTTACCTAATTCAGGCAATGTTTTGTTATCAACACCCACTGTTAATGTAACAATCCCCGCTTCGGGAGTTTTAACCACAGTTACTTTACCCCCACCTTCAATTATTTCGCAACCAGTTACGGTTTCAAGGGGGGCAGCGATTCCAGTACCACCGCCTTGCATCCCGACAGTTGAGTTAGCTTCCATACCACCTCCAAATCCTATTCAAGTCCAAAACATTCCCCAACCCGAACCTATCAACACTTTAAATATTCCTCACCCTGCTCCTATTCAAGTTCAAAACATCCCTACTCCCTCTTCGATTCAGTTGAACGAAATCCCTAACCCAAAACCGTTGGACATAATGACAATCCCAACCCCCAATGAGGACAAATCGATTTCAGATCCTAATTTTATTAAAAACGTGCCACCCCCCAATAAATCGATACCTCCCCCGAATTTACCCGAACCTAACATCAACGTTCCTCCCCCTAACACCCCGGTACAACTGCCTCCCCCAACTATAAACCTACCGCCCCCTCAAACGATTTCTCAGCAACTACCCCAAAATTTAACAGTGCAAACTATGGCGCCTTGTCAGAATATTCTGGTTCATTCGATCCCGCCCCCGCCGCAAATTCAAACGATTCAAGGCTTGCAGGCTGTGCCGCCTCCCAATATGCAAACTCAAAACACTTTTGCTTCGATTTCCGTAGCGCTTCCGGTTGGGGTTGTAGCCAACCCCACAACTGTTAGTAACAGCATACCGTCGTTGATGGCCCAACCTATACTGCCGCCTCCGGGAATGGGGGTTGCTACTGTTAACGTTAATTGTCCTCCTCCTTTGTTGCCCATGAATCCCGGGAACAGTTTGCAAGCGCCGCCGCCTTCGTTCGTCAATCAACCACCGCCAATCACGAGCCAAATGCCGCCAATGAACGTGCCGCCCCCGCAAACGGCTATTGCCATGATGAATCCCGCTCCAGTTGGAGGACCCTTCAGGGATTTGAACGCAGGTAATTGGTTTTGCGGGGTTTAGGTGTTACTAAATTACTGTGGGGTAAGGATTGTGACAAATGCCTATGCTTGTAGTAAGGGCGGTTATGGCCCAAGAGTTACTGTGAATAATTTTGTTTTTGTTGGTATCTATGAACAATATTGAGGATGAGGAATCGGTGGTTTAACAGATTCTGCCCATATGGATATGTGATGGCAGCGGCCTTTATTAAATTTCTACAAAGTTTTTGACTTAGCTGGAAATAGTAGCCAAATATGGTTTCTACTCAAATGGTTGATTAATACCAATTTATTTTTTTTAGAAGTTTAAGAGTTTATCTAGAGGTTTAGTTGATTTGGGAAAAAAACATTTACTTATTAAGGGCTATACATATACAGGCTGTTCCCCCAAAACGCCTCAAACGGTAACTTTGTTATTTATTATCCGATTTGAATAGACAAAGAACTTAACAAAATCATCCTGTAAAAAAATATTAAATATTAATTTCAATGTCAAACAACGCTCAATTTTTTTTAAATAGTAACATACTTTTGTGATACTTTGGTTTGAAGTATTTTTTTCTTAATGCAATGATGTCTAAAAAGTTGAATTTGGTGTAGTATACGGGGTGGGGCAATAATGCGTCCGACTTCGATAGCTCGAGTTCTATGATAGGTAGAAATTTGATTTAAAAACACAGATGAACTAGAGAAAGAAGTCTATAACTGGAAATTATTTTTGAACATACAGGGTGAGCCAAGACAATTATACAGGGGCAAGTGACATTTTTTTAAATGGAATGTGGGGTGTAAAAGAAGATTTTTTAGACCCTTTGCTTAGACTCTTTTCAATCCAATATTATTGCTGACTATTTCCAAACCACTTGGATGTAGCACTTTTTTTTGTTCAAATAATGGCATCTGCAGATGCATGTTAAAAAAATCAATACAGTCACAATTATGACTTCTAAGAAAAAATTATGTAAAGACTAGTTAGGAAACATCTGTGGAATGTCTTTGATTTATTTTAATTTTTGAAAAATTATACAGGGTGGCTAAATTTAATTTTTCAATTTAGAACTTTTTGAATTTAATTTTCTCCATTTTTTTAAATAGAACACCTTGTATATTTTTTAACGTTATGATGTAGAAACTAAAAACAAACATTTTTTGTATGCACACCCCTATGGCTATTTGTAACCATTTTCGAAATATCGCCAAATAATTACAAAATTCAAGAATAATCCTAAAAAATTAGATCGATTTTCCAAATAACTTGACAAAAAACTTCAAATGTTTCAAAATTGACACAAAAATGACAACTGACGACAGGTAACTGCGATAAATGTGTATTTCTTGTCGGATAATATAAAATGCAAAAAATGATCAAGATACAAACATAAAGTGCACTTACCAAAAAACTTATGCTGTTTTTATAAACAAAACATCTGGAGCACTTATTACAATTTTATCTGTCGAGTAATTTGAGAAACAATCTAATCTTTTAAGATTATTCTTGAATTTTGTAATTATTGGGCGATAAATCGAAAATGGTTACAAATAGCCATAAGTGTGTACACACAAAAAATGTTCGTTTTTAGTTTCTACGTCATATCGTTAAAAAATATATAGGCTGTTTTATTTGAAAAAATGGAGAAAATTAAATTTAAAAAGTTCTAAATTGAAAAATTAAATCTAGCCACCCTGTATAATTTTTCAAAAGTTAAAACGATTCAAATACATTCTACAGACGTTTCCTAACTAGTCTACATAATTTTTTCTTAGAACCCATAATTGTGACTGTAGTGATTTTTTTAACATGCATCTGCAGATGCCATTATTTGAACAAAAAAAATCGCTACATCCAAGTGGTTTGGAAATAGTCAGCAATAATATTGGATTGAGAAGAGTCTAGGAAAGGGCTCCAAAAAATCTTTTTTTACACACCACATTCCATTTAAAAAAATGTCACTTGCCCCTGTATAATTGTCTTGGCTCACCCTGTATGTTCAAAAATAATTTCCGGTTATAGACTTCTTTCTCTAGTTTACTTGTGTTTTTAAATCTAATTTCTACCTATCATAGAACTCGAGCTATCGAAGTCGGACGCACTATTGCCCCAGCCTGTATATTCAACAAGATGTAATTCAAAATTGCATTAAATTTTTTCTAAAATTTTTGAGTGTCCTGGAAAACATGTTTTATTGAAATAACAAAAAATGTTGAACAAAGCTATAAAATTATTTACAAAAAAATGTTCAAATTGTACTTTCTGACTGTTTTCCACGGCACAAATAAACATGAAGCGGCTATCGTCTTTTGGTGAATGCCGTCACCATTTACAGTTCATATAAGACACCAGTTTACCACTAAGACTCCTACGCCAAATACTAGACGCATAGGTCGTTGTTAAAATTTATTTGCAGTTTTCCGTAGATTTAAGCCAGTTTCAGGACGATTTCTTAGGTACATTTATGCTGGAGCGCAGATGTGAATTGATAATCAGCAGGGATGGCTCATGTTTCTTTTTCAAATGTCAACAGGTGCTTCACCACCTTGCTTGATGACACGAATTTTTCAGTTGTTGTGAAGGAGTCATCCTTGCGGTCGCACGGGGCTTTTAGTGATGTGTTGTGAAGTATTTCCCCCAGGTACTCCCGATTACGAGGCGATGGCGTCCCTGGGACGCATGGTGGCCCAATGCGGACTCGGCATAGAGGACGTCGTGAGACAACGCAAAACGCAAGACCCCAATCTGTGGTATGCAGGGAGACCACACTACCAGATTAAGTCTATTATCAGAACGCTTGTTTTTGTTACCCAACCTCCCCCTCAACCCCCTTAACCACAATTCTGTCGTTTCAAGCTCGCGGTAAATTAATTCTAATTAACCCGATGTAAATTGCGTAGTTTGTTATGTTGGTCTTCGCTTGAAAGTGACGGTAATGAAAGCAAGACGATTTAGTTAGGAGGGACTTCTTTTAAAACTTCGTTTACTGCATGGCGCAACGATTAATTTGTTGTGGTTTTGAATGGTTATAGGTTCCTTTTTCACAAGGAATCAGCCGCATACCAGCAGTACCAGCAACTCATTGAACAGTTCAGAAGGGAAATGGTGGAAGTCAAGGAAACTAAGTACAGGCCAGAAGAGATTTACGAGCCTGAAATGCCTATGGACGACGATAGTGATCACGGGATGATGAAGCAGGAAGCCAAAATGGAACCGATGGTATCTCGAAAAAAATTTTGGTACCGTAACTCTATTCTCGATTATTCAAGAGTCCTGGTGATGGGGGGTTAGAGTGTGGGATGAAGCGAAAACGTAAAAGCAGATGGGGCGCCAAAGACACTTCGATACCACCCCCAACGGTCATCTTAAACAACCCCGCCGCGCTGATTAGGCCAGCGCCTCTTCCACAGTCACAAATTGGCGGTAAATAAGAGTTTTGAAAGGGCAACGGCAATTTTAAAAATATAATTTTATTTCAAGAACTGAATTAAGCTAAAATGTTTTATATATAACAAATACAAAAAGACAACTCTTTTAATCAAAACCTCCAGCATTGGGGGCCCCAACACCACTTATTCCTATATGTGAAGAGCTCAGTTTTAGTAGCAAGTTGTCGTCGCTGCAGTCATTCGGGTTGATTGAAATGCAGGAACACGACCCATGGATAGTTCTATGATTTTCAACAACATAACTTTCCTAGCGGAGGTCTATTGCGGTATTCAAAAATATTTAGATCGTACGCAGCTTTACCGTGAGCTCGGAATAAGAATGTTGAGCGTCGAGATCTGACTTATTTGAAGAGTGACAACTGTCTTATCGAGGGTTTACTGTATTTTAATGGAGCAATAATATCTGACATACTTGCCTTGGAGTTAATATTAAATAAAAACTACAGCGAAATTTAAAATCGTTGTTTAACTTCAAAATACAGCTTACGGTCACTTGGTGACGCAGACTCTATGTCCAACCTTAAAGACTCAAGTTTAGAGTAGTAAAGAGAGGTGATTATGGACCTGCCTTGAATGCGTTTTGTGTTTCTCAGGTAATGTTATGTTATCGAAAGTGACTAGAACTGATCAGGCTTTGCTCCAATATGCCCTGAACATTTACGGGACTATGAACCTAACCGAAGAGGAGTGGAAGAAAGCCGAGGACCATTATAAAATCAATCTTCTCTACCAAGACATGGTGAAGAAGAGGGAAGAACTGGAAAAGCTTCAGATGGCCGGAAAGAACAAATATGATTACGACTCTGATGAAGACGTCGATGGAGGAACTTGGGAACATAAGCTCAGAGACAAAGTAGGTTGTTTAGTTTTTGTTTTTGATCAAGTAACTGTTTCGTTCTCCAGGAAATGATGGCAACACAGCTTTGGGCTCAAGAGTTAAACCGTCAAGCGGAAGGAAAACATCATATTGGTGATTTTTTGCCACCGGAAGAATTAAAGCGGTTCATGGAGAAATCGAATGCCGATAAAGAAGGACGCGTTCCGAACTTTTCCGATTATAAAGAGTTTAAAATAAAAGAGGACAACATAGGGTTCAAAATGTTGCAGAAACTTGGCTGGTCCCAAGGACAAGGCCTCGGCTCAAATGGAGCTGGCATTGTTGAACCCATTAATAAGTAAGTTAAGTACAAGGAATCGCCGCACTTTTCCAGATGGCGCTAGCGCGCCAGTGTAAACACATAGTTAGGTATTCTGTATTGAATTGGCCGCACATTTAACAAATACTTTTATTTGCTTCTCGCCATCAACTTTCGCGAGCGATTTACGTACTTGAAATAGTTTTAGTAACTTTTGGAAGACGTTTTCAGGCTTTTCCTTTATGCATAATTACTGTTACGGTCTTTTAAAAATGTTTTACATTAATTTCGCACTGTATGCTTTTGTTCTATTAAGATTTAGTTTGCGGTTGCACAAACGTTCATCAGCAAACCGTCAAAACTTTGATGAATTGTTAAATGCCGTTGAGTTGTACCGTCACCCTTTCAATGACGCATATCCGTGTACGAAACTTTACAACTAAGGACCAATCAACCTCGTTGAAAGTTTGATAAGGTATTACCCGCCAACCGAGCTTTAGAAAATAGTTTTCCAAAGTTGCAATCCGGGCTTCAAAATTGTTTTACACCGTTTGGTGCTTCTAGAGCCGCATCCCGGGACCAGAATCAGGGTCTGGGGCTGGGCGAAGACGATGCCGACAAAGAAGATGAATATGAGGCCTACAGGAAACGCATGATGTTGGCTTATCGATTTAGGCCCAACCCACTGGTAAGAGATTTATAGTTTTTTTTATAACTACAGCGAGATTTTTTAGAACAATCCAAGAAGGCCATACTATTGAGGGTTTTTTTCTGGATCAGATTGGGTGTGTAAATACTACGACATATATTATTCTTAAGTGTACATTTGTATATAATTTATTAATTTTTCTGTATATTCCTACTATTATAGATTATTTTACTGTTTGTGTTGTATATTAGGAAATAAATTATAAGAATGTGATTGTAATTGAAGCTTTTGTACAACTTGAGGGGGTGAGTTTGAGAAATAAATAACTACGTTGCAGCTAACTTAAAACGGGTCGTATTTAACAGTCTATCAAATTTACCCAATATTTTCATACAAAAAAATACTTTCATTTCCCAAAAATACTAAATGCTCATCAAAATTAAGAAAATACATAATCTTAAAGCGACAACCAAATATTGACATAATGCTGGCCTCTTATATATTTTGTTTGCCAAAATAACTTTTGTTGATCATAAATACTAAATGTCCACCAAATTTTATTTCGCATTTAATTCTAACATAATACCCAGATATTTAATTTTCGACAGTGTCTTATATTATTTAACAGTTAAAAATACTATTTGTTGATTAGAAATACACAAGCAATAAAATGTTGTGCAAATGGTAAATAATTTTATGCAAAATTATAGATGTAGATGTGCTAGGGCAAGGAAAATAAGAGTAAAAATAGAAATGGTTTGTACAAAAAAAGATTGATTTCCGTAATATATAAATGCTTTGCATTATGTAAAGCGTAAAATTTCTTTTAGTGGTAATTTCTAATCGTGTTTAAAAAAAAAAAATTACAGAGCCCTAAACTGACCCTGTACAAAATTTTTTTCGCGTGCCTCTTGTCTGGAAGCGTAAGCGGCAAGGAGAGATGCGCGAGCATATTTCATTTTTGGAGTAATAGAATAATTATTTGACGCACAAATAGTTTTTTTGAGAAACACTAAATATAAATGGATAGCGCGAATATTTATTATGTACAGCACAGGCGCGTAACTTGAGAGTTCTAAATTTGGTGAACATTTAGTAAAATTGATAGACATATAGAATTTAAAATGTAAGCAATGGTAAAACAATACGCAGCATAGTTATTTTAGTGGTGATGTTCTCATTTTCTGATGTATAATAATTTGAGTTTCAGTTAGATTTTTTGATGCTTATTAAATTTTCTGGTGGACAGTGCAAGAAATGTATGATTTAATTTGGTGTACATTATATTTGTTCCCACTTAAAAGTGTTTACTAAAAAGAGTGCAAAAAAGTAACATTGTAGATGAGATAAATTTACGAGACACCTGTATAAAGTAAGGGAGCATTTTTGGAGCAGGGCCGTGGCCAGGGGAGCCTGAGCCTCCTCTGAAAAGAGCTGAGTCTCTCCTACAAAACTTCCAAAATATCTTTTTGCAAATTCTTTATTCTCCAGATGGAAAAACAAATTAAAATATCTATTATTAGACGCAAATACAAAAAACCATAATACTGATTTTCTTAGAACTTTGAAAATGTCAAAATTCTCATTAATATAAATTAATTACTACAATTTTACTCCGGAATAAGAAAAGATCAAAGAAGTTGCAATTCAACCTAAAGAAGGTTAGAATGGTGAAGAAAAAAGATAACGTGGAAGAAGTCGAAACCAAAAAATCTAAAAAAGAAGAAGAAATATTATCTGATACAAAACCTGACGACATAAGCTTACAGGACTCATCGGATTATGAACCAGAAACGGGGCGTCCTTAAGATGATCAAGATGCGGAATAATATGAAATGTTCTATGGATTTCGTGGGAGAACAATGGATTCAATAACAAATTTATGTATTACCGAATAGTTATGCCTCAGTTGCGATAAAACGTATTTTACTATTTCAATTTTCTATATACTTCTTGTAAACAAAAACATTTCTACTAAATAATAAAAACTTTTACTAAAACACAAAATTTCCCAAAAATTGTGGGCGCAGAATGCTGTGTGTAACCAGTGACCACTGTAGCCCACTATCTTGACCACTGTACCCCATATAAGAGGCACAGTGGACAGTTTTGCATCCCCAAACATATATTTTTTATTATTAAGACACGATAATGAAAAACACAATCTAAAAATATTTAAGCACACCACAACCTTACTAGAACTATAAGAAAATGTAAAAAATCATCAATTCTGAAAGAGAAAATTAAAATTGTAAAAAAGTGACCACTGTGCCCAGGTCTCTCTTACACATTTTATTGCCTTCTTTTTACATGTTTTACAACTAATCACCTTAATTTATCTATTTACTTAAGGCCGCCCTTGAAATTTTGTGAGCCTTCTCTTAGATTGTATTCTGGGCACGGCCCTGCTTTGGAGGACCATTTTGAGGGGTAGTGGTTGGCTGAGGGTTGGGGAATTCTATCAAATTCTATCTTGTTGATGATGGCTACGGCGCAGGCGTGATTTGGCGGCAATGGGTAAATAGTCGAAAGCATTTTTAAAAAGAGGCAAAATTTCGCCTTTGCTTCGTGTTTTTTCCACGTTCACGTTTACATAAAGTACTGTTTGGTTGCTCCTACAATACCTCAATTGTGGCAAAATTTTGTCAATTTTTAACCTCAAACAGTCATTCACCATTCAAGTTTTTTCTGGAAAAAAATTATCGCTTAAGAGAAGTTGTCAAGAAGAAAGAGTCGCAGCAATTTAACACAGTCACAAAGTACTTGCCGAGTGCAGTTTTAAACAAATTGGCTCTCTTTCAGATATTATAAGAATGGCGTCAGAAGTGCAGACATTAAGACCAAAAGACAACATGAACCTGATGAATGAACCCGTCGTGTACGACATCATGTCGACCAACAATTTTCACTTACACGACTTTTCTAACTACGGAGAACAACAGGATTACAACCATTACAGTCACGCCAGTCCAGAATTGACCAACATGAAATTTGTTGACCCGAACATGAACCTGACCACTTCCGAGATGGTGAACGTGCCGTACAATTTAATGCCGCCACCCCCGTACAAAATGGTCAATTACAATAATAATATTACTGTCGCAAATTTTGACCGGCGAGACAATTACAGAACTCGTGACAATAACCAAGCGAACTCGCCAAAGGGCTCTGCCAGCGATGAGAGTTGCGGCTCGTACTCATCCAAAGAAACGCCGGAAACTAAAGGTGAGTTTCGCAAAATCTCCACTTCATTACTGTATTAATTAAATAATCTTGATATGACGCCCTAAGGAACCAAATGCAGACATTCACCGGTTGATGATCATAGTTTAGGTCAAGCAAGCGATTTTTGTGGCCGGTACAGCCAGGATTCAGTATCAGTAGTATATCAACCTTTCTTATACCGACCAAACTGTAATAACAAGAGGTAGTTTTTCAAATTCACACTGGCTCGGTGTACATTAATTTTGTTTGGCTGGTTCTAGAGCGCCCGCTTACGGTTTTGGGCCAAGTGCGAACCGTTTAAGGCAAACTAAACATTCCGACGTGATGGTACGGCGAGCTTACGGCCTAATGGAGCGGTTTAAATCACGAGCGAACAAAATGAGAATTGATTCAACCCCTTCCGATTTGTTAAATGGCGGTCCCTGGGATGGACTCAACCAGACAATCTGGGACGTTTTCTCCACCAAAATTGAAAAGTCGGAGACCTACATCAACAAATTGAATCTCTGGAAGTCAATTTTTTTATGCATCCGGGTAAATATGGTCGTTATTGAGTTAACAAATTTTTAATGTAAAAAAATAGAAATGTCTCAACAGTTACGGATTATTTTTGGTGGGATCCACTATGTCCGGTTTCGGATTGGACGGCAGCGACGTTGACATGTGTTTGTTGACGAAACCGTTCAACAACGATCCCCGAATAGATTCTCTACATAATTTGAGCCATTTGCGTCAGTTGCTCATCAGGGGAGGTAGGAGGTGGGTTTGCTGAATTGTATGAGTTATGTTACCGGGGTTGTTTTCGCAGGGCTTGCCAGTGAGGCGGAATTGATTATGGCTAAAGTCCCAATATTGAAGTTCAAAAATAAAGAAACCGGATTCGAAGTCGACCTGAATTGCAATAACGCCGTGGGAATCAGAAACACGCATCTCCTCTATTGCTACAGCCAACTCGACTGGAGAGTGCGCCCTCTCGTGGTCATCGTGAAACTGTGGGCCCAAGCGAACCACATCAACGATGCCAAGAATATGACGATATCGAGTTACTCATGGGCGTTAATGGTCATACACTTTTTGCAATGTAAGTAGGTCTTCTATCTGAAGCATTATTAAGACTTTTATTTTTATTTTTTATTTAATTTTATTTTACGATTTATTTCTTTAATAATATCGTTAGTTTTTAAGCAATTAAGTGCTTATACTATGGCAAGCCGTTTTACTATTGATTCTCTGTATCAATGTGTCATTTTAATTCCATTATATTCCTATTCTACTTGCGATAATAATAGTCACGTTATTTCACTTAAGAAAAATACAATTTCCATTTCAATCACCCTGTATATTAGGTGCTTATGGAGAATATATGGCTGACTGCAGTAATTAATGGGAACAAATATATTGTACACCAAATTAAACCATACATCCCTTGCACTGTCCACCAGAAAATTTTATGAGCATCAAAAAATCTAAATAAAACCCAAATTATTATACATCAGAAAATGAGAACATCACCACTAAAATAACTATATTGCGCATTGTTTTACCATTGCTTACATTTTAAATTCTATATGTCTATCAATTTTACTAAATGTCCACCAAATTTAGAACGCTCAAGTTACGCATCCGTGCTGTACATAATAAATATTCGCGCTATCCATTTATATTTAGTGTTTCTCAAAAAAACTATTTGTGCGTTAAATAATTATTCTATTACTCCAAAAATGAAATATGCTCGCGCATCTCTCCTTGCCGCTTGCGCTTCCAGACAAGTGGCACGCGAAAAAAGTTTTGTACAAGGTCAGTTCAGGGCCCTGTAAATTTTTTTTTAAAGCACGATTAGAAATTACCACTAAAAGAAGTTTTACGTTTTACATAATGCAAGCCAATTACAGTAAAGCCTTTACATATTACGGAAATCAATATCTTTTTTTGTGCAAACCACTTCTATTTTTACTCTTATTTTCCTTGTCCTAGCACATCTACATCTATAATTTTGCATAAAATTATTTACCATTTGCACAACGTTTTATTGCTTGTGTATTTTTGATCAACAAATAGTATTCTGCTAAATAATATAAGACACTGTTGAAAATTAAATATCTGGGTATTATGTTAGAATTAAATGCGGAATAAAATTTAGTGAACATTTAGTATTTATGGTCAACAAAAGTTATTTTGGCGAACAAAATATATAAGAGGCCAGCATTGAAAGAATTTGTTTGTATGAAAATATTGGGTAAATTTGGTAGACTGTTAAATACGACCCGTAATTAATCTCAATATAAGTTATGATGAGACGTGACTTTGCGGATTTGCCGGTAGGTGGCGTTACTCCTCCCGTGCTTCCGTGCCTGCATGGCCTGGTCCCCGACAAGTTCAATTCCGACATCGAGAATCACAGCATGGACGTCCAAGAAGACATCGACTTCGTGAAAAATTTTGAATCGGACAACACGAGTTGTCTCGGCGACCTTTTGATCGGCTTTTTCCATTATTACTCATTTTTCGAATATTCTCTATACGCTATATCGGTTCGTACTGGCGCTCGTCTGCCGATCGACGAGTGCCGCTTTTTGAAAATGCCCAAGAACGACCCCGGCCAATGGAAGTACCTGTGTATAGAAGAGCCCTTCGACTACACAAACACGGCGCGATCTGTGTTCGATCCGGAGATCTTTAGACACATCAAGACGGTTATTATATGCTCGTATAAAGAGCTGGCGCGTAATAAAACTTTGAACTACATTCTTCCTGTTAGTTTGCACCGACAGAGATGATCTAAAGGTGATCAGAATTCGCTGGGAATTCGTGGCAATAGTGGCCTTGTTAACATTCCTTTTTACATACCCTAAGTAATATATGACTGCTATTGGTTGAATAACATCTATACAGAGTCTATTTTCAAGGCTTAACATTCTACTAATTTTTTTTTATAAACTTTTTGCTCACAGTTATTATATTGTATGTTTATAGTTACCGGAGCACAATTTGCATCCAATCGATATAGTTGTTGTTTTTCAGGGGAGTGACGTTGTTAAATTGATAGTTTATGTTATGTGTGTTATTTTTATGTTGTTTTGTGAGTAGAAATGTCATAAGAGAAAACCAAAAAAAATATTAAAATTAAAAAACCAAAAGAATCTCCAGCGAAATATTTGTAAAAACTCGCTGAAAGATAAAACGGAAATCAGTATTGTTAGTCGTAGATAATCCGTCGAACTTTGTTTTATAACATATTTTATATACTTTTGTAGTGTTTAAGTATTTGCTTGTGTCTATGGTGGAAAGTGGTACTTAATCGCTGTTTCATACGCTTAAGATTACGAGAGGCGAACTTAATCGCGCTTGTAATGCGGTGAAAACATACACATATCAAATACGGGTCTAACCGTGAGACTTAGCCTTGTCTAATACTGCAACGATAATTACACACCTTTGTGATTTGTTGTAAAACGTTCTAGATCTAGGTAATCGTTGCATATTTTACTGTGCAGGTAGTTTAAAAGTTGGTGACAAAAGCTTAGTTAATACTTTCACGTCATAAACCATTCGTTGTTGAATGTGATGCGTTTGTTTGATCATTATATGATTTTTCTTCGTCCAACTATTGATATCAAAACTGTCTACAACAGGTAATCAAACGCAATGAAAATTAACGCTTCTTAGTTTTATGCGTACAAATATATTTTGAAGACTTAAAATTGTGATTTAAAGTTTGATCTCAGTGAAAATGTAAGTGTAATAGTCACAATGTGCCAAATGTTATTAATAATTATAGGCTCTATTCTAAATTCTCGTAATTAGACAATATTTAACATCAGATACAATAATTGTAAACAATAACTTAACAGTATATTTAGGATTAATATTTCTCAATTCAGAGATTTTTGTCAGTAGTTGTGCTTAGGGCAGTCTTTGATAAGATTCGATGTTTCTAAGTTAATAGTTCACATCATTTGTAGGATAAGGAACCGTTATGTTCAAAATTTGTCATTATTTCATTGTAACTCCATTAAATAAATATATTTCTTTCACAATCATTCTTTTATTCAATGCATTCATAAATATAGATTCAGTAATCCCTTTAATGCCGGCCCTACGGACTGATCAACAAAAGCAGTTAAATAAAAACAAGATAGTAAAAGTCCTAAACCGAAATTTCCTTTATTACATCTATTCCGTTATTGTATTTTAATATCACAAACACTTAATAAGATAACTTATTCTGTATGTATGGGGTAATGCAAGAAAAAATACTTTAATGTGTTATCTAACAGTAATCAGGTGTAAATTATTTCCACAACTAATATTGTTAAAAAAAATCAAAAGGCAAGAGTGAGTGGCTTAATCACTTTTAGGCACAACTGGATGAAAATTGTTGACAACTTTACAAGGAACAAACTTTTAGTCTACTTTACGGCACACGGGCCGTAAAATAGACAGAAAGTCTGCTCATGCTACCTTGAATATGAATATTTACATAGTAACCAAAGCGGATTTCTGCCCCAAGCTGCGTAATTTTTTGTGTTATTATTAAAACATCAATTTATTTGAACGACGCATTTGTTATAAGTAGAAGGTTGTACACCCGAGTTCAAAAGTAATGTCCACCTTATTAAACTTTAAACTCGTTTATTTTCTGTATAAAACCAACACAGACATTAAAATTCATATTTATGCTAGCATATGAAATAATGGAACCGATGCATTGAGTTTCGTTTACTTAGTACATCATCTGTAGATGAAATTTAAATTTTAAAAATGTGAGATGGACTTTATTTTCGAAACTGATTGTACATACGTACTTCCGGTCAAAAGCAAACTGCGCCCTTTTAGAAAAAAAACTATGTCGGCGGACGTAATTCTTTACTTTCGGCCCTCGATATGCAAATAACTGTTAGAAGAAGAAAAACTTTATTCCACTAACATCTTACAGGAATGGTTTGTAGTAAATTAATAAAAACCAATACACGCAATAGAAGTTGAATGCTAAATGAAACCATACCGCATCCCTTGTCACCTTTTACTCTTAAAACTTCGGGTTTAACCCACCATTAAATACTGATAAATTAAAGCGATTTAAGTATAATTTAAAAAAAACAACTGGGATTATTTACATGGGTGTCATCTTATCCTACTGCACACGCGGTCTTACAATTAATACTTCGCATATTTATAGATTTAACGTAATAAATGCGCTCTAGCCTTATACCAAATTCGTGATTAACGTTGCGATAACAGAATTATTGCCACAAGCCTGCATAGTTGCCGGTAAGGGAAGAAGGCAGGGGTCCTCCCGCAGTGAACAATCTAGTGCCGCTCGTGTCGTAACAATGAGTGTAGATTGCCGGGACGTATTTCACGTTTTGAACGTTGTCCACGTATTCGTCATCCGGGAACTAAAAGAAATTGTTGAAATCTAACAGGCGCTGTGAAAAGTGGAATTACATACCACGATACCTTTGCTCGCTTTAAGTACTACTGTTCGCGACGAATTTATGCTAGAGTCCAGGTATTTGCCAGCTTTTAAGTCGTAAAACATCAACATTCCCAGGCCGGTCCCCACCGTCAATACGTCACCTTGAAAGCTGGCAGATCTTATGCCGCATCCGGAATAGCGCGAAGCCACTTTCTTGACGGCCTGCAAAGTCACCAATTAACAAATGATTAAACTTAATTGAACTTCTAGGCTGCTACACAGTTTCCTTAAGAATCAAGTATTGTACATAATTGGCCGAAAAAAGACAAACACACTTGTGTGATTTTCGCACTCGGCCTGCAAAATTCACACTCGTGAGTGAAGTGTAGTTTTTTAATGCTCATTATGTAATGTACTATTTTCCATTGGTTTATTCCGCATAATTTCATTATACCACCCATTTTCGTCTTATAAAATTCTACACCTAACTGTCGCATAGGGTGGTAGAAAAGTTACCTGCAATGTCCTGCAATCCAGAAGAAGTGTATAAGATTTGCACCCAATAGCGTATAGTCCCGATTCTTGCACAGCTAAGCAGACATTTTCCTGCGATGAGGGGAGTTTCCGGGACAATTTCTGCTTGAAAGTTTCCGCGTTCCATATGTGAATGTACCCGTTGAAGCTCAAAGCGGCGATTTCTTGGTAAGATTTGTTGAAACCCAACGCCCGAACCTAAACGATTCAAGCAAGGATTAATTGTAATCTCGTCTATGAAATGAACTATTAAACAACCTTTTGGGAATTTCGACAATCCTTGATAGAAATGGCGTTGATGTGGTGGTGTATTGGCACGTCAGTTTTATGTTCAAACATGTTAGGGGTTATCCTCCACAGTGCCATTTTGGTGTCTCTGGATCCCGAGACTAAAAACTCGTCGTCGAGCCAGCACATATCAAACACCTGAAATTTGAAAATGACGTCAACCAGTCAACTTGCAGATGTTTCGCAATTACCCAATCCTTGTGGGCATTTTCTCCTACGCATACGGGGTCGAGGGTCGGCAATCTGTAGACGGCGATATCACATGTGTTTTTTGCCCCGGTCGCAAGTAGGGTCCGAGAAGGATTTATTTGTATAGAGTGGATTCCGCAGTGTGGCTGTTCCCCTCCGAAATTGTCTTTTCGACTTAAAAGTGACGGAATTTGGTCTAACTTGTGGGTGACTACATCATATACCATTAACTAGAATAACCAAGAATATGAAATTGGAGATGAGTTTGTTTCTTTTGGACACGCATTTGACGGTGGCCAACTGTCAATGGTGTCCAACATGACAGAGTGGGTAATGTTGGTGTTGTGGCACGTTCAGCCATTTTGGTGACACTGTATATGTACAGTGGGATTCAATATAAATGAGACACTTGAATAACTGGTTGTCTACCTTTATTTTGTAACCCAAGAAATTTGACAACACTGTAAAGTGGATAGTAAGGTCGTAGGCACGGAGTGACAGAGCTGACGGAGGCCGTTATTCAAAATTCTGAAACTGAAACGCACGTGGACGGGATTGTTTGGTTTGAAGGCTCCCTCGAACCAACGAAAATTACACAAGTCGTCGACACGTTTTTTGGATTTAAGTTCTAAATATCAAATTTCAATTTCTGTTACGTAACTAATAAAGGGAAAATTAGCGTGTTTAACAAAAGTTTGCTTTTAATTTATTATTATAAATTATTATTAAATTTGTATGAAAATTGCACGACACTGAAAAGTAGCCAATAGAAAAATAGAATTTGCTGTCATTTGTATGACAATGTAAAAATTTCCTGGAAATTTTTGCACCATGCATAAAATTAATAAGTGGAAATTATTTCAGCCAATCAAAATTATTTATTTATTAATAATGACATCATAATGGCATAATGGACCAATGTCTGTGTCGTTGCGATTTTCTTACCGAATATGCCCTCGTGCATTGATTAATATCAGGAAATTTTATTCTCATGCATTTCCAAAACGTAATTAGCCCTCGTGTTCCACTCGGGCTAATTAATACGTTTTGGAAATGCATTCGAAAAAATTTCCGGAAATAATCAATGCACTAGGGATATTATAAGTGATAATAATTCAACTAACATAATCATAACTATGTCAAAACTAATAAAATTTAGCAGTTTTGACCCATCAGAAAACAATTTAATGGAAATCTCAATGCACTTGGAAAACTACGGTCTCTTCGGGCTATTCCGGAAAAATCTTTTTTATATTACAGAGCTGACGAAGGCCGTTATTCAAAATTCTGAAACTGAAACGCACGTGGACGGGATTGTTTGGTTTGAAGGCTCTCTCGAACCAACGAAAATTACACAAGTCGTCGACACGTTTTTTGGATTTAAGTTCTAAATATCAAATTTCAATTTCTGTTACGTAACTAATAAAGGAAAAATTAGTGTGTTTAACGAAAGTTTGCTTTTAATTTATTATAAATTATTATTTAATTTGTATGACAATAATTAATCTAACATAATCATAACTATGTCAAAACTAATAAAATTTAGCAGTTTCGACCAATCAGAGAACAATTTAATGGAAATCTCAATGCACTTGGAAAACTACGGTCCCTTCGGGCTATTCCGGAAAAATCTTTTTTATATTACTTATTTATTACTTGCAATTTTCGTAGTTTCACCAGCACGTGGCTAAAGTCATCCTATTATTCATAACTGCCTTGTTTCCCGACAATTTTGAGCGTTTGGTGAAGCGGCTTTCATAGTGCCAGAAGAGCGGGCGGCGGGCGGTACGGTAAACCAGAAAAATTGTGAGCAAAGCGATAACTCTCCTGTTATTTACAAAATCTAAATTCATGGGGTAAACTACACATTTCACCAGCTGGCAGCATCAGACAGAACCCTTCGCTGTCTATGCGACCCTCAATAAACTTTATGGTCCAGCTCATTAACAAATAGTTACTTGTGCTTTCAGAAAGGTTTACCTGCGTATTCGGGTGAATGCACTTTGGGTAACTACTGTGCTGCATTTAAGAAATAAATTCTCAAGACTCGGGTTGTAAATAATTATTGTCTGTTAATTACCCTTTTCTTACAAATTTAAAATAGTAAATGGTAAATGTTCTGAACAAAAATGGTTCCTTTACTATGTTGAGTTCTCTATTCTGTATTATTTTATCAGTCATTCGCTTTTCATCATCGGCTTTAGCCATTGGAAGAATTTATATAGAATGAGAAATCATAAGCATTTCAAAAACCATATAGAAAACATGAAGAATTTAATAATAAGATGAAGTTTAACATCAAAAATAGATGCAACACTCCGAAGAAACAGAAAAACGGTTCCTCGTTTTAACAGGCTAAAATGACTCAGGATGTATAAAAAAAATTTTGTTTACTTAATAGTAATTTACAATAGTGCTTTTTGGCTTGTAAAATGACCACGAGCGCAACGCGCGCGCGAGTGGTCATTTAAAAATCCGACAAGCACGAATCTTTGAAAGCCGGAAATTTCTGGAATCTGCAAAGTCTCGAGCTAAATTTGACATGACAACTTAAACTAAAACTGCAATTTAAAAAAACTCACACAATTATGAATCTAGTTTTCTATGCACTCTATTTTTATTTCAAAATTTGTGTTTCAATTGCAAGGAATAAATAAGTAATATAAAAAAGATTTTTCCGGAATAGCCCGAAGAGACCGTAGTTTTCCAAGTGCATTGAGATTTCCATTAAATTGTTTTCTGATGGGTCAAAACTGCTAAATTTTATTAGTTTTGACATAGTTATGATTATGTTAGTTGAATTATTATCACTTATAATATCCCTAGTGCATTGATTATTTCCGGAAATTTTTTCGAATGCATTTCCAAAACGTATTAATTAGCCCGAGTGGAACACGAGGGCTAATTACGTTTTGGAAATGCATGAGAATAAAATTTCCTGATATTAATCAATGCACGAGGGCATATTCGGTAAGAAAATCGCAACGACACAGACATTGGTCCATTATGCCATTATGATGTCATTATTAATAAATAAATAATTTTGATTGGCTGAAATAATTTCCACTTATTAATTTTATGCATGGTGCAAAAATTTCCAGGAAATTTTTACATTGTCATACAAATGACAGCAAATTCTATTTTTCTATTGGCTACTTTTCAGTGTCGTGCAATTTTCATACAAATTTAATAATAATTTATAATAATAAATTAAAAGCAAACTTTTGTTAAACACGCTAATTTTCCCTTTATTAGTTACGTAACAGAAATTGAAATTTGATATTTAGAACTTAAATCCAAAAAACGTGTCGACGACTTGTGTAATTTTCGTTGGTTTGAGGGAGCCTTCAAACCAAACAATTCCGTCCACGTGCGTTTCAGTTTCAGAATTTTGAATAACGGCCTCCGTCAGCTCTGTCACTCCGTGCCTACGACCTTACTATCCACTTTACAGTGTTGACAAATTTCTTGGGTTACAAAATAAAGGTAGACAACCAGTTATTCAAGTGTCTCATTTATATTGAATCCCACTGTACGTATAGCTACATAGCTAAAAGTAGAGTTTGTGTTACTTTTATTTTACTCAACATTAGCTGAACCCTTTAAGATCAGATAACCAAAATTTTGATAGGTAGAAACTTGATTTAAAAATACAAATAAACTAGAGAAAAAAGTCTATAACCCGAAATTATTTTCGAACATACAGGGTGAGCCAAGACAATTTCTCCATTTTTTCAAATGGAACACCTGTATATTTTTTATCGGTATGATGTAGAAACTAAATCCAAACATTTTTTGTATGTACACCCCTATGGCTATTTGTAACCATTTTTGATTTATCGCCCAATAATTACAAAAATCCAGAATAATCCTAAATATGTAATTAGATTGTTTTTCAAATTACTCAACAGATAAAATTGTAATAAGTGCTCCAGATGTTCTTATAAAAACAGCATAAGTTTTTTTAGTAAGTTCACTTTATGTTTGTATCTTGATCTTTTTTTGCGTTTTATATTATCCGACAAGAAATACACATGTATCGCAGTTACCTGTCGTCAGTTGTCATTTTTGTGTCTATTTTAAAACATTTGAAGTTTTTTGTCGAGTTATTTGGAAAACGATCTAATTTTTTAGGATTATTCTTGAATTTTGTAATTATTTGGCGATATTTCGAAAATGGTTACAAATAGCCATAGGGGTGTGCATACAAAAAATGTTCGTTTTTAGTTTCTACATCATATCGTTAAAAAATATACAGGCTGTTCCATTTAAAAAAATGGAGAAAATTAAATTCGAAAAGTTCTAAATTGAAAAATTAAATCTAGCCACCCTGTATAATTTTTCAAAAGTTAAAACAGATCAAAGACATTCCACAGGTGTTTCCTAAGTAGTCTTTACATAATTTTTTCTTAGAACTCGTAATTGTGACAGTAGTGATTTTTTTAACATGCATCTGCAGATGCATGATTTGAACAAAAAAAATCGCTACATCCAAGTGGTTTGAAAATAGTCAGCAATAATATTGGATTGAAAAGAGTCTAGGAAAAGGCTTCAAAAAATCTTCTTTGACACACCACATTCCATTTAAAAAACTCTCACTTGCCCCTGTATAATTGTCTTAGCTCACCCTGTAGGTTCAAAAATAATTTCCGGTTATAGACTTTTTTCTCTAGTTTATCTGTGTTTTTAAATCAAATTTCTACTGATCATAGAACTCGAACTATCGAACTCGGACGCACTATTGCCCCACCCTGTATACAACAGATATCTGGCACTGCTTCATTTATTCTTTCTATCGCAATGGCGTAGGTTCTAGCAAAACAATAACGAGCACACTGTATGCTCCTATAGTCTATTTTTCGAGATGTGAAGTGCACATAAACAAATGCATGCTGTTGACGAGACTCCGACCAACTGGATCGACTACAAGCGACTGCACTGCAGGTGGGCACTCAATCCAATGCCAACCACCTTATAAACTACTCATTGTTTTCGTGTACTTCATATCTTGAAAAATGGGCTATAAATTAGAATTTTACTTTAACTAAACCATTACCTTATTGCACTTTGTCCCAAAAACGACCTGTCTGTCGCTCAACCATTGCGAACAAAAAACTTTGTTGGTGTTCCCCAGCATAATGGGTGTTTCGCGGAACATCTCGTGAGTGAGGATGTGGCGAGAACCGTATTCACTCACAACTGAACTAATGTTCTTACTGAACATTTCCCTACTTTTTATGTAGTCTACAAAATTATACGACGTATTTAACACCTCCTTTTGCATAGACACCGTCTCTTCATCACTATCACTGTCTTCATAAGCTATAAAATCTTCTGGTTTTTCAGTGCGACGGTTGTGGTCCATTCTAGAGGCCTTTGACTTGGCCTTCCGGTCTTCAAGTCTCGATTGAATGGAACATGGGGGCGTTCGTCCGTATACGGGAATAATCTTAGTCTTGGACATTGTTGACCTGACCTGAAATGACCATTTCCCACGTTACATAACCGCAGATTTGATAGTTGTACCTACCGAATGTTAGCCCAAAATTTTGCTCTTAACGTGCAAAAATTATAAAAATAAACCCCTCATAACCTACAGCCCTTTGTCTGTCAACAATGGGGGAGTCCTTGAGTGGTGTCTTGTGTCAATAAATAGAACATAGAACACAGAACTGTCAAATGTCAAAAACACTGACAGGTACTGCCAACCGCAATACTTATAATGGCCAGCAGCTAGAATTCAGGAGATCAAATTTTCAATATAAGTCAGTATAAGTTCAAACATACTGTTCTGGGTAGATATATGGGAATGGGGATGTTTATCCCACTCCCTCAGAGTTTCGGTCAGCTAATATCTTCCGAATCGGGTTAAGAGCATTTAATTTTTAGTTTTGGCAACACTGTTTTGCTGTATCCCACGGAGGGAGCCGGCCACGGAGGAGCCGGCTACGGAGGGTATAAGAAGTAGGGAGGGAGAGTACAGGCTCGGACGTGAAGCCGGAAACCGCCATTTTGGTACGCCGCAGACATTCTGTCACGTGCAAGTGCGATAAAGAAATTATATTGCTTTTTTTTTTTTTAATATGGATTTCTACGATATTAATGTTTAAAAAATAATTAGTCTAAAATATATTTAGTTTTTTCAACAAGAAAATATTATTGTAAACATATTTTTATATAAAATTCATGGTTTCTTATGCAAACTTTCAATTATCCGGTTCAAACTTTGAGCGTAGTCTTGCGGGTTGCATACTTAAACGCCTTGAAATCTCCTGCCGTCTCGCAGCTTCACTTTTCTTCGCCATGTTCGCCCATAAGCTTGGTTACCTTCTCCCTATTCTTATATTCTCCGTGGAGCCGGCACTCTTAGTGTTGCCAACTTGGTAGAATTTCTACCAAATCTGGTAGATTGGGTAAAATTTGGGTCTAGTGGGACCGTAGAAAATCTAGTAGATTGGAATCATGAAGGAATATAAATTTTCTTTTCAATCGCAAATATAACAAGCCAAAATGTCTTAAATTATTTTTTTTTTAACTTTTTATTTTAATATTTTGCTGTGTGCCCTCTATTGAGTGGCTATTGAAAACTGGATGTGGTGTCAGAAAGGTAGGTAAGTACCATTTTCCGCTAGTTAAATATATAGAAATCTAGCTAGCAACTTTCGAACGGGGATTTGTTTAAAAATAAACTCACTACTTAATTACCCAATTACTTAATTAATTAGATGTCGTTTAGTAGATGCACATGTAATGTATCTACAGCAGTATTCTATACTGTAGCAATGGCACCACTATATTTTGCGTTGTGATAATTTTCAAATAAATAACTCTAAATTTGTTCTTATTAATACTTGTAGAGTTCTCACCTGCTCTTTTATGGCAAGGACATTTTTTTTAAGCCAAAATGTTCTTGCGGTTTTTGCTTCATTCAAATATTGTACTGTGCTAGGTAACCACAACCTCAATCAATGCCAAAACAGAGAACGTGAGGGTGGCCACGCACCTTTTCCTGAAATTTTTTTGGCTGCGGCGCTTTTTTGATCGCTTCGCTCGTTATGTACTAATTTTAGTAGAATTCTAGTAGTTTTTAAACGATGATCTAGTGTCATTCAATTCTTGAGCGCTGGCAACCCAAGCACTCTCCCTCCCTACTCTTATATTCTCCGTGCTGTTTCCCAATTCCCACGTGTTCCCGTTCCCACGTCTTTTTAGTTGTTGCCTTCAAAATGTTCGGGTCGTCGTTTAAGAAGTTAAACACAAAAATCTACGAAAAGAGAGGCCAAATTGTAACAGCCGATACCACTTATTGGAAAAAACTAGGGGTAAGTGATATTTTCGGTTAAAAAAAATAAATTTTAAGTTATATCTTGCAGCCCCCAGTTTTGGTGAAGGAGTTTGGCCCCATTGACTATATCGACTTTTCCCCAATAGAACCGCATTATTTTGCTGTGACGTGTTCAGTTCGCGTCCAAGTGTACAATCCGATCACAAAATTAGTGGTGAAGAACCTTTCGAGGTTTCGAGAAAACGCTTATGGGGCCGTTTTTCGGTCAGACGGCCAACTCTTGTGTGCAGGTGGAGAGGAGGCTAACGTCAAGTTATTTAATGTTTCCACCAAGAGCATGCTCAGGTAAGGAAAAATTATTTCACCCCATCAAATTACCGTAGTTGTGTGATTTTAGGTTGTTCAAAGGCCATAGTGCCCCGGTTCATCGAACTTTTTTTGTCAATGATAGACCCCAAATCGCCTCATTCTCGGACGACAAAAGCGTTAAAATATGGGACATATCTACAGAGAAAAATGTAATCTCGTATTCTGAACACAGAGACTACGTTAGAGCTGGAGCTGTGAGTCCTATTGTTCCAGATATTGTTCTATCAGGCGGATACGACAACGTGGTAAACATGTATGACACCCGAACAGAAAAAGTTGTGCTTAATGTAGACCACGGCAGTCCGATAGAATCTTTGCTGTTTTTGCCAGCTGGCGGAATATTTTTGTCAGCCGGTGGGACGGATATAAAAATTTGGGACACAATAGCTGGGGGCAGATTACTGGGAAGTATATCCCAGCATCATAAAACGATCACCTGCTTGAGACTAGGCTCAAACAACAAGCGCTTGTTATCTGCAAGTTTGGACAGACACGTCAAGATTTACGACGTTGGCACCTACAAAGTGGTCCATACTCTTGATTATCCCAACGGTGTTGTGAGTTTGGGAATATCGAATAATGACGACACCGTAGCGGCGGGACTTAGCAACGGATTAGTCGCCATAAATAGAAGGCAGGAAGAAATAGAAACTACGAAAGTGAGTAAAAAGTTGACTTCGTTTAAATACAACACCAATATTCACATGGCAAGCGCTGATCTCGTTGTTCCCGAAGTAAAACTAGATCGAGAAACCAAGTACGACCGCTGCTTGCGCAAATTTGAGTACTCCAAAGCGTTGGATAGCGTTTTGCTACCTTACGTTGCCAACAAAACACCGGAAGTCACCGTAAGCGTGCTGAAAGAACTCATAAGGAGGCGCGGTCTGCACAAAGCTTTTACAGGAAGAGATTCAAAATCGGTAGTTCAAATTTTGAGATTTTTTCTTAGGTACGTGAGCGATTATCGCTTCACGAAAGTAGTAATTGAAGCTGCTAATATTTTCATTGATGTGTATGAAAATGATTTTGCAACGATGCCTTCTGAAGTGGACACTTTACGCCAAAATTTGGTCCAAGTACTGAACGATGAACTGGAGCTTGCCGAAGAACTTTCGACGTTGCAAGGAGCTATGCTTATGCTGTTGTCTGCTGCCAGTGTCAATGAGCAAACACCGCCAAGTAGCGAGAAGATGAATTTAACTCCTAGTGCTGCAGCTCAAACGAATCTGGTACTTGAAATCAACTAACATATTTAGTTTAAAAGTCTGTTATAACAAGAAGTAATTATTGTTAAATTATTTTTAATATTGTGTACATAGTTTCTATTTTAACATTTACAAGACTTGCACTTCTGTGCTACAAAGTTTCACATAAATGGAAAAAGGTACAGTGGCGAGCATAAAATTAGGCACGACTCGTGAAGTTGTGTAAAACGGCTTGTAGGAGTAACTATGTCAACAAAAATTGGAGCCCTGGAAATTTTTATCGCCCAATGGTGCTACGGTTGGAGTCTATACTACCCCCAAAGATCACCCACCTCTATCACCTAGAAATGGGTGGGTCGCAATGTTCTGCCCATTCTACCGAATGGAGTTTGTTTACACTGGGAAGAAATATCGTGCCTTATTCTTTGCTCGCCACTGTACCATCAAAACTTTGAAGAATGTTTTTTATTTGTGTTTATTTTAACTTTTTATTCTGTAATGTGAAGTATGGCTTATATTTCTACTTTAAAAATTAATAAATTTATTAATGATTTTTTTATAAAAGTTTATTAAATTTTTTTTTACCCCATCACTCGGGCTATAACAACAAAATTGAAACGGTAGTTAAACAATATGCTTGTAATTACATTAAGTACAAATAGACTCCGAACATAAACAATAACTGAAAATTTTTATTTGCAATTCTTCAGCTACAATGAGTCCAATTTAACTTGTATACTCTCTAACACATTATAAAAATGTAATAATTCCTCTTCATTTAGCTCTAAAGCAAGATTTTCTTTTTCGCTACCATCAACGGCGTCCAAACAAAACTGAATGCGGGCGTTGGGTCGAACCTCCTTACTGCAGATGGATGAGGCGCTTTGCACATTCAACTCCCATGAAATATTGTTAATTTTTTTAGATTGTTCTAAGCGAAAATCTTTTCTTATTTCGTTCGTCCATAAATTAACGAAGATTTCAGCTTTCTCCTGGTGCAACTTCAACTGGTCAACTAGGTGCTCCTGAAGAACAGTGGGCTTTAAAATCACTTTCGATGACTGCTTCCAAATGTGAGCTATGCTTAAAATTAACAACTCCAAGTTCTTCTCGTCCAGTTTTAGCGTTTCTCTCAACTTCTCCAATTCTTCTTGGGTAAATATTTTCTCAGTTTTGGACTGGACTATGCGTTTAAGCATCAAGTCAAACTTCGTTTTGGTCAAAGAGTTCATTAATGCCACCCCAGTTTGCAGTCTAGAAATTTATTGGGCACATGAAAAGAAATTAAAGCAGAAATTCATGTTTATACCTTGAGTTTATTGTAATCCATGACAAAACCATCCTTCCTCCTAATTAATAAAGAAAAACTTTGCAAAACTTAACCTACAATTTGCTTCTTGATCTTGACAACTTAAAACGTCAAAGTAAAGCAGCAGTACCAATCTTCAAAAAATATTCGTTTTGATGATGGCCAGTGTCTCCACCAAAAATTTCCCGCTGCCTTTAAAATTAAAAAATTTTGATGGTAAATTAAGTAAGAAAGTTTCACAATGTTACTGTTATTAGTGTTACTGATTGTAACTGAAATTAGTGGCTGGGATGTGCGTAGCTAACATTTCCGCTTGATATACCTTACTAGCAACTATTCCTCTCTCTAAAGCTTCATGTGACGGATACAGATACAAATATTGCGTGGTTGTATCGCCAATTGGGTACTTTTCAAGCTTTAGGTTGCCGTCATTAAAATACTTAGCCAACCCTTCTAACACAAGTGTCTCATGCACTGGCACAGCATTAACCAGACTTTCATCACACAAATAAATCTTCAACAACTGTCTCTCAGTGTCTAAAAAAATAACATTAACACTCAAAATTTTGTCTATAACTAATTCATTAAATTTGATGACATCATCATTGGTCCATTGGGGTTTATTAGAAGGGCGGACGGCTGCTAGACAAGCTCTCACCGCAAACTGAGGCACTTGGAAGCTATCCTCGTTCATGTAGTACAGGTTTTGAATGGGACTCATTTTCACCATTCCAAAATCAAAGTAATGGATTTTGACTTCTTCTACGTTATGAAGGGTGCTGGGAGGACAACTCACGATGACACCCCGGTAATAGTTTTGATCCGCGAACACCACGCAATACATGTTAACTTGCACTTTATCTCTGGGTATTTTATATTTGTCACGATTCTTGAAGTAAAACCGGAACAGGTAGGTTTGAAATGCTTCATACTCTTGAAATCTGGGTACAATCCAAAACTTAGAAGGGTCATAAATGTTGGAAACGCGTGTTAGAAATGCTTCACCGACTTTATAGTTGTAATGTTCAAAAATGGTGGGAATGTGGTATGTGTCTGTGGTACCGTACAATTTTAAATAAGAAAAGTCAACCGGGGACTCATGGGTAGGCTTTTTCGAGACATGGCCTAACAAGCCGCCTAAATCCATGTAGTTTCTGCAATTGTCTGTAACCTGCAAAAAAATGAGCAAGAGTCGTGAAGAAAAGCAAGTGGAAGAGATTGTTCACCTTAAAGAAGACAGCACAGATACCTCTGCATTTACTGCCTGTCTTGTCGTCAAATCAGTGATCAATTAAATAATAGTACAAATAAATATCATAATAAATATAACCAAAGAGTAAGGTTATGTTAGCAGCATTCGCGACCACGTGTGAGCGTTACCACAAGTAACCATATTGTTTTGTTTTTGTTACTTTTTATTTTTGACAGCTGTCAGTTGTTAATTTAATATTCTAACCTATAAATCAGACCGCTCCAGTTAAACATTAATTAAAGTGGTTTAATGGAAAATTAATTGCAGTTTCGATTATGAACCCCCCTTTATTTCCTAGTTTGAAACCGAAGTTGATTGATCCTTCGTGGTTTGATGTGGATCAACCCTGCGACGACGAAGAAGAAGTGACTCAATTAGAGAATCAACACCAAGCTTGGGTACGTTTCCAGCCAACACCAGTCTTGGTTCTTCAATATCTTATCGTTTTAGCTCCAGTCCATTTCACAACGTGATTCAGAGTTAACACCAATTGGTAAAACAATTTGTGAGGTATGTTAGTTGGTTATTCTATGAACAAAGCGTAATCTCGTTTTTTAGCCCCTAGACGATGACGACGATGAAGACGATGAAGATGACAACGACGATGATGACGAGTCTGAAAGCCATGATGAAGAAGAAGATGATGAAATAGAAATGGACGTGTCGCAAGAACGAAATTCACCAGTTGATGCGCGATAATTGTAACTTTATCTTCATTTTTAATTCGGGCAATTTATTTTTTACAAAAGAAGATGAGTTTCAGATCTCGATATAGGGGCAACTACTAAAGTTAGCTTGTCCCAGGAATGTATCATTAATTTATGCAATGCAATATATAAATAGCAGTTTAAAATGGAGAGATTATTTTATATTAATTTTTTGTAAAGTTGACCAATATTCGTATTGTGTTCTCTTGGGGTATGGTGCACCACTACTGCTTGACCTAAGATGCATTAGGTTTCGTCTACTTAGTGCATCATCTTTAAATTAAACTGTGAGATGGACATTATCTTTGCTGTCGGCCGTACATAATAGATTCAATACTGATCACTGACCAGTTTATTTGTTTGGTTAAACATTTCCCGCTCTTGATCAAATTCACCAACTTTTACTTTCAGTGAATTGGCAGCACTGGAAGTCTAAAACCGACCACCCATAGATCGAATCGAATCAGGAGTTATAGGTAAGAGATCACTTATTCGTGCAGTTTCGTTTGCACATTCTCGGTAATTTTATCCCGGATAATTTGAAGCCGGAGATCACCGAAACGTTTCTGTTACGTTGTGTCTTGTGTCACCACCGTGTAATGTTAAATCAGAGTCAAGTGTTGTGTTGATTGCGACTTAACCTATAAATCCCACGTGGGACGTTCTGTGCTTTTATTTTCGAACCCCAAACCCAAAATGCCTCAAGGAAGCAAGATATTTTTACCCTGTCGGAGCTTGGGTTACGTGAGCAACCACATCCCCCTTCAAGTTCGCTACATAAAATCCAGGAAAGAAAACTTGATTGTGACATGTGTGGGCAAATCTTTTCACACTTACGGAATAAGCCACTTCGGCCTCCTCAGCGTTAGTGGACTGCATCCAGGGGACATAACTGCCATGACTTCTGATGCTTACCACGTATACACAGCATGTAACAACGATATATACGCCTGGCGTCGCGGAACAGAAGTTAAACACTTATTCAAGGGTCACAAGAAGCCTGTTCATTTGATGATACCTTTCGGAGTACATTTGATTTCAATCGACGAAAGCAGCCACGTGAATATTTGGGACATTAAGGCAGAAAGTGTGTTTTTAGAGCTCACTTTCAGCAACAAATCTTTTAAAATCACAACTGTAGTACATCCCTGCACTTACATTAACAAAATATTATTCGGAAGTGAACAAGGAGAGATGCAACTTTGGAATATAAACACTGCAAAGTTAATTTACGCTTTTAAAGGCTGGAAATCGGCGATTACTTGTCTCGAGCAGGCTCCAGCTGTAGATGTAGTTGCTGTGGGTTTAGCCTCTGGCAGAATTATTTTGCATAACTTAAAATACGACCAAACCGTCGTTGAATTTATGCAAGACTGGGGGGTAGTCACGTCGATATCGTTCCGAACTGATGGTAGTCCAGTTATGGCGACTGGAAGCGTCATAGGACACATAGTATTTTGGGATCTAGAGGAGAGACGAGTGGTCAGCCAGCTACTTTCTGCCCACGAAAGCAGTGTCACGGGGATGGCCTGCTTACCTAACGAACCTTTAATCCTCACTTCTTCGCCTGATAATACCTTGAAATTGTGGATTTTTGACATGTCTGACGGTGGCGCGAGACTTCTGAGGATAAGAGAAGGTAAATTTTTTATTTTTCCTTAAGACTAAAATTTTTAACACTCCTGATTTTTAGGCCATACAGCAACGCCATCGTACATTAGGTTTCACGGTGCCAATGGACACAATATACTGAGCGCTGCTGCTGATTCAACTCTGAGGATCTTCAATACACAAACTGAACAGTTCAATAAAAGTCTAGGCAAAGCTTCTTATAACAGAAAAATTAGCAAAAAGCGGGGACGAGCTGTTGAGGATCCTTTAAAAATGCCACCCATTGTGGAGTTTACGTCCGAAACGACGCGGGAGAAGGAATGGGATAACATTGCCGCGATACATTCAGGGCTGTCAATGGTGACTACATGGTCGTATGATAAAGTTAAGATGGGAGATCTTAAACTGTTGCCGGAGAGATTCCAAAAAAAGAACAAGGAGCGGAACTTGGAAGTGGAAGCCACGTGTCTATGTTTGTCGCATTGCGGAAATTTTGTTGTTGTCGGCTACAGCACCGGACACATGGACAGGTAAGCCCTATTAAGCAATTTCCGATAATATATTTGTTACCAAAAAAATGTTTGTGTTGAAAATAAAATTCAAACTCTCATTATTTATTGATCCGCCCGTCGACGAGACGATTGTTATGTATGTTTTTTATTGATCCGCCTGTCAAACTCTTATTCATGCATGATATTTATTGATCCGCCCTTCGCTCAGACGAGGTCACCATCTTTTGTTCTTTTGGCCGTCACCGGATGTACAATGGTGTCGTGTGCATTATATTAGACTATATAAGGTCAATGAGTTTTAGTTTTAAGTCAGTTTTAATGAAGCTGCCATACGAGCAACATCTCCCGATTACAATAAGTTGTTTTATTAAATAAACGTTTCGCATAGCAAAAATCAAACTTGGCTAAAATTATTTAACAGTTTGTTTTTTGATTCTACATGAAATGGTTAAAAAATATACAGGTGTTCTATTTGAAAAAATTGAGAAAATTAAATTCAAAAAGTTCTAAATTGAAAAATTAAATTTAGCCACCCTGTGTAATTTTTCAAAACTAAAAACAATTCTAAGACATTCCACAGATGTTTCCTAACTAGTACTTACATAATTTTTTCTTAAAACTCGTAATTGTGACTGTAGTAATTTTTTAAATATGCATCTACAAATGCCATTACTTGAACAAAAAAAAATCACTGCATCCAAGTGGTTTGGAAATAGTCAGTAATAATATTGGAGTGAAAAGAGTCTAAAAAAAAGGCTCCAAAAAATCTTCTTTTACACACAACATTCCATTTAAAAAAATTTCACTTGCCCCCCCTGTATAATTGTCTTGGCTTACCCTGTATGTTCAAAAATAGTTTTTGGTTATAGAATTTTTTTTAGTTTATTTGTGTTCTTAAATCAAATTTCTACCTATCATAGATCTCGAGCTATCGAAGTCGGACGCATTATTGCCCCACCCTGTATAACAGCTGATTATTTGTTGTGCAACCGTGTTCAAAACTGTTGTAGATATTTATTTAAATTTTATCTCAGGTTCAATATGCAGTCAGGACTGTGGCGTGATACTTATGGCAGTCCCAAGGCTCATGACTCCCCAGTTAGAGGATGCGCAACGGACTCCTTAAATAAGGTGACCATCAGCGGCGGCGGCGATTGCAAGATAAAATTTTGGAAATTCAAAAATAAAGGTAACCGAATTAACTTCTAACTCTAATTAACTCACATTAACTTCATCGAATCACCAGAAAGCGACCCCTTGACGGTTCTCACGTTGGACGAACCCATCAACTTCTTCAGATCGCACCATGAGAGCAGCATGTTGGCGGTGGCCTTGGAAGACTTCGAAGTCTGTATAGTGGATATGGACACCAGAAGAGTTGTGAGAAAGTTTATTGGCCATTCCGCCCAAATTACGGACGTTACCTTCAGTCCAGACTCCCGGTGGTTGGTGACCGCTTCGATGGATTGTTCGATAAAAACATGGGACATTCCATCCTGTCAACTAGTTGACCAATTCTCAACGCGATTGGCGTGCATTTCGCTGAACATGTCCCCGACTGGGGAAACGTTAGCGACAGCCCACGTGAATTATTTAGGAATCTGTCTGTGGACCAATCGCACTCTCTACTCTAGAATCACGTTAAAAGCGCAATCTCCAAGTGACGACGCCTCTTTCGCAGAACTACCCGAATGTTTCGTCGATTACACCGAAGAAGCGGCAGAAGAGGAGGACGAGGAGGAACACGAGTACGTTTCTCCGGAACAAATCAGCGAGGAACTGGTTACGTTATCGGGTTTACCGACGTCTCGCTGGTTAAATCTTCTCAACATCGATGTTATAAAAATGAAAAACAAGCCGAAATCGCCGCCCAAAGCCCCGAAAGCCGCCCCGTTTTTCCTGCCGACCGTATCGTCTTTAAATTTCCAATTTGATTTAGCCGAGGTTGATGCGGAAGAGGAAGGGAGTAAATTGCTGAAGCCAATAACTTTCAGTAATTTATCTCAATTCGGGAAGTTGCTGGATCAGACGGGGACGACAAATTGTTTTTTGCCCGTAATTGAAAAGTTAAAATCACTCGGACCCTCAATGGTCGATTTTGAAATTAAATCGTTAACGCCCGAAAACGGGGGCTCTGCGGTCGTTATGTTGCAATTTTTGAAATGTATCGAGTTTATGTTGAAGTCTAACAAGGATTTTGAATTGGCGGAGTCGTATTTGAGTGTGTTTTTGAGAGCGCATGGAACTTTTATAGCTGGCGATGAGTCGTTGAGGAATTATCTGCCTAATATACAAAGTTGTCATGATGTAGTGTGGAACCGATTGCAAGAAAAATTCTTATATACCATGTGCGTTGTGCAAAATTTAAAAACTATGTAACTAGTTAATAAATTCCTTCTTTTGTTTAGTTTCTTTTGTTATTTGAACTATACGTGGAATCTTACTAGATTTTGAAGGGACCACTACAAGGGGTTGAAGGGAATATATAATATATAAATTTAACTATTTTTTTAGGTAACATGTAAAGGGAAAAAGCTCTGACTATGATACTGGCGATAAAATTATTTAAAAGATGCAATTAGTGTTATAAATGAAGAACTACGACTGTCGAATACTGAGGCCCGACAACGTATGTTACAGCTCCTTTAAAAAAATTTGAAGTTCCAAGGAAAGTTTACAATTGGATGGAGATAATTTACCAAACCGGTAAGGGACATTCAACCTAAGAAAGGCATTGAAGACCGCCCATGATGGACTTCAAAGTGCGCCATGTTCCATTGTCAACAACGAGGAAAGGCGGCCAGTTAGGTGGATGAATTTCAGAGATGATCAACGACATACTTCGCGGAGCAGACAAATTTCGACCGTTTGTAGCAGAGCTTTTAAAAATCAAATTATGCTCATTCCTGCAACTTTTTAAAAATTTAAACAATTGCATTGTGATAGTATTGCGTTTATTTCTAACTTCAGCTAAAAGAATAAGTACTTTTATTTGGAAAAATTAAAACAAAATTTGATACAATTAATAAAATATCTTTAAGCAGAATGAAACCAAATTAAATTTAAAGGTATTCACGTAAGACTGGAAATAATTTTAGCTAATTAATTGTTTATTATTAAAGCTGTAATTTTGCTAATAACGAAGATATTTTGGTTAATTCGCTTTAGCTGACTCACCCTGTACAAGGAACAAGGAAAAAAATTTCTTTAACACTCCAAAACTTTGAAAGGAGAAAATACGAATTTGGAGTCACGAGTTTTTGAAGGACTTCTTTATAGTGTGTATAGCTTATTCTTAGACCCTTTGTATCTTTTGCTTTTGTTGAGCCAGCATTTGTTCTTATAACTTTTTTACCTTTATTTTTCCATAGACAATCATTATTTGGTAAAACTATTTATTTACAATACAAAAATATAGCATAATAAATTACAAAGCAAGTTATTATTTATAATAAATTTTAAAGTTGTTACTTGACCAATTATTAATGATAAACATTTGATATAATTATGCCGTCCTTAAAATAATTATAATTGACTCTCAACTTCTCTTAACTCATCCCAGATCATATTATAACGAATTTAACTAACAATATCTTCATTTATGGTTTGCTGGAAGGCACCTCATCCTGTTAAAAAAACATTAATGACAATTTTTTAACATAATATTTGTCTGCAAGTACTGCACGACCTCTTTGCTCAGGGAAAATTCGCTAAAATACCCTCCAAAATTCAGACAAATATTAAACAAGCTGCGTTTAACAGCCGCCGACACGGCATTTTTCATCTTATAATTAAAATCGTCCAGCGACGCCACTTTTCTCGACAATGCGGGCACTTTGCTTAAACTATCCAAATTTTGCTTCAACTGCACCAGACTCGTAACAATAACAGGCAAGTCTTTTTGGACAATTCCGTATTGATCTTCAACCAAAGAAGCGGTCATTAACTCAGCTATACCTTGACTCGCCCAGATAATTAAATGACCGTTCCCTAAACATTTCTGGATGTTGACTTCGGGCAACTCCCCAAAGAAATAATTAATGCCAAAAACTATTTTAGCTATACCGAGCAACTTATGAATTTTCTCCCCAGCCACACTTTTCGCCGATTCTAAAATAGTTACACTCGATAAGTTGTGCGAAACGTCCACAATATCCAGATGATCATTGCACAAAGACATATTTCGTAAATTTCGAAATTTCATATTGTAGCTTCCGGGGGATTGTAGTCCAATTGGGCTTGTTAAAGACGACACAACCTCGGAGGGCTTTTGGAAATTTTTTTGAGGAAGAGAAACTTCCGCGGATTTTTTTAACAAATCGGTGTATTCCGAAAACAATTTCAAAACCGTTTCTACTAGAGCATTCCAGTTGTGGGGATGACCACCCGGTTGGGATAGAGTAAAGAAAACTTGCCGCCGTGCCGGCGACCATTGAGCCAACAGAAACAGATCCAGACACGCCAAGTTTTGGATAATTGGCAAATTGGTCATCGCAATTCCGTCTTGTAAAGTCAAAACGTTCGGGCTGGATTTGACTAAAGGAAATTCCACCGATTCGGTGAGGTACAAATAGAAGAAAAACCTCATCAGATTCATGCTGAAGAAATAAAGCGCCGAAAACCACCACGAGTAAAAATAAACCAAAATATTGCCATGACTAACAACTTCCCGTAAATTAAACAAATAAAGAAAGCGAGTTTCTAGGTGGTTACCCCAAAAGTAGTAGAAAACCGCAAAGGTAATCATGGGCCAAAATGACAAAGTGACGCTTTCTTTAAAAAGAGGCGCAATATTTGAGCGAAAATGGAAGAATTTTTTTTGTTGAATAACCGGGAATACTAGATGTTTTGAAGTGATGTAAACTCGAATAAAGTAGACCAACCCTGTCCAGAAACCAGCAAAAATCAAGTACAATGTGTCCGCAACTAAACAGTACTGCTTCTCCTTCCTTATTATCAAATCCTTGTATTCGCCATCAACTATTGACAGTATTTGCCAAACCAGCACCCCACCTATGGAAACGTGCAGCAAGAGTAGCATAAAATTGTGGGCAGAGAGAATGTGCAAAAATTGCTGAAACCGTGTGGAACGGTAAGAATACATTAAGACGTAGTCCTTGGCGCAAATAAGACACTGCGCGAAAATAATGCCCAGGAATATCACGAAGAAAATCCATGTGCTGATGTAGGTAAATGTGTTGAGGGCTGAAGTCATCCATTCTATCGGGTGGAGCAGTTTGATGTTGGCGATAAAGATATATACTACAAGTATCACAAGTTGCGCTATTACACTTGAAGCTACGGCATGATACACCTTTCTCAATAATATATCCTTGTAGCTGAAATTTGCCGTGGAAGTTAGGTTAGGATTCATCTTTAGCTTGTACCGCTGGACTTTGAGCAATCTGAAACAATTAAACATTTTAACTTGAATCTCCACTATTTGTGGATACTTACAAGTGACTTGCAGTAAAAAGAATTCGTTATTTAACTATTCAACCGCCACCGGCGTAATTTGATTAAACCCGCGTTTTTCGTTTGAGTTTATATTTGACAGATAAGTTTGACACTTCAATTTCTTTTAGTTTTTTCTTTTTACACCGTTTACCACATTGACCCAATGTTGCCAGCGCTATTACTTTAGTAATAAATTTGTTACCTTATATCAGGATCTAATACTTCAGTATGTTTTAATAAAATTCTAGTGCTTTTTTAGATACAGCCAAAAAATTTGTAGTATTTTTCTTCTTGTTGTTTTTAATTTTTGAGTTTTTTATTTGACGTTGATTCTTTTTGCTGCCATCAGTGCCATCTGGTAGGGCATAGGGCAACTAGTCAATGGTACTGGGTACAGAAAACAATAATAAAAGTACTAAAAAGATACTTTTTATTTTACCAGTTTTTGTTTAAGTGCAAATTAGTGTTATTCCTAAATTGTTTATAAATATTTGTCTAGAAATGAAAGCAAATAGAGACCGGCGCGATTATGGTGGTTAATATTTAGTGACTCAAAGTCAAAAGTCAAAACTCAAAATGTCAGTGGGAGGGATGGATGTGGTAATGGATTTCCCTAGGAGAGGGCTTCTCATCCCCTCAGAGGTTCGGTCAGCCGAGCCCTTCCGAATCGGGATCGGCTCTTTTATATAGAGGCTGCCTCTTCAAAATTCGGTCTATTTTTATTATTTTTGGTCCAGCTCGCAAACAGTGACCTTTCTAGCAAACTACATTTTTTATTTTAGGTAAGTCTCGCTGTATTTGTTTGTCACTTGATAAATTTTTGGAGAGGAAAAATTTATTACTTTTTGCTTTTTCTTTGTAGCTCCTTTCGTTATTTTATTATTTATTATTATTTCATTTTTAGTTCTGAGAACACTGCATTGATCACGTGGCGACTGATAGACCATTCATCTTCAATTGTTTCCTGTTCACCAATCACACCACCATATTTGGCACTTAAGTCTTTATATTGACATTTCTCAATGAGAACATAACCTCAATTCATCGAGGGCCCTACAGTGTAGACCCCAAATTGTGTGGGTAGCTGGTAGCAGATTGCTAACTATAACGAGAGACACTATGGCTTTTACATGGGCAGAGAATTACCCAGAAGTGTCTAAGGTTTGCAAATTATTCGACATGCAGCACCTTGACAACCCCACCAGATACTCTTATACACCCTTAGAACCGTATATACAAAGAGGGCCGCAATGTGGTATTGTAGCACTCGCTATGTGTCTTGGAAACCCAACAGTGCTCGAAGTCGAGAAACTTCAAAACGAAGCAATAACAAAAGGATTTAGCGCACAGGGAGAAATGTTCAGTGCAGCAAATTTAGCACATTTAGCAAAATGCCATTTACGTTATGTCAACGTAGAACTCTACTCAGGTATTTTAGACACTAGTGCAATTAGAGAAGGTTTACTAAAAGGTGATATTATACTAGTGCCTCACGATAGCAGCAAAGCCAATACGCCTGCTCTTGAAAACGGCATTAAAGCACACTGGGCCGTAGTATGTGGTGCTGTGGAAACAGCAAACGATTTTTTTGTTCTTGTCCGACATGGAAAAATTCGTAATGTAGGTATATGGAAATTAAGAGATTTGTCCAATAGCAATGCTCAACTAAACAAAGTGGACATTGATGATTACTATTACAGACTTCCTCCAGGTGGAATCGCTGGACCTAATGGTCTGAAGTGTAAATCTGTTATATTAAAAGGTTTGCATTCATCTTCATGATGCTGTGTGACTCATTTTGTTAAAGTGCAAGCCTACTCTCTGTGATGTATTGATTATTATTTATTTAGTGAAATGTAGTTCTAATGACAAAATAACAATATATTTTACTAAATACCCAATGGTTGTTGAATTTCTCAACACCAATAACTATTACTGTAAAGTCTTCCAAATATTTCCCTGAACCTCATTACATCGATTAATGTTAATCTAGTTCATTGAAGACTAACGACCGAGATAGAGGTCGCTGTAAGTTGGGCCAGAGAGGCCGTGCCGTCATTCACCCCCATTTCGCATCCAAGATATCTGGGCCAACATGGGTGTTTGTCCTTAGAATCTGACCGTCACTTCAAATGTAGACCCTACCGGTCACATTCTAATGGCAAACACCCATGTTATGCCAAACATTTTGGATACGCAATAGGGCTGATTGTTCTGATTTATAATAGCAGCTGGAGTTGAAGTCGACCCTACTCTTAAATTTAAATGCTCCCGCTGCTCCCTAAGGAAAAAGGCTGTAAGTAGAGCATGCGCATAAGTATTGATTGAGTCCCCCTCCAATCCGCTCATCTACTTTATAGCAATCCAATAAAATCGCAATATCTAGAGCGGCCATGCGCCTGCGCTTTTGTCATTTCCGTCAATCAACAAAGCTGCGTCGACGTAGACTCGTCGTTGTTATTTATTCGTGTTTATTTGGAAATTTCCACACTTTTCACCTCCTTAATCCACACAATTACGTGTAAATCTCGACAGCCCCCCGTCCAGGATGAGGAGAGACGCCGAAGACTCAAATAACGTGAGTAATTTAGCCGATTGCGCTTTTACCTGACATGGCGGCTTGAATATTTAATGGCCGATATGACGCGTCCCTAATAGGCTTTGTATTCCGACCAGGACGACGACTTCCAGGACAATAAGCCCGAACCGGAACAGTTTCGCAAACTGTTCATCGGCGGCCTGGACTACCGGACAACAGACGAGTCGTTAAAAAAACACTTTGAACAATGGGGCGAAATCGTCGACGTCGTCGTCATGAAGGACCCCAGCACGAAGCGGTCGCGCGGATTTGGCTTCATCACGTATTCCCGGGCGCACATGGTAGATGACGCCCAAAACGATCGACCCCACCGGGTCGACGGCCGCGTGGTGGAGCCAAAACGGGCTGTCCCGCGACAAGATATCGGTCGGCCTGAAGCCGGTGCAACAGTCAAGAAACTGTTCGTGGGCGGCCTCAAAGAGGACGTCGAAGAGGAGGACTTGAGGGACTACTTCAAGACGTACGGCAATATTTTGTCGTGTACCATCGTGACGGATAAGGACAGCGGGAAGAAGAGGGGGTTTGGGTTTATTGAGTTTGAGGATTACGATCCCGTCGATAAGATCTGTTGTGAGTATTTGTCTTGGGTCGGCATATAACTCTCGTGATTCTTACCGCAGTGCAACGGCACCACCAAATCCATGGTAAACACATCGACGTCAAGAAGGCGTTGAGTAAAGCTGAGATGGACCGCGCTAATCAAGGAGGCGGCGGAGGGGGTGGTAACATGGGAGGTGGGTCCCGAGGAGGTCGAGGTGGCGGTCGGGGGAACTACAACAGCGGGGGTGGTAATTGGAATCGAGGGGGTGGGCCTGGAGGTGACTGGAATAATTCTGGACAAGGATATAACAGCGGGGCGTGGAACAACAATCCTTGGGATAATCAATCTAGCAACAGTTGGAGTGGCGGCGGTCAAGGATCCAACTATAACTCGGGAGGTGGGGGCGGCGGAGGTGGTGGGGGTTGGGGTGCCAACGACAACTTCGGCGGAGGCTACCAACAGAGCTATGGAGGTGGAGCTGTTAGGAACAACTACCAGCAGAACAGGCCGGCACCTTACAGTAAGTAACTTTTGCATCTCCCATAGGCTCATTCTAACTTTTGTGTTGTGTCTGTTAAGAGTCGTTAAAGGCAATAGTTAGCAGGAAGAAAACGGAATAGTAAATACACATACTGTTGGTGAGTTCATCATGTATTTAAATTTAGTCGTAATTTATGATTATTTGGGAATTTCATTGAGTTTTTTTTGTGACTGAATAACAACTGTGGGACATTCTCTGATGAATTGTATTGCACATCGTGGCCCAAAGTCGCTTCTTGCTAACAAAAATGTTTTTTTTCTTCCGTAGGTCATAATGTACAATACGATTGAATTACGACTAAGTTTTCAACTGAACTTGCCACTTTGAAAGAAAAAAGCAAATTTTTCCTTTGCCCAATTTTTTTCCAAGCGAATGCGACATGAAATTTAAATCACAAGCTGATATCCCACAGGTGCTCAGTTGGGGCGACTTAGTTAGATCGTAATTCACTAACAACGTTAACTTGCCATGGTGGAGTACTTGCATGAAGTTTTGTTACTCATTACACTCAAAAAGCAATGGAGAAAGATTTTTTTTTATTTTAATTTTTATGGTCTACTTGAGATTAATCTCTTTCAGTGACATCAAAACAGAAAAGAAGAGGATTGACATTGGGTTATATTTTGGTTCCAAAATGAAAAAAATTATTTTTGACACTTATCTAAAAGTAACTCATCAAAGGGTGCTGTGCAATTTTTTCGTTTTACAGTAACCATGAGTCCTGTAAGGTAATTTTTTTAGCAGTTGTAATGAAGAATCGGTCAATGTAAAAGAATACGTAACGAAAAGTGAAACGCGGGTCACTATTATTATTTATAGCACAAGCCTAGATTTCGAGTAGGACGTACAATGTAGTATGCGATCTAAGCATCTTTGATTCATAAATTTCTTTTCCACAAATGCAGAACTGCAAGTTACAGACCAGTGTTAAATTGTATTTTTGTTTTTTTCAAAAACTGCTTTGCAGCATTTAAAAGTACGCGTGACTTGGCGAGCCGTAATCCTTTCAACGCTTGTAATTTCTCTGTCCCATTATTTTTTTATTAGACAAGATATAATATACAGGGTCATCCAGAACATGACGTTTACCAAACTTTTGCTATACCGAATTTTACATACTTTTGACACATAATAATGTCAGTGGCGTATCATAAACATAATCGTAAAAGCAGTTACAACACGAACTGATGATTGAGGAAAATGCCTTGGCCGCCACTCTGACAGTTGCCAACCGTCAAATACGCGTCCAAAACTTACAAATGGAAGTAACTTTTGAACACCATGATGAAATGATACGGTGACGTCGCAGACGTTACTTTCAATCATTCTGGACGACTCGTATTTTTTTTCTTGTAAAGTTGTAATGCAGTAAAATTAATGAAGAGAGAAAAATACAAAACTTATTACAGCACTAGGCGTGCCATTAAAAAATAATAAAAAAAATTAAACAAGTTTGTCACAATGGGGTACTTGCCTAAAAAAAATATTGCTATTTTTAATCTCTGGATATATGCAAATACAACTAAAAGACTTGAAAAAAATTTTTTGGTTCTATATTTTCGTTAATATTTGCAAATGTTGTTATTGATGAGTATCTGTCCCACATATCCAAGACTCACACCTATATTGATAAATTCTCGTTTCGGTTACTATGTAGCGCTGCCATTAGAGTGCGTCACATGTGTTTTGAAATTTTTGAGTGGCGCCATCTTACGTTTTTTTTTAGAACTACGCCGCACTCGGGACACCTACGTCACAAATCTCCCATTACAGAAATTAAAAAGTTAATTCTGGACGTAATAATCACCCTAGAAAAAAAAATTGGGGTTTAATGAAATTGCCTAAATTTTCTAAATATTGTACGAGGCAAGTACCCCATTATTGTAAAACAAGAATTATTATGCAAGACAAATTTTAAATGGGCATAACTTTTTCGGAGAAGTAAAGTTATTTTGTTATGGCAAAACTTGCATTCTGTCGGCTAGTTTAGCGTATTTCTCATTGCTTTTACCGAATTTAATTCGATATTTTGCAAATGCGGGTACTCTTGGGCTCTGCTTAGTTCACTGTTGCATGTTTGTGTACCGGCGGATATCGGCTTTGGTTATTCCGTTGCTGTCGCATCTACTGCATGTGCTGTGCGTAAGATTTTGTCACTTAGTGGTTGCGGTTGTGTTTAATTTTTTTTACTTTCTTTTTTTTAAGACAACACCGGCGGCGGTGGGTACAGCGGCGGTGGCTACGGCAATCAAAACGGCGGAGGCGGTCAGAGCAACAGGAGATACAATAACATGTAAGTGCACATGGACAACGCTGCTAAAACAGTGCCAGGTGTACATAAAGTTTCATATCTGAATCGGCGCGGCATAACAACATTTATTAATAATTAATAAGAATGTAGTTTATTACTGGCCAATACGTAGTGAAGTTTGATAGGTTTCCGGTTCAATGGTATTGACACCTAGTAAGGTTTAAAACCAAGAACGGTGAGACTATTAGAGTTTTATGTGTATCATTAATTATTTTACGTCATGATTGATGGCAATCATTTTTATTAAGGAGACTATATTAGGTTTCTGTGTTAGCATTTAGGTTAGTATAATTGTCAATGTGTATTTTGATTATTTATTAAAGTTCATATTAATTATTATTAAAGGTAGTGTTTCTCATGGCGCGAGTTTCATTCAGAGATTAGTTTAGGTGGAAATTGTTGCAATTGTATGATGGAAGATCGATTTTTGACCCAGAAGGCTAGCCTGCAAACTTTTTCGTTCTGTAGCAGAAATGGATGGAAAACTAGGACAAGTTTGAGTAGGAATCAGATTAGGAAGAGAAAGGGACAGGTACAGTTCTATAGTGTAGACTGATTTGCAGTGATTAATGTGTGTAAGCGAGCAGGTTATCATATAGGTATGTATAGTTCTAGATATGTTTTAGGAAGTAACTACTATTTAGCTCAGGTTTCTTTTACATGCTTAACCAAATCGAGGCAGCTAGAATTTAGGCAATAGTTACTGTAACTAGGTTTTTTATGATACACAATTACTGCGTATTCATAATCCCACTTGGACCATTTTAACCCAATTCAATTTCGAAAACTGGCGTTTCAAACATTTTGCTTCACAATTTTTTTGCTGCTGATTAGTATGAATTGCGATAATGTGGTTTAATAGGATCATGTAAACGTCGTGACATGGTTCATTAAAGTCATTAAACAAGTAGAAAGCTAAACCTGGGTTAGGTAGTCACTATTATTTGTGACTTCATTCACCTCAATGTCAAAATTATACCATATGTTTTTTTCTTTGTAATTTTTTTTGCAAAAAGCAAGCACTCAGTTATTAAAATACGCACTTGCCAACCGTTTTTATGAAGGTACTAATTAATTTTTATTTTTTGGGGTCCAGTTCCATACGTTGACTGCCGCAAGATGATGGTGAGTATTGAAGTGACTTATTTATGTAAGTACGGTTTTTGCGTATGTGTATGTTTTAATGATTCTGATGCGTGGACGGTTTTTTACTTGACTAGCTTTTATCCTAAGTACAAATCATCATGTAAATATATTAAGACATACAAATAAAGAAATTGTCAAAAAATATGCTGTTTTTCTATCTTACATGGATTTTCGGGTCTGCTCTAACAACATACGAAAAAATCGGAAGTTAAAATTTGCAGTTCCATTTAAGTTCTGTTAAATTTCGTCCACTTACTGCGAGAACTGGATAACTTCAAGAAAAATGAATTTATTTCCCCAAGTACTTTTTTTTACTAGCCCAGTTCAAATATCAAAAGCAACCAAAGGGGAGGCGCCACCGAAGTTCCTTGATTTTCTTCCAACTAACAAGAGGCAATGTAAAGCTGCTTTGCATAAAGGAAACGTATTTATGATAGTTTCTAGCTTGCTGTTAGAAAACTTGTTAGGTGAGAATATGTTGAATGATAAAGTTGTACCTATAATAATAGCCTAACGATTTATCAATACCTACATTGTCGTAGATAATGTGCGAATTGTTGATAGTTTTCCCTAGAAAAATGAGGTGGCTTCACTTAATTCTGCATTCAAAGGTGAACCGATGAGGTAGAACGTATCAATAAGTGAAAAGGCAAGTCATCAATGAAAGCTGTGCTTGGAGTTGGCTCATGCTTGATTGCTTTCTTCATCAGCGTTTCATTTGCTCGGACCATTGTTATATCGCCAATACTCCGAATAAATATTTAATTATTTTTCAGGAAATTACCGGAAAAAAGAACAGAAATTAGGGTAGGGTCAATTTTTAAAGGCGCATATAGCGGTGATGCGCGGGAACTTCCACCTGGCGAGTTGCTTAATCTGGTCTTTTGTGAACAATCTGCACGCTTCGCTAACGCCGATGATTGTTGGGCACGATATTTATATAATCCCGCAATAAAAGGGCTCTTTAACAGCGCATCAGATAACGTTAATTTCTCTAATTATGACCCTGCAAACAAGCCAGATGTGTCACTCGCATCTTTTCTCAACCAACATTGAGGAAATGGACTGGAAATAGGGAAATTATTAAATTAGAACCTAATTATAAATTTATTTACAAATAAAATAACTACAGCTGAGACTAGTTAAAACATAACTTAAGTTTTTTGTCACCTGGGGGATTTTAAGATATTAGGATTTCTCCCGTTTTCGAATCGCGAACGTGGGGGTCATTTTTGTTGAAATCGGCCGGACTAGAAGTGGCGGGTTGAATCAAGGGAAATTGTAGCATCGGCCCTGCTACGTGTAGACAAGGACCATCCAGACACACGGGGCAGAAGGTTGCAGGCAGAGCCCCTAACAACTTCCTGAAATTAATAACGATGCTTCAAATAAAACTGTAATTATTATTGTAACGTTCATTTACCACGCAATTGATTAGCGATAGGGGAGATTAACAGCGCAATACAAAAAAATGAAAGTAGATAATACATGTCTCCGTAGTAAGTTAAATTAGACAATAGAAAGAAATCAATAGAGATGTTGAACTCGTACTTCGTAAAATTTCTAATAAAACAAGCTTTTATTACCTGTAATGGTGGTCTATGTGGGCCTTCTCTATGCGCTTGTCCTTGGCCCTGCGGTTCTGGAACCAAATTTTGATTTGCGTCTCGGACAATCTCAGTGCCTCGGCCAGTTCGCACCTTCTCCCTCGACTTATATATTCGGACCTTTGGTACTCAATTTCCAACCTCAGGGTTTGTTCGCTGCTAAAAGTCGTCCTTTGTCTTCTGGGTCTTCCTTCCTTTCGACGGCGTCTAGCCACTGGAATAATTGCACACAATATAAATGGTGATGTTGTAAAACTATTGGTGATGGGAAGCATATAAAATCGCATTATGCACGGTCAATTTGGCGAGATAGACGTGATGAGGTTGCAGTATTTAATGGGTTTCGTGTAGTCGGTCCGAAACAGCATATGGTGGCATCGGACGTCGGGGCTTCCCGCTTCCGTCAATCACGGCATATGTCATCCTGCAGGATCATCACGTTGTTGAGTTCACACGGTAAACGGCACCCTCTGCAATCATCGGATAAACCGTAGCGAATCAACTGTAATTCCTGGTCCTGCTATGATTAAGCATTTCGTGCGATATACTTAACCAACTTGAAGGTACTTAAAGTAAATTACGATTTCATATGGCTATTGTATTTTACCTACAAGGGTTCAAATAACATGTGGCAAGAAGAACTATCATCAAACAAAACCACACAACCAAATGCATCCTAAGTATAGGGGATAAATTTTCTTTTTAAGATAAATTAATTGTTTGTAAGTTATATTATGTGAGTAGTAAGTACATTGGGGTGCGTTACAAGGGAGGAAGAGTTTTCGTCGTAATTGCTTGTTAGGAATTTTGAGACAGTTAGAATAGAAGTCAAACGTGATGTTTAATTTAATAATTAAATGTTTTGTAAGGTTTGTAGATCAATGTTAAAGATTTTTTCTTAATTTATAAAAAGCTACAATTCCATAGACCAGAGACCCATAGCTACTGCAGTAGAGAGGTGAGTTGAGTTAAATTGATTTATTTTTAGCTCAATACCTATCAGTAATAGGTATGTAATAAAAAATATTTTTTTGTCATCTGTCTGGGTTTTCTCCAGTTTTTGGAATTTCTATTCGTAGTAAGTAGTTGTCTTTTTTTGATTTTGATTTCATTCCTAAATCGTACGTTTCAACAAATTCTTCAATTTTCTTTATCCTTGCCATTTTTCTAAATGCAAAAGCAACATATTTATTTCTATTGTCTCTCATTAAGAGTCACACTATTATTATTAAAAAACAAAAACAATGAATCAGGTTATACCAAATTGTGATGCCAATTGGTCCTCAACTTTTTTCAAAATCCTCGACTTGTGCAGCCTCTGGTCTGTAACTTTTGAAGACATGTTTCAGTTGACCAAAAACTAGAGTGTAGTTGCAAAAGTTGTTTCGTTTTTTAAGAAGGTTTTATTTTCGTTCTAAAGCTACATAAGTGTAAGGGGGTTGGAAAGTGCTTTTGAAACACTTAATTTATGATGAGAATGCACATCTGTTTGAATTATCACCTGGGGCTAGGGGGGTTAATAATACAAATTTGATTTTCCACCACCCTCCCTGTCATTATGATCAATTAGTCCGACAACGCATGTTTATGGTTTTGTAATAATAATTATTCCCAACTCTATAATCAATTTGCGAGAGTGACAATGCATCCAACGACAGTAAATTGAGAGCGTTTATCCAGAAATGTGTTCCAAATCATGTATTTGAATGGAGCTACGTTAATGCGATTACGGAGAGCTTCAATGTTACAATAACAATGCCCGTGCAATATCTATTTTTCGTCCAACAAATCCTCTCAGTCGACAAAGTGTGGATGGTGGCGGTGGCGTGGGTGTGAATTCTCAAAGCTTATCGGCGATCTTCTTTGCGTATTTTCTGTTTAACTATTTAAAAATGGAAATATTTTTTTAAACATCACTTTCTGATTACTGACCACAGTCAGCAATTGAGAAATGCTCGAATTGGTTAATTGAAGACGTAATTGTCGATCAAAACGTTATTGTGGCAAAGTCCCGGAACGTCACCATTGGGAATCCCGCAAAAGTCCGGAATAGCACATGTCTCCTCCCACCCCCACCCTCGCAGCGCGCGTCATTCAGACTTGTTCAACTGTACTGCTGTAATCTCATCATAATAATATTTTACATTTCATATTGTGTTGGACTTATTCTCCGGATTCGGCACTCTAGCTGATGCTGTGAGAGAACAGACTTGATAAAATGTGTTGTATTTACGGAGGTGTGAAAATCCCCTCTTATAAAACGCCTCGTTGTTTGAGACCAACTCCGCAGCATCTTCACTGACTGAAGCAGCTAATAACTGAGAAACCTCTTTGGAGGAGTTGGCATGACAGCAATGCCATAACTATTTGAGCACCCAGCATCAAAGTGTCTAAATTTTAAAAAACTACATAGGACCTGCATTCATAAACTTTCTAAAATTAGAAATAATTTGACGCCATATAGAAGTGGAAATGGAAATAGCAAGGAATCATCTGATCAAAAACCTGAAAAACGTATCAAAGACCAATGATCAACTCCAAACGAAGCGTCTACTTGAACATCATTGAGATGTTGAACCAAGAAAGGTTTGAGACAAAGCAAATTAAGATTTCCGGTCTGTTTCTAGTCCATATGGGAGGTATATGGAGGAAATACTTAAGTGGCTCCAAGCAGGAGGTAGGAGAGGTACTATTAATGGCAATAGATGAAAAGTAGGTATTGGGGCGCTTCGGGGCGCAAAATACTGAGGGTAATGTAGAGCAGATGTAAATCTTGAAACTTAGAAAAGAAAACCACAAAATAAAGAATGAAAGTATAAGAAATGTAAAAAAAGAAAAAGAAGATAAAAGAAGTATATGAGAGTTCAGTGGTTATAAAAGCGAATAGTGAATAAAGTAAATTGAGCAATGAGTCAGGTGTGTTGAATAAGTGGTATGGTAATTAGATGCAGTTGAGATTTGTGGATAGAAGGAACGATAGAAGATAAAAGCGATTCAAAATGAATAAGATTGTTAGTTATGGAAGATACAGTAGAGAGACAAAATGAGACCAGGTAACAAATGGAAGCGACAACGATAACAAAAGCAGTAGGTATCTAATGTGTAATTTGCAAAAGCGATAAAGTAGATAACAAAAGCCTTAGAGGTGCGCTAAAGAGAGAGAAAGATTGAAAGTAAAAAAGCACAATAAAGAAAATGGAAGGAAGCAGTATTATGACAAGACTACATATGCAGTAGGAGAAGGAGAGAGACTAAGACAGCAAGACTGAACTGAGAAGAGAGCTAGTAGAGCGAGATAAAGATGTCCAAAGACAAAAGAGAAATATGAAAATAAAAAATAATAGATCCAACGGGACGAAGTAATAAGCACCATAATACGGTAGAATGCAAAAGGAAAGATTGCAAAGCTTAGGTGTAGAAATTAAGAAAGGGCAGCGAGAAAAAGGCACTGTATGAACAAAGGACCTAACCTAGGAGGACGAAGGTGCAGAATCTGCAGAGAGGCAGCGGGAAATAGATGAAAGAAAAAGGAATTGATGTAAAAAATAACAAAAAAAATAATAGAAAACAGAAGAGATAACGTAAGTAGGTACAGTGGCCTGCACAGAAAAGTTTACGGTAACATTGAATTTGTTGAATTGAAGAGCTTGGAAAGTGCTTATTTAATAATTTGGGGGCGCGAATTTTTTACAGTATAATAGTTTATGGTGCTCCCCAAGGCACGACTTGTGAATAAGTCGATTCACAGTGCTTACAAAATATCATTTCAATCAAAATTTGTTTCAGGTCGTATACTTTTCTGTGCCGGCCACTGTACTAGACTTATTGTACTTATACATCATAGTTTTAAGTTTCATTATATTTGTGTGAATCGGAATCCTTTTCGACTCTAGATGATATAGGCATTTGATAGAACGGAAATAAGTACTTAATATAATATAACTATTAGTAGGTACTATCCACTAAATTGCATTGTTTGACATTTCGGTCATTTTGCTGCGACTTTCTTCAGAAGATCGGACTTCAATTTTTTTATTGAAAAGAGTGTAGGTAATTTATAAAGGAAGCTCAAACTGTAACATTTCTGTTTTGACATTGATATAATTATTTCACGCCGTTGAAATGGAGAAATCTATGGTAATTGAAGAAGCAGGTAAACAAAATCATATAAAGGAAAATTAAGGTAAGCGATAAATGAAACAATGTAAATTGTTAAATAAAGTTGTTAAAATTATGACAACATAAAGAAACTGCAAAAATTAATTCAAACTCAAAGTGGTGCATAGATGATTATTCTAATCTCTAAACGTCTAAACATATTTTATTTCATCAACTTGCTTCAGTTGTTGAAAAGATAGAAAAGAAGTAAGTAATAAACATATTGCATAAGATAATAAAATTTAGTCTACAAGTTATGACCAAAATTGATGTATTCCTTAATTCCCTAATAATCTTGCAGTCTGGTACTGCACTCCGATGAAAAAAAAGGCATTTAGGACCACCTATTTTTGGTCATTGCCGTGATTGTTAGAACAGAAAGTACTTACAGAAAGCGGAGAGTCCTGCTGCAGCCGCCGCCGTTAGATGCTGTTCGTTTCCTGGTGGCAGCAGGAAAGGTAACGGGGTAGCGAGGATGGGCACTGGTGCAATCAAATTGCTGACGTCCGTCTTCGGCTGCTCTGGCACCACAACATCGCACCCCTTGTCCTTTTCAAGATGACCGTATATCCTTTGAAAAAATTCACGAGGTGATGAGGGCTGTCCAACTTTTGGCTTTGTGGTTGTCATTTTAACACATGATTCCCGGAAGACCCGTTCAAACAGTGGTGATCTAAATTTGACGATTAGACTTGAGAGAAGAACTCGGCGCCTGCTTTCCTGAGGGCGGGCCCGCTCAGAAAGGCGGTCCTGTCAACGGCCAACCGACGGGCATATTGCAACCCTATGATCGTCCCTTATCGCATCCCTGTAGATAATTTTATTTGCACGGCATCAGGAGTTAATCAGCTGGATTTAAGCAGAAACCGCTAATCACCCATATCTTATTATCTGAAGGTACCTACTTGGATAATTTCAATGTAGTTATTTGCCGCCAAGAAACTGGACTTTACAATGTTAATAAGTAGGTACATAGATATGTACTTACGTAGTTATAATATGTAGATAGATTTGTTAGGTATTTGAGAAGATGTAAAAAGAAAAGGAATCGAATAAAAACTACGTAAAAAATAATTTGGAAAATGCTAGTTTAGCAACTTTGATTTATTTTTATTCATATTTTTTTAAGTATGTAAAGCTATGATATTGAGGAAGAGACATTAGCTTTAGGTGAGGTAGGGGTCCGGCGAAGAAAGTGCCCTCAGGTGTTTTATAATACACGGTCTCGCTGGAATAAAATTGCCACTTTTTTCTCTTGTTACCCAAATAGCTATTATTATTCATAATAAAGCATTTTATGCAAAAAGAAATATGTAGTTTTCAAATCTAGAAAAATGTGTAAGTTATCTTTTATCATTCTTTAAACAATTATAAACATAAAAATTTTATTAGTAAGTACATAGGGGTAGGTACCTATGTTAAGAGAACTTTGTATTAGGCAATATTAGATTTTTAATTTAAATGTGGCATGTGGCGTAAAGGAAAAGAGAAAAAATATAGGTAATCTATTCTCGCACCCCAGATGGATTTTTGGTTTTAAGATTGTACTTACCTACTTACACGTCAAAAAAAAAACACTAAAGTTTAAGCTTATAGATATTTCTCTCTCAGTTCCTACTATCTCTTGTCCAGTGTCTATTTGGTAGATATTTAGGTTTTTACCCTCTTTTCCAGTTTACCATCCTATTAAATATTTCCTAATCGTCTTATCTTACTTTTTTCCGCAGTCCTAATCTTAATGTTTTCGGTCTTTAGATTTCCTTTCCTAAGTAGGTAGTTAGTATTTCTCAGTTTTCTAGCATTTCTCTGTATTTCTATCAGTTTTCTTAATCTCTTCTTTAATCCCTCTTTAAGGCTTCAGGTTCAGGTATAGCGCGGATATTTTATCAACTTCGAAACCTCGATTTTTGTGTTTTAAAAGTTTTCATAGAAATTAACCTGAAGCCTCTCACGTGTTTGGTAGGTGCAGAAAGCATGAGCAAGCAAGTGTTCTATTGAGGATATTAAAATTTTACAAGACGCAAAGATTGTGAAGAATTAACGTATCTGACTATTAAAAAAAATGGAAGCGCTAAAGTTAAGCGTTAAGCGTTAAGCGAATCGGTTAAGGCGATTATAAGTTATTAAAAAAAGCATTTTTTTTGTTCATTTTTGAACCTTGGTACTTACTGTCTTAAGGAGGCAATTTCGGATATAGATAAATTATGTCCAATCGACTTATTTCGATCTAAGGAACCTGTGGTTAGCCTGTGTCCGGACCTTTCAAGAACACCCTGTATATCTCATCCCAGGATTCAAGTTCATATCTAGGGTATACCTATGACTCATTGCCAGTCTCTGTCTCCATCATTTCCAGTGTCCCTCTATATACTTTTCTCGGTGTCTATCTACTTTGCCCCAGTAATAATTTGGAGAATTATTAGGAACGCAAATGGTTATCCATGTAAAGATATCGGTAAACCATTGTTATATAATTTAAATTTACCCAAAAAATTTTTTTTAACCATGAAGAGACTTCGAAAACTGGTAGGTACACTTGCGAGCAATATTTAAGGCACGACTCGTGAAGCGAAATCGGCGATTTTGAAGTTGTGTAAATCGAGCTGTAGGAGTGGTTGTGACAGCAGACTTGACAGTCTGCCCTATTGGACTTCAGCAAATCCTTATCGCCCAATGGATAATAAATATTTATTTGCTTTGCTACCCCAAGGGTTATCCACCTCCCTTGCCCGGCCCCAAATCACCTGGAAGTAGGTGGGTCGCAATGCCCTTTCTATGTTACCGAATAAAGCTAGTTTACACTTGGAAGAAACACCGTGCCTTAAATATTGCTCGCAAGGGTACCTAACAACTTTTAGTAACAAAACTACTACAAGACTGCTGAATAATTTTTTTTTGGTAAATCTTTTTGTTGTAAAATCTTTTTTGATAAAAATTTATTGACAAATTAGAACAAATTTCTTTTTACGCTCAAAATCATATTTTTTGTGATGAATTTTGATTTTAATCTAATGAGACGAAACTTTTCGTCTAGAGTGTCAGATTTAAGTCAGACCTTTTTGACTATCAGCATTATGTAAAAATGAAAGTAAGTTTGAAAATTAATAAGGAATTATTATGTGTTATCAGCATTTTCCTCATTTTATTCTTTTCCCCAACGCGACTGCGACCGTTTTAAACTAAGCGCCAATTTATGTGTCAAAGATTGTCACGTGCGTTCAATGTTTACGTTGAGTCAGCTGTTCCTTGTCAAAGGAGATTAATAGATTTGTTCATAAAGTAATAAGATGTTATTCAATAAAATCCTGCATAATTCTTGGCGATATAAAAACGCACGTTACACATTTGCAAGCCCTATAATCAGCAAGCTAATTAGATTTGTAAGTGACAACAGTAATTACCTACTTATTTTTGTTGCTGTTATTTGTTAACACGTTTAGTTGTTTCAGGGTAGTTCAGAAGTTGACAAAGCCAAGAATACTTCAAGGTCTAAACAGCAAATGACCATATTTGATAAAATTATAACCAAGGAAATACCATCAGACATTATTTATGAAGATGATGAATGTCTGGCATTCAATGATGTTAATCCCCAAGCTCCTGTGCACTTTCTGGTGATTCCTAAACGCAAAATTGCTATGTTGGACGACATTGAAGCTAGTGATAAAAATGTTAGTAGATTCATGCATTACTAACCAATTTTGTCATATTTTATTTGAAGATTCTTGGGGAACTGATCTCCCGTGCACAAAAACTCGCCAAAGAACGCTTGCCAAATGGATATAGACTAGTGATCAACAATGGACAAGACGGATGCCAATCAGTTTATCATTTACATATTCATATTTTGGGCGGAAGGCAACTAACTTGGCCACCAGGCTGAAGCAGTGTTATATTTTTTGAATTTACAAAATATAGGGTTGCTTCTTTTAGAACAAACATTTATTATTTATTCGCAACACACTTATTGCTCAAGTCCATTCTTCTGATTCATTCTAGTTCCGTCCTGGTTTTATTTTATACTGCGTTAATCTCTGGTCTGGTCTACATCTGATGTACCACATTTCTTCCTGTTGCTGCTGTTCCAGGCAGTTACATCCACAAAACACTTTTCCTTATTTAATTCTGGTTCATTTTCTACATACCATCTCAACACTCTTTTCCAGTCTCACTTATAGGACTCCAAGTGCAATCATAAGCACATTCAACTATTAATCTAGTTTTATTTTTGGGTCATCGCCCATCGGCTAAATACCGTAAAGGTGGCCGCAACTAAGAAACATTGGGGAAACTTTGGGGTTTTCAATTACCTATATGTTATATTTGTGCTCATGGAATCAAGTTAACGCTTTAATAAAAAAGTGTGTAATTTGGTTTTGATTTAATAATAAATTACACAAGAATTTTTAAGTTGCAAGTAGGTAGTTCAGTGGCAATTGCATTCATCTTGGAAACAAGATCCTCCTCGGTTTCCGGATAACTTGCAGTCTCTTCGGCATAAAGCTGGATTACAGAAGAAGGCCCTCTTTTCACGTAAAGAACTTGCTACTTGTTCTGCAAGAAAAAATATTTTAACAAATTACCGTGCTATTAAAGAAAAAACTGTACCTTCCCGCACTTCGTTTATTGGAGAAGCAAATACGGAAAGGGTGCAAAATGCTGCAATCAGAATCAACATAAATGTTAACTTCATTTTCAAGTAGGTAAGTATTGGGAAGTGAGTAGTCAAAGATTATGTTAATTTTGCAAAAGATCCATTTGCTTTTATAGTCCGCGATTGGAAGTCGTCTAGAAAGGGGATTTACCATTGTCCGACTTTATAGGAGTTTGCGTTATACCGTTATCGCTCTTGGATAAGGGGAAAACTTTCGTAAGGCAAGAGAACGTGAGAGATTATTAATGGGATCAACAATTGCTTATTTAAATGCGTTATGCGTAAAAATATATTCTGCTGATATTGCTTTCCTCTGAGGCAAGCTATAGACAGTTAGATAGGTATACCTTACCCAGTGTAAGTTTATGCAGTAGTTTAAGAAGTTTACGATGCTCTTCTAACTCATACGGCCCTGTTCATGTGTGTAGTAAAACTCACAAACATTTGTTGATTTAACAAAACTGTTTGGTTGACTTAACAAAACTGTTTTGTTGACTGAACAAAATTATTTAATTGTTTTAACAAAAATGTTTTGCTGTAAATTACATGATGCTTGTTTTTAAGTTTATTAATAATTAACTTACTACATGGTAAAGAGATAGATTGCTAAAAGGCAGATTTCTACTTTCTATGCCCATCATACGCGTGTCCCAGCCGAGCGCTACTAAAACACGGATAAATAGCGTAGAAAGTTATATTTTCTTAAATTGTATCTTCCCAGATAAAATTTGTTGAAGATGACGTAGTGATACTTAAAAGGTTATTCCAACTTTTCTGTTATGATGCGCAGTCTAAGTTAAAAACTTAAGACATATGTCCTATGTTGAAGAGAGACTAGGTAATTCAATTTTGTTGAGCATAATAGGTATATCTATTTTCATCTGGTTCCAATTTTCTAAAGTTTTTAAAATGATGACCTTTTGTTTAATTTCAACAACATGAGTTTAAGATGGTTTAAGTAGGTTTAAGTCTACTGCGACTGTAACTGACTTAAGGTTTAATACATAGCAGATACAGATCATGGATTTTCTGGTTTATTTGCGCATGTCCGTTTTATTAACTGATGATTGTCATAATGTTTTCTTTTTATTTATTTCGAACATGGACGGCCCAGCTGGTCGCCGAGCCGCCCACTGAGGCCAAAGAGGCCCATTGTGTGCACCCATGTTAGGTTTCTGAAGACCCCTTTAGAGCATGCCTGTGCTCCTGATGAAGCCCAGGAGCCTGCTCACAGGAGCCCTCCTGATTTTACTCTCTTGGAAGGGAAAATCTAGGTACCTGGATCTCTGGATCTCGGCAAGAGTCGGACAGTGACACAGAACATGAAGAGGCGTTTCTTCCTCCTTTTCATACCTTCTGCACATAGCGTCCTCAAGAGAGCCCACGATGTAGAGGTATCTTCTGATGGGGCAGTGTCTTGTGAACAGTCCAACCGTCTTCCTTAGGTCTTCCCTGTTGTGTCTCAGCAACTCAGCTGTTCTTTGCTGATCGGGACCTGCAATGAAGATCCTCGACTGTCGAGGTGCGCTCGTCTCCCATTCCCTAGAACACTCAGTTTATAATGTTAGATTTCCAGAGCATTCTCAACTCGTGGCACTCCCCAAGGATCTAACGTTGGACCTTTGTTGTCATTGGGATACACTGTCCTGAACCAAAATGTGAAGGCTCTTAGTTAAACATTTTCCCTGTAAAATTAACCGCTTCGATTAGAATTGATAACTACTATCACCTGAGCTTATTTATTCATGTACGACACAGTTGTAGGAAACAGTTGTCTGCTATTACGAAACCAGTAGTATCTAATTTTTCCATACCTTCACATAAGACAACAATTGAAATATCTATTTCATGTTTCATTATATTGTTATGACTCATCTGAATAAAACTGTTTATATGCTTAATATTTTATGCAAAAATGTGGGGATGTTGTAAAATTTGCGACTGAAGACAATTGATTACGGGTTGCATTTCAAACGGTCCACAATATAAAATATTCAAATGTTTTTTTATCTCAAGGGAGGCGACGGCGCTTCCCCCTGAATAGTCCAAGTTTCTTACCTACAAATTCTGTTAACTCTCCGATCTCTTCTCAGCGTATAATAGGTTTCCAAGTAATTTTGTACGTCCAGCTACAAAAATGAGTTGTTTGTTACAAAAATCTTTTCACTTAAATCTCTTCGTAATGCGATTGGTGGGTCTGTTTCCCCCAAATAGGTGTAGTGTTTTATACAAAGTGTACTCGTACATAATTTATACCGTTTCTATTATCTTTATCACTGTCCTCGCCTCTGTCTATCTTCTAAAAACGCCGATTAACGATTTGTCAGAAATCACCGATAATCTGTTTTTATTAGTGCAGGTTGGTGTTCTTGTACTAAAGTTACTGCCATTTCTTCGAAATTCCGAACAAGTCAAATCGACCCTCAACCAGTTAAATTCACCATTATTTAACGGCTTTACCCACAAACAAGAAGTAATTATCGGTGATTGCGTCAGGACTTGCAGAAGACTGTCTTATTTGTTTTTGTTATGCTGCATCTTGGATGTAGCTTCTTGGGGATTGAAACCAATTTTGCTTCAATTACACAAAACTCCCGTTGATGTGTGGGTACCTTATGATATTGAAACCAATCCGAAATTGTACTATGCCACTTACATCTACGTTTTCTTAGGTAAGTAAATTCTGCAGAATTTTACTGTCGAAGCAATAAAAAATAAAATAATAATAAAAAATTCTATTTAGGGGTGGGATATGGGGCAATTTCTAATGGGGCTGTTGACCCGCTAATAGCAGGTTTGGCTTATAACGCAACAGCCCAAATTAGAATTTTAAAGGACAACCTTCAACATCTTGGTGAAGACGCAAACGCCGAAATTTTTAAAGATAATAGAAACGTGGTTGGTGGTTCTGAGCTAGAGTTGCTGTTGTCACAAATTATCTACAAAAAAATCTGCAACTGCATCGACCATCACACTGCTATATTAAAGTAAATTTGGCTGGGTTGTTCAAGAACTGCAACTATCTTACTTATAAAATTCTATCTATTATAGTTTCATCAAGAGCTACGAAGACACGTTTTCTGTTAGCATATTTTGGCAATTTCTAGCAAGTTTCTTAGTTATTTGTACAAGTGCTTATCAGTTGACCACTGTAAGTTTTGTCAGCTTCTAAACTTGAGACTAAGAGAAAACTTACTGTTTTAGATGGTGCCCTATTCTATGCCATTTGTCACTATGTTGTTCTTTCTTTTGACTATACTATCGGAAATTTTTCTATACACTTATTATGGAACTGTATTGTATACTGAGGTGGGGGTGGCACATTATTCCTGCTTAATATCTACTTTATTATCATTTTGTAGAGTGATTCAATTACAACCGCCATATACATGAGCACCTGGTACGAATATGACATGAAATGTAAAAGGACTCTAATCATTTTAATGGAGAACTCCAAAATGCCGATTGTATTAACAGCTGAAAAAATACTTGACCTATCACTCGAAACTTTTACTATGGTTCTATGAATTAAAAGCAGCCAATTTTAATAAGCTAATTTTATTATTTTCTAGATTATAAAAAAAGCTTACTCGCTTTTTGCTATTTTAGAAAAATATAACAAAAATTAAAGAACAACGTGACATCATAGAAGAAAAAGCACTACGTGTATTATTGACTGTAAGAAGTAGATAACAATTGAACCATTATCAAATAAGATCGTTTTGAACCCCTACCGGATGGAGGACTTCTAGTGAAGGTATTTGGTGTTATGGTGTTCTATATTAAATACGGTTGATTCAAAGTTTTAGTTTTTGTTGATAAGTTTACCACTTTCAATCATTTGGAAAAGAAAATCAGTCATTAAGTATCAGTTTTTTTTTTTTTCAAAACTTGAATTAATTTTTAAAAATGTTTTATCAAATTAGAAATGATTGTTAATATTAATATATTGTACACGTGTAGATGTGTAGTGCAAGTGTATTAACATAATCAAACTTTAATGTTCGCAATTGTTGGCATTAATTTTTCAATTTGTAAGAAAGTTTTAAGGGATTCTCCCGGCGCCTCCGCCATTTGTGGAATCGTTCCATCTTTATGCGTAGATATCTGAATACTCGCGCTTTAAAGGTAAATAATAAAATAAAAAATTATAGTTGAATTGCAAAGCACCAAAAAATCTTGTGTGTATTAAATTTGAGTAGGTATTGAGATTTTTAAATACTTAGAGTATTCCACATTTAAATTTTTTTGCATTATATCTATGTATATTATGTAGAATATTTCTTCACTAAGCAGTAACAATAAATATAAAAAGTAACATTTTCTATATTTTTTTTACATATCTACTGCATACCTAGGACAAACCTACTACATCGTGTATCGAATAATTTGGTATTCAGTTGCATGTAATCTTAATAACTTGGTGATAATTACCAATATAAAAATTGACAAATGACTTTACAGTTCCCGCTTTTGTCTTCGCTACACTTTGTTGCATAATTAAGAAAAATTTGAAACTTTACTGCAACACTTTGATGTTATAATTGCTTCGGTGGCTATTAATCAGTAGCACCATTCCGTAACTGTTTGTACTACCAACCCTAGTTACCACATGACATCTCAATATAAAAGATTCGCCAAGCTCAGAGTCGGGATTTTAAAGTGATTGCTAAAATGCGACACTTAATTAAAGATGCATTTTCACACAACTTATTTGCAATGCGATTTTTTGGTCTTTATCCCTTTAACAGTTTGAAAGGGTTATATAAGGTGTATTCTTACATAATTTACTTTACGCTCACCGTTCTCGTTCCGGTATTATCTATTGCGTTTCTCTTTCTGGAGGAAAATATTGAACGATCGGCAGTGACTGAAAACATGTTCTTGATTGCTCAAATTGGTATGTTTATTTTTAAATACTTGCCCTTTATCACTGGAGCCGATAAAGTGAAATCGACAATTTACACTTTGGAGTTGCCAATCTTCAATACGTTCACCAAAAAACAAGAGGCGATCATAGACGATAGTATGCGAACATGTAGGAAGATTTTCTACTTATTTCTCTCCAGCTGCTGGATAGCTCTTTTATCCGTATCGTTTAAACCGTACTTATTGAAGTTACACAAGTTACCTGTTGATGTTTGGTTACCTTACAATGCCTTAGCAAATCCGTTTAGGTTCTATACAACTTACTTCGTGATATTTTTGGGTAAGCGTCTTCTAAGTATTTCTTGTTTTATTCATAATTCTTTATTTTTAAAAACTTTGCATGTAGGTCTTACTAATGCGTCCACTTCGAGTGCGGCTATTGATCCTTTAATAGCAGGTTTAGCTTGCCAAGCAACCGCTCAAATTAAGGTCCTTAAAAGCAATTTGCAATACTTAAGTGAAGATGCTGACGAAGAGATTTCAAAAAACGGAAGTAATATCAGTGACATCGAAAGAGAGTCTGTGAAAGCCCAAATTATTTATGCTAAAATTACCAGTTGTGTTAACCATCACAATGCAATACTAGAGTAAGGTATTACATTTTGAACAGGTATTTTTATATAGAACTTTTTCTAGTTTTATCAAACAATATGAAGATACTTTCTCTACTATTGTGTTTTACCAATTTATGGCCAGTATGTTGGTAATCTGTCTTACTGCCTACGAATTAACTATAGTAAGGTTTTCTTGAAAAAAATACATTAAACTTTGCTGTTTCTTCTTAGGTGGAACCTCTGTCTTATCCATTTTTTGCAATACTTTCCTACATGATTTGCATGCTTTCTGAAATATTTCTTTACAGCTATTATGGAACTCTACTCTACGTGGAGGTAAGACATTATAATTTTTGACACGAGGGTATTGCCAAACAACATATTTCTAGATATGTCTTATACCTAATAAACCAACAAGTTCTCTAATGTGCTTTTGCCTAATATCATTGTGCCCTATAATATCTGATATTTATTGTTCTTTTTTTTTCTGTTTTAATACCATATTTTTCCTTGGCAGTAAACTTTATTCATTTCTTGGTCTAGTCTTTCTCTATTACTTCTCCATTCAATGTTGTTGTACTTTTAGTTCTTCTTACAGAGCGACTCAATTATAACTGCCATATACATGGGTAAATGGTACGAATATGATCTAAAGTCAAAGAAAGCGTTAATTGTTTTAATGGAAAATGCAAAAAGACCAGCTGTGGTTACTGCTGGTAAAATTTTTGATTTGTCATTGGTAACCTTCACCACTGTAATTTTACTAGTTTATCGTTCTTCCCAGTTCTTACGATTTTACGTTATAGGTATTACGAAAAGCTTACTCATTGTTTGCTGTCCTGCAAAACTTTAAGACAGATTAAAAGTATCTACAGAAACGAGATACCACCACAAAGAAGCTGATAGATTATATAGCTGGAAGAAAAAATCTGCCACCACAACAACCATACTGTGTTTCACGTTTGATCTTAGAATTATCTACCGGAAAAGTTTATATAATTTTGGTTTAAAATTGCAACACTAACAATTTGAAAAGTCGTAAATTTTCTTTTACTAAAGAAGTGATAGAAGAGGTGGAGATTAACCTCAACCTGAGTACACTTGATTTAGACTAAACAACATTAGATGATATGCAAATATTTTATTGAATACACTTTTAGGACCTACTATTAAGTACGTAGTAATCTACTAGTAGGTGATTTATTTTCAACAAAAGCATCTATTACAAGCATAATGTGTAAGCTTAGACAATATCAAGTTTTTGTTGTAATTATTTATAGTTTGACAAGCAATTCTTTTGACTAAATATAGCACTTATTTACTTAACAAATATATGTATTTTGTACACGTGTAGACGTGTAGTACAAATGTAATAACATAATCAAACTTTAATGTTTGCAATTATTGTTAGCAGTAATTTTTCAATTTTTAAAGAATTCTCCCGGCACCTCCGCCATTTGTGCACTCGTTACGCGAGTTACGTTACCCGCTTGACGTCATGAACAACGCTGACATCTTCAGCTTGGTGGCGACGACCTGCAAGAACTGCAATGCTGCAGTTCCTAGTATATAAGTTACAGATGCAATTGTTTACCAGCTTTTAGATCTGTGTTAGCTCGCGATTTGCGTCTTTTATATGTATTAACGTTGAATAAATTTTTTTTAAACCAATTTTCATTTGTTTAACATTTAACTCGCGTACGTGCATACACACACTTTGAAGGTAAAGAATTAAATAAAAAATTATAGTTGAACCGCAAAGCACAAAAAAATCTTCTGTGTATTGTTTGAGTACTGAGATTTAAATACTTGCATCAAGTATTTCACGTTTCAAACTTTTTGCTTTAGTTTACTATATGCAGAATATTTCTTCACTACGCAGTAGTAATAGGAGAGAAAAAAGTAACATTTTTATAAACTGTTATAAGATACTGATACGTACCTTAAAAACATAGTACATCCTGTATCGAATAATTCGGCGTTCAGTCTCATGAAATCTTAATAACTTTTTGATAATGAAATTACCATTGGAAAAATTGAAAAACAACTTTATAATTCTCGCTTTTGTCTAACTGAAAACCAAGTTTTAGTTTGCTTTACTTTGTTGTATAATTAAGTGAAAAAATTTGAAACTTTACAGCAACACTTTGATGTAAAATTTATTTAGTTATAATTGCTTCGGTCGCTATTAATTAACGTGAAAAAATCTTATTTGCGCCACTGTTTGTACTATCAACCCTAGTTACCACATCTTAGTATAAAAACGTCCCTAAGCTCTTAGAGTCAGAATTTTGAAGTGATGACAAAAATGCGACACTTAATTAAAGATGCGTTTTCAAAAAACTTATTTACAATGCGATTTTTCGGTCTTTTCCCCTTTAACAGTTATAAAGGTTTATATAAAGTGTATTCTTACATAATTTATTTTACGTTCACCGTTCCCGTTCCTGTATTATCTGTCGCGTTTCTTTTTCTGGAGGAAAATATTGAACTATCAACAGTGACCGAAAACATGTTTCTGATTGCGCAAATTGGTATGTTTATTTTTAAATACTTGCCCTTCATCACTGGAGCCGATAAAGTGAAATCGACAATTTACACTTTGGAGTTGCCAATCTTCAATGCGTTTACCAAGAAGCAAGAGGCGATTATCGACGATAGTACGCAAACATGCAAGAAGATTTTCTACTTATTTCTCTCCAGCTGCTGGATGGCTCTTTCGTGCGTATCTTTCACACCGTACTTTATGAAGTTATACAAGTTACCCGTTGATGTTTGGTTACCTTACGATGCTTTAGCAAATCCTTTTAGGTTTTATACAACTTACATCATGATATGCTTGGGTAAGCGTCTCTTGTTTTATTCAGAAAAACTGATTATTAAAAATATTACATCTGTAGGTCTTGTTAATGCGGCCACTTCGAGTGCGGCAATTGATCCCTTAATAGCAGGTTTAGCTTGCCAAGCCACCGCTCAAATTAAGATTCTTAAGAGCAATTTGCAATGCTTAGGTGAAGATGCTGACGAAGAGATTTCAAAAAGCCAAAATAATACCAGTGATGGTTTAGAAAGAGAATTAGTGAAAGCCCAAATTATTTATGCTAAAATTACCAGTTGTGTTAACCATCACAATGCAATACTAGAGTAAGATTTTAAATTTTTAAAAGGTATTTTTATACAGAACTTTTTTTAGTTTTATCAAACAATATGAAGATACTTTCTCTCCTGTTGTGTTTTATCAATTTATGGCCAGTATGTTTGTAATATGTCTTACTGCCTACGAATTAACCATAGTAAGGTTTTTTTGAACAAAATACATTAAACTTTGCTGTTTCTTTTTAGGTGGAACCTCTGTCGTTTCCATTTTTCACAATGTTATCATACCTGATTTGCATGCTTTCTGAAATATTTCTCTACAGTTATTATGGAACTGTGCTCTACATGGAGGTAAGGTATTATGTTTTTTTGTTTTATTACCGCACGAGTAGTAGTATGACACGAGACACTATAATATATTTTATGGATAGATATGTCCTATTGTATAGAAACTAGAAACCAACAAGTTTTCTAATATGTTTGTGTCTAATGTTATTAAAGTTTCTATTATGTCTGGTATTTTTTAGCAAAATTATAATTTTCTTTTATTATTTTACGTTTTGTCATATTTTTTCGTGATGTCTAGGTGATTTTTTGGTCTAGTTTTTTTCTATGTATTACTTTTCTTTTTCATATTGTTGTACTTTTAGTTCTTCTTACAGAGCGATTCAATTATAACTGCCATATACATGGGTAAATGGTACGAATATGATCTAAAGTCAAGGAAAGCACTAATTGTGTTAATGGAAAATGCAAAGAAGCCCATTGTGGTTACAGCTGGCAAAGTTCTTGATTTGTCATTAGTAACCTTCACCACAGTAATTTTATTGCTTCATCGTTCTTCTTAATTCTATAGTTTTTACGTTATAGGTGTTACGAAGGGCTTACTCATTGTTTGCGGTCCTGCAAAACTTTAAAACAAATTAAGAAACGAACTTACATTTAAGTATCTATGGAACGAAAACCCAGGCACAAAAAAGCTCATAGATAATGTAGCTAAAAAAAATCTCCCACTACAATAACCATAGGGTTTTACGTTTCACCTTAAGATTATCTACCGAAAAGTTAATATTTTTGGCAATTATTGCAACACCACAAGTTTCTTAAACTCATAAATTCTTTACTGAAGAAGTGATAGAAGAAGAAGAGATTAACCATTGAAGATATGCAATCTGATGAGTACACTTGATTTAGATTAAACAACATGAGAAGATATATTATATTGAATATAGTCTTTAAAACGTACTATTAAGTAGTGGTCTACTAGTGGGCAGTGGCGGCTGGTCAGGGGAGGCAAGTACGGCCCTGCCGTACCAAAGAATTCAGAGACAGAAAAAACTGTTTCTTTTTAATTTTTACTTTAAAATTGTAATACATATTTGAAAATTTGAAAAACTCGTGCCGCGGAATGTAGATACAGGATTCGTGGCGGCTCGGAATAATTCGCTTCATTCTCGGAAACGCTACGGCACGGCGATGTTTGGCCGATGCTGAGCGTCAAGAACACGCGTACGTCTTTGACCCAGCTCCGTGTGTTTGAGCAGCACGTATGTCGAAGAATACTCCCCAGAGTCGGCCAGGGCCGAGAGTGCCGGCTTAGGTCACGTGTTTTCCATTTGTTTTAACGATAAAATAACAACAGGATTTTAACTGCATCCAAGTTCACCCGAAATCAAGTCTCCATCAAAGGAAATTTTAAAAGGACATCCCAGAATTCCAGAACTTTTTAACAGTAATGAATTAATAAATTTTCTGAATCAACGATTTTAGCAGCTAGGTCCGGCACGGCGTCTTACATTTAAACTTACCGCAACTTCTGGACATTTATTCGATTGGTCATTGAGTTCACCAATGCCTGATTGATATTGAGAAATGACAATCCTGGCAAGAAAACTCTTAGACCTCCCCGTTGGTTCTTGCTGGACAACTTGAATTTTTGGTAATTGTTTACAATGCCCACTATTCGCTTTTTGCGGTGTTTTTTTTGGAAATCATCGTGAAACATCATTATAATGCCATTTTAAGCAATAAAATGTACAAACGATAAATAATTTTATACAATATTTATAGATGTACCTAGATGTGCTAGGGCAAGGAAAATAAGAGTAAAAATAGAAGTGATTTGCACAAAAAAAAGATTTTGATTTTCGTAATGTATACATGGTGAGGAATGCGTTGGTGTAATTAGTTTTTTGAAAATTGAAGAGTAGGTAAAGTAAACAATGACCGAATTTTTTCGCATAATAGAAAATTCAAGTTGACAAACTAGAGAAAAAATAGGGGTATTGTTATTACATATTATTATTATTGGCCGCCTCAACTCTGAGGGCCACGGGCCGCCACTGCTAGTGGGTGATTTATTTTGAACATCTATTACAAGCATAATGTGTAAGTTTAGATAATTTCACTATTTTTTGTAATTGATAGTTTGACAAGCAATTTCTTTGACTAAATATAGCACATGCCTAAAGAAGAGGTCTCGAATAATTATCCTTTATCAGTAGTATATAAGTTCTTCTTACATCATGTAGCTAAAGAACCAGCGGCGCATGTAAAAATCATATTGAAGAGGTTTAGGGTAGAACCCGCAGGGCTCAGTGTTGTGCCCTATTTTATCTTGATATAGATATGTGAACTATATCAGAGCTAAGCGTGCTTTTCTAAGCAGATGATCTTAAGATCAGAACTCACAGATGACTTAATGCCAGTTTATTGCATCTTACTTGATCAATGTCGTCGTTAAGCTGATCTGGCTCGATAATAAAAGTGGTTCAAAAAGCTGCGTGATTTTTGGGACTAACCTACAATTTGCTTCAGCATATTAATTCTTCAATGATATGAATGTGTAAGAAGTTACATTGCACCTATCTTTGGGAAGTTAAGTTATTTGTTTAGTGGTGCAAATGATAAGCGAAAAGACTTAAAGTCTTAATAAGTCAATCTAGATTTTTTGATCTCTCCATGTAACAATAATAATGACTGATACATCATAACTTGAAGAACCTTATGAACAAAAGTTGTAATCTCTACTAGGTGACTTGTGACTATTAGGAACACGTCATTAGAAATTGCTGTATCTCATCATTACTTTATCATAAGATGAAACTAATTATCTCATATAATTTTTGTTTGGGAATTTCTCTGAACTAGCATGTAGGCCTAGCAAGACAATTAATTTCAACAAAATACTCTCATTTTATTCATAACTTATAACTCGTCTTTGATGAGTACTAAATTATCATTTTCGAGAAACCCTTGCGATTTCCAAAATTCATTGGGTGCGAATTGTTTAGTTGTCTGCAACTTCATGCCTTCTGGCTCATAAGTCGATATGTTTAAGTATGTGAGTTCCTTAAATCCAGTAGGGTCCCAAGTCACACCCTTTATCTCGGGTATCCTGACATAAAACCAGAGATAAAAATTTAATTACAACACCTATTTAACTTACATACCCAGTTTTCGCAAAAGAAATAAGTAATTCCATAAAAATATCTTTCATTTTGAGATCACTTGGAACAGGCTTCTTCCCCAGCATGTTAAAGAAGAAATATTGGGCGTCTTCTCCGTGAGCGACCGCTAATAAATTTTAAATTCACCTAGAGGCTGGTCGCAAAAATGTTACCCACACTTACTTTTGTTGGCATTTTGTTCACTGACATAACTAACGTAAAAATAGTACACCGGCGATCTCGAAGATTTGGCCTGTAATTTCAGTGATTTCTCGGCATCAATTAAGTAGAGTCTGTCACTAAACATCTACAAATTGGGTTGCTTGAAAATTAGTTTTTAGTTATTAATTTCTCACTTGTGTGAAGCCTGGGAAGGTATCCATATTTATATCTTTGTCTTTTCCTATATACAAATTTTTCACTTCTTCTGCAGTACTCTTAAATAAGACCCTTGACAAAGTATAGTTGTATTCTAATAAATACGGAGCGACCTCTACCCACTTCTCGTTAATTTCGTCCAATGTATCTTTAATATCTGAGAAAAAGTAAAAAAAACTAAAAACGTTTTTTTATTTGACAACTTACATGCAACTGGGAATAGGCCTTCATGAGCTGTGTTGGACGAGAGCCATGGCAGATCCTGAAATTGGCCCTTAGCTAACAAATAGTAGGGATTTTTACTCAGAAAGGGGTTGTTTGAACTCTTTTCAATAACAGGACCAAATGGACAAGGCGGCATAAAACCATATCCGTAGAAAAGGCCAATTTTTGACAAAATATGTGCAGCTGGTCTTTGCCTCAAGCAATCCACTAGAGTTTGAGTATTATCAGTCGGGCATCCTACTGACTGAGCCAAAATTTTCGCTTTCTTTAAAGGTTCCTCTTGGATGCTCCAGGGATTCAGAGCAACTCCACTTTGTGAGTAACCCCTGTGAAAAAGTCCTTTGGACAAAGGAGACAAGTAGTGGAAATGAACACTGGCTCCACCTGCAGATAGGCCGGTCAAAGTGATCGAATCTGGATTGCCGCCGAAGGCAGCAACGTTGTCTTTAACCCATTTTAGGGCCAGAACTTGATCTTTAAGACCGTTGTTGCCAGAGACCACGTCGTCCTCAGTGCTTAAAAATCCTATAATTTTTTTTTAAACTTACTACTGTTATTACAGTAACAGTATCTACTTACCGAAAATTCCAAGACGATAATTGAAAGTGATGAAAATTATGTTTTTGTCCATCAAATACTCAGGGTGTGCATAATAGTGGCCGCTACCCCACATAAATGCTCCTCCATGGATGTGAACTATGACGTCAAGTTTCTCTTCTGGATTCGGTTTGTCGTGAGGAACATAAACGTTTAAGTACAAACAATCTTCTTCGCCTAGAATTTTTATGAATAAATACAAAGCGTGTGTTAAATTTCGAGACGATACCGTGACCCTTAGTAGTTCGTGGCATCGCGGTTTGAACGCACTCTGTCACCAATACAGCATCCCATGTTCCTTCCCATGGTTCAGCGGGTTCCGGTTCCTGCACAAAATTGTTTGAGTAGTCACCATAATAAGTTAAGTAGCACATAGCATTAATCTCTATAAAACATGAAATTGGCAAAAAGATCAACGCGCAATGACGATGAGATCTCTAGCTAATCTTCTTCTAATTATCAAGAACTATGATAGCACGTGAAGATGTTTACAGCCACTTTTTTTAATTTATACGAAGTCATGTCTGAACGTCTTCTCCAACGATTCACCTTTATGCCAAATTTCAGCACTTTTCTGAAAACTGTACACTATATTGGGCCCAAAAATATTCTATAAGTGCAGGAGAGCCTATAGTTAGTTGTTTTGAAGTGAAGAGAGGCCAAACGTGATACAGGTTTTTATAAACTTTTAGGTTTTGCTCACCTTAAACCTAAGTTCGTTTACTGGCGGTTTTGCGTACGGGATTCCTTCAAACGCAGCAAATTTTTGTCCCTCAAAGGAATATTTGTTGTAGCCGCGAATTTTTCCTAATTGAGTGTTCACAATAGGTCGTTCCTCGTCGCAAAGGAAACCTCAAATGTACAAAAATCGGTCAATCACAGAAAACCATCAAACTTATTTCATGGAGGACAACAACAAATTTGAATAATAATTATTATAAATCTCTGTACTTTTATGAACAATAACAATAGAGTTGCACCGTCACATTACATAAGCAAACTGTAAGATGATAACCAAAATAGAAATTAATGTTTGTATAATCTGTTATTGTTTAGGGTTCAGTATGATGATAGCGCACGTTAATTTTTTTAGGGAATTGTGAATGTTGTTCCATAACTTTTATTTGCTTATTCACAATCAACCTTCACAAAATAGCGTTACCTAAGTACTAACTATTATAAATTTAAAAACCAAAAATAAATTCAAAACTAGCTACGGGACCCGGGACAGATGTTCTGAAACAATTTGACTTACTAGGAACTAAGAGTAAACCAAAAAAGCACTTAAAGAACATATCAGCAGTTTTCCTAAGAACCACGAGACAACTAAGTACCTATTAGCTTCACGGTTGAACCACAAATATTTTTCAAGTACTTAAAAACAGTTTATGATAAGAGAAATCTCTACTAGGATTTTTTTAATCCTTTTAGGTACATACTTGAAAGATAGCGATAAAATATGGGCGATATAATATTGAAAAAAATTATTACATATACTAAAACACAGCATCGCCGAACCCTTCGCACATTCGGATAGGAACAATTTTGAAAAGCCGCCGAAGGCGGCGTCGCCGCCGAGCGTCTTAAATTCGTCCGGGTGGTCGAAATCGATCCCGCTACGTGGTCGGCGTTTCCGTCCGAAACTCCCTCGGGACGCCGGGACCGTTTTTGGGGAATTGCGAGATAAAGATGCGACATCGTCGAAACCGCGCCTCTTCCCGTCAATTTTCCCCGAAACGACTTTTCATTGGTCCGTCCCCGAACTCGATCGAACCGGGTCGAATCAAGCCGACACAAATGACGTTTCTCGCCTGTCATTTTCTTACGCGTTAAATGTAAACAAACCGAAATCGACTTTAAATCGGGGCTTAATCGTTAATTGGTGTCGTCAAGTGAGTGTTGTAACGTTAAAAACGAACAAAGAGTGGCGTGGAATGAAGTGCGTTCGAATCGAGTTAGATTTTGTCAAAAATCCGGTGTCAAAATTTTCGATTCCCGAATTGAGGTTAGAGTGTTTTAAAAGACACCCAAAGTCAGCGTTAGGTGCCGTCAAAGCCAGTACAAGTGGGGAGACGGCGCACCACGGACTACAACTGTTTTTTTGTGCCAAACTGCAACTTTACTGGCAACCTATGCTGTCAACTGTCAAAACCGTAAATTGAATTGACGGCGGTCCGACGACGAAACCAAATTGCCCCTTAAAACTTATGGTGTTGGTGCAAGTGCGTTCATAAAAATGGACTAGAATTGTCTTGCAGTTACGTGTGTTTGAGTTACGTTAGATTTTGGCAAAAATCGAGTGCCACACTTTCCGAACAATGTTACGTTTTAAAAGTAGTGTCGTCAAAGCAACACCAGTGCTGTCACATGACAAACGGCCCAGGACTGTCCTTTCTGTGACTGTGCAACTGCTTTTTCAAAATTGGAGTTTTAGAAATTTTGGAAAAATAAAATAAAATTTCAGAGGTAGGCAACACGCACGACATCCGTGAAGTTATCAACCGAGCCGACGACAAATGACGTTTGTCGCCTGTCATTTTACAAACAAACCAAAATCGACTTTAAATCGGGGCTTAATTGTTAGTTGGTGTCGTCAAAGTGAGTGTTGCAACGTTAAAAACGAACTAGAAGTGGTGTGGAGTGACGTTGTTGTGTTTAAGTCAAGTTAGATTTGGTCAAAAATTCAGTGTCAAAATTTTCGACTACAAATTGAGGTTAGAGCGTTTTAAATAGACACCCAGAGTCAATTATGGTTCAAAAAAGTGGTGCCGTCAAAGCCAGCATGAGAACGGAGGCTGTACACCACGGATTCCAACGATTTTCTTCGAAAATTGCAATTTTTTATTGTCAACTGTCAAAACCGTAAATTGAATTGACGGCCGTTTGACAACGAGACTAAAGTGCCCCCTAAAACGACTTAATTTTGGTGCAAGTGCGTGTTAAAAACGGCCAAGGACTGTCCTGGGGTAACGTGAAACTGAACAAGTTAGATTTTGTCAAAAATTTAGTGCCCCTCTTTCCGACATCAATTTTTTACGTTTTAAAAAGAAAACCGCCAACTGTGATTGACAAAACCAGAAAGGCCCCAAGTTCCCGTCGATCGAGTGAAATTCTTCGTGGCAAGTAAACTTTTTTATTTAATTAAATAATTAATTTTGCTCTTCCTCCAGCTTTCTTCAATAATAACCAACTTCATGTCGGTTGGGTTGGCACGGTAGGGAACTGTCATGATGAAAGTGGTTAGTAAACGAAAAATCCCTAGAATCCTAGAAAGTTGCAAGATTATTAGCCTCCATTCGACTAATTGGCAATACAGAGGTCTCCTGGTGACTGGTCTACTGTGAAAATGAAAATTGGTAAAATTTGGCGTCTTTTTTTGTTATCCAAAATAAAAAATTGAAATTTTAGGTTATGTTGGCCTTTCGGGTTTTAAACATTTGAGACTAATACGACTCACACGACTTAATGCACTAATTAAGAACGTTTCCTTTTTCTTACACAGATGTAAGATGGTTTGAGAAACTCTGATTTGTGCAATTTTAAAATCTTCTGATGACCTTTCACAAAAACTGTGCACTAGCCAGGAAACATCGCTTTTATGTAAGTTTTTACCCAGTTTGTGACATAACGTTGTTTGCGTGCGAATTTTTTATAGGTAGGTGACCCCCGTATTAAAGCAATCGTCGAAAATTGTGACGTCCGGTCACAGACTACCGAACAAAGATACGAAAACAATTTAACTTAACTGGCGACATTGCAAGAGGTGAGCTTTTTTTAAATGTTTTACGATTTTATTAAAACGATATGTTTCAGATCGAGAAAATTGATCGTTTTGCAAGTCGATATAAATATACCAGAAACTTTACGACCTACGTTAATGGATTCTGGTTGTCATATACGTCACGTCAGTTGCAATAGAACGAAAATAGACTTGAAATATTATCTACAATTAGAAAGGCTGTAAAGAAATGTCCTACGTTTTAGATATTGGAATAATGTTGGGAAGAAGTTGCAAAGAGGTAGGCAACCCAATATTCACGTCTTATTTTATCTCATATTTTTTTATGGTTTTAGGTTTTTTAACCCCCAGAACAGCAATTAATATGTTGAGAACGTGACAAGGAACACCCAAAACAAAGTTTCTTGAGGAATGTTGAAATTTTTCGCCCAAAAGTCGAAATATAGGTGCCAAAAACTTTATGACCTACGTTAAGTAAATTTCAAATTCAAATTGAGTAGATATAATGTGTCTTTAAACACTTTTAAAGTGCGTTATCTAGAATTGTAGTAGAATACAGTAGAGAGCTCTCATTTATCCGTCATTTGGATTATCCGTGCTGGTATGAAACGAAAGAAGTATTTTTTGACCGTTTTATTAATATCTCAAAGCTTTACAGATTAAGAAGATACATATATCTAAACAAACCTATCCAGATAAAGGAATGTGTCGTGAAACGGAACTTCAACTTGGAATTTTCTACAATTAGGCCACTTAGAAAGCTTCCAAATATCTTTTAGAAGGAGATGTCGACAAATCAAAGTTACGCGACTAATTCATGATATAAAATGAAACGAAAAATTGTAAAAAGACATAAAGCAAATAAAATTTTGTTGCAATTGATGCCAGAATAACAGTTTGACATATTTTTTCTCATTATTTTATCGGAAGTCATGTGTCATCAATGACAGTTTAGCAGTGTTGCCAAAGTTAGTTCTGTAAATTCCCTTTGTATCGGCGAATAGTTTCCTAGATAAGAAATTTTATCCTTAGATTCAAAAATTTGTTATCATTTGTTGCTGAAAAGCAAGCGAACCGAGTAAAATGGCGCCGCATTCGAAAAATTTTATTTCAAATAAAATTACACGCAATAGGAACTAAAATTCCCTAAGGTCGGCAACGCTGCAGGTTAGCCGGGACCCGAGAGATGGCGCGACGCGCACAACGACCGAAAATTTCACAGCTGACGTATTTTGTGAATTGTTTTTTTTTTTCCAGAGGGTCTGTCAATCAATTTTGGATAACAATAAAACGTTGGTTAACCAATTTGTGATTATTGCAGGGAGAGCAGCGTACATTAGAGAGAAGACCACTTCGGTTTAAAATTAATTAATTTTTAGTCCGGGAGAAAGAAAGAAACTGAGAAACAAAGGCAGAAAAAAACAGACAGAAAGAGATGGGAAAGAAAAAGGAATATTAAGAGGAGGAAAAAAAGGAGACATACAGATCGGGAGAAAGAAAGAAAGGGAGAGAAAGAGAAAGGAATAAAGAAAAAAAACAAAAGAAACAAAAGAAGAAAAATAAGAGATGGAAAGGGATAAAGAGAAAAGCAATAAGAACTGTAAAAGAAAGAAAAGGAAAACAATGGAAGAAAAAGAAAGGAAAATCGAGAAAAAATTAGGGAAGCACACATCGAAAAAAAGTGTTAAAGAAAAAGAAAGAACGAGACCGAAAATGCAAGAAAGGGAGAGTAAAAGATGAAGACAGACAGTCCGGGAAAAAGAAAGAAAAAAATGGGTAAGAAAAATAAGAAAAGGAGAAATGCAGAAGAAAAAAAACTGAGAAACAAAGACCAAAAAGAAACAGAAAAAAATTGGAAAGAAAAAAAATAACAAAAGGAGAGAAAAAAGGAGACATACAGATCCGGAGAAAAAACGAAAAATAGAAAAAGCGAGGGGGAGAAAGAAAAAGAAAACTAGAGGAACAAAAGGGGGAAAATGAGATGGAGAAAGTTAAAACAAAAAAAAAATAAAAAACGTAAAAAATGGGAAAGAAAAGGGAAACAATGAAAGAAAAAAATAAGAAAAACGAGAAAGAATTAGGGAAACACACATGGCGAGTGAGAAGAATAGAAAAAAAGGGAGACAAAAAGCAAGAAAGAAAAAGTAGAAAAGGTTGACATACAGACCGGGAGAAAGAAAGAGAAAAAAATAGATGCAAGAAAAAAAAAAGAAAAAAAATTAAAAATAAACACAGAAAAGAAAGAGATGGGAAAGAAAAAGAATATCAAGAGGAGAAAAAAAAGGAGACATACAGATTGGGAGAAAGAAAGAAAGGGAGAGAAAAAGAAAGGAATGAAGAAAAAAACAGAGAAACAAAAGAAAATAAAAAGAGATGGAAAGACATAATGAGAAAAGAAATAAGAACCGTACAAAAAAAAAGAGAAAAAAACAAAGAAAAAAAAGATAAGAAAAGCGAAAAAAACTAGGAAAACACAGCAAAACAAAAGAGACAAAAACATGGAGGCTCCAGGTGCCCCAAAAGTGGGGCCCCAAAAAATTTTTTTTTTTTGCGGACCTCTAAAATGCTTAGCTAAGAGCCCCGAAAAAGACAAAAACATGGAGGCTCTAGGTGCCCCAAGAAAAGAACCCCAAAATAAATTTTTTTGCGGGTCTCGAAAATGCTTAGTTAAGAGTCCCGAAAGATACAAAAACATGAGGGTTCTAGGTGCCCCAAAAAGGGAGGGCCCAAAAAAAAAGTTTTTTTGCGGGCCCCGAAAATGCTTAGCTAAGAGCCCGGAAAAGAGCCAAAAACATGGGGGCTTTAGGTGCGCCAAAAAGGGGACACAAAAAAAAATTTTTTTTTTGCGGACTCCGAAAATGCTTAGCTAAGAGCCCCGCAATAAACAAAAACATGGGGGCTCAAAATACCCCAAAAAGGAAGCCCAAAAAAAAATTTTTTTTTGCGGCCCTCAAAAATGCTTAGCTAAGAGCCCCAAAAGAGATAAAAACATTATGGCTTTCTGTGCCCCAAAAAGGGGCTCCAAAAAAAAAATTGTTTTGCGGGCCCCGAAAATGCTTAGCTAAGAGCCCCGGAAGAAGCCAAAAACATGGGGGCTCCAGAAGCCCCAAAAAGGGGGCCCTAAAAAAAATTTTTTTTGCGGGCCCCTAAAATGCTTAGCTAAGAGCCCCAAAAGAGACAAAAACATTATGGCTTCCTGTGCCCCAAAAAAGGGCTTTAAAAAAAATTTTTTTGCGGGCCCTAAAAATGCTTAGCTAAGAGCCCCGAGAGAGTCAAAAACATGTGGGCCCCAGGTGCCCCACAAAGGGGGCACTAAAAAAAATTTTCTTTCTGCGAGCCTTAATAGACGTAACGACAAGCCTGAAAGGAACCAAAAACATGGGAGCTTTAGGTGCCCCAAACAAAAAGAGGGCCCCAAAAAAAAAATTTTTTTTGCGGGCCCCGAAAATGCTTAGCTAAGAGTCCCGAAAGACACAAAAACATGAGGGCTTTAGGTGCCCCAAAAAAAAAAATTTTGCAGGCCCCGAAGGGGCCCACCTAGATCCCCGAAGGGGCTATCGACTTCGACGCGCCCATAAGCACCCGGGGGGCCCGATAGGGCCCCCCGGGGGGCGGCATGTGGGGGAGCAGCGCAGCTGCGAACCCGACTTGCAACATGACCCCCATTCGGTACCAAGACAAAGATGTCTAAAAAAGTCCAACAAACATTAGGGCCAAAAAATCATAAAATACCACCCCTTCCCCACCCAAAGCTCCCGTTCTCAAAAATAAAAACAAACACCGTTCAAAGATTACTTTCAATAACTTGAAACTTCTCTACTGACGCGACGGGCGCAGCCCTAGTTACATATTATAAAAGACAGTTGGCTGAACCCTTCGCACTATATCGTTGGGAACACACAACTCGGACCGACGGAGTCGAAGCGAAACGCAAGAGTGGCCGAAGGGGGCCTCGAGACGTCATCGGGTCCCTGAGTTCATTTCACCCTCTTCGGGGGGCCCTTTCCGGTTCAACCGGAGTCTCGAGAGAGTGAGACGCCGACACAATGTCACGTTTACCGTTTACGTGCTGCAGACGCTAGGGAAAAGCTACAACCGTCTGCGCGTGCTCACGACTCGACTCGCCGTGACCGCTGTGTCGTTAAACTTCAATCGGATGTCATTTCCGAATTTTGAGGTTATATTTTCCGTTTTAAAACAATTGGGGGCTGCGACGCGCGGAAAAAACACTTTGCGACGACGTTTCAGGTCAGTTTCTCTTACCCGTCACTTTGGAAATGTTCAACGAACCGAACCGACAAATTTTTGAGCCCCATTAAGCCGCCGTCTCGATCTCGACGAATGTCATTTTTTTTAGGTTAAGTGTCAAGTTCTTTGTTTTAAACAAAAGAAGACACCCGTCTTGACGAGTGATTTACCATTGCGGTACCGACCTTCCCGTCTCTCCCGGTTTGTTAGTTTCTCAGAACGTACGGCTTTGAAAGAAAAATGTGTGCGATCGCGAATGCCCTCCCGATGACCTTACCCACGAGGCCCTAAAAAACGACGTCTGAGACAGGACGAAGTGAATTAGTGTAGGAGAAAACGGTCACGGACACTTCCGAGGCCTTAAAAATGTACTTTTTGTGTTTATTTTTCGTGCACGACTGTTAAAACCTTCTTTTGTTGCCGGGGTCTCGAAATCATCGTAGACAGGACGAGGCATATTAATTCGACGGGCCCGAGACGTTTAAAGCGTCTTCGATCGAGTGAGAGCAGACGAGTTTTATTGTCGTGGTACCTGTGACAAATCTCAGAGGGGACCAAGTAAATTTGTGCAGAAAAAAAACGTCCGGAACACTCCGGAGGCGTTAATGGTACTTTTTGTTAATTTTTCGTGTACGACTGTCAAAACGTTTTTTTCTTTCCGGTACCGAAAGACCATCATCGTTCAAAGGACGAGGCATGTTAACGCATTCGTTCCAACACTTTTAAAGCACCTTTGACGGAGTGAGATCAATTTCGGTTCAACTCCCTTCGCGATGAAAAAGCAGTAGACTTTCACGTTTTTCACTCCAACTTGGCGCTGAAAACGATCGTGAGACGGGACGAAGCATGTTAATTAAGGTTTACGATTGAAGAAAAAGATCGCAAAAAAGAATTGTAGATAATCCAGTATGTTTTAGAAAAGGGGAAAAGTGAATAGGCAACCCAAAATTCACTAAAGTACAATTTCACATATTTTTCTTAATTTTAAATTTCCTACAGTTTCTAAATTGAGAAAGAAGAATATTTTAGAGTCGCGCCGGAATCTCGCAAATCGAAATATCTATGCGACAAAGTTTTCCGACAATGATCAGGTTACGATGACTATGTTTCTAACTAAACCTGTGTTAAGCAAATTCAGAATTTTGACACAAATTGAGTAAAGCTAGGGTCGCTAAACACCTTGAAAGTGTGTTATCTAGAATTGTAAGTAGTAGAATATTGAAAAATTTGTTTAAAAGTTATGGGTTTTTAAGGAAAGTTTAAATTTAGGGGTACGCACCGCTATTCACGAAACTTAACGATTGTTTAATACTCCGTTATCTTTTTTTCAAGTTCTTTACCACTTTGTCTGTTAAATATTTATTGTTATAACTGGAGAATTTATGCGTCTAAGGTTTAAAATTTTCATAAAGTAAGATTTTTAATAATGTAACAATTGGGAAAATATGCCAGCATGGCCGATACACCTAATAAAGGTGACAAACGGTTTACCTCTATATCATGGTGTGACAAAAAAAATTAATTACACCTTCTGGCTAATATAGACCTTTCCCAAATAAAACATTCTCCTACTTAAAACTAAAGGTAAACATAAAAACAAACTTATTTAACTTTAGAAGGACCACTTATTCGACAAGAATTTTTTATTATAATAAATGTTAATAACCGGGCATTAATGTTCTTCATAAAATTTTGGAAAGGGAGGCGAAAAGATATAAAGAAAGCGAGGAACAAAAACAATAAAGAGGGAGAAAAGAAATGTAGGAGCATTAATGTTTTTCATAACAATCTTAAAAAGGGAGGAGGAGAGAGAGGGAGAAAAGAAAAGGGACTGGGAGAAGGAGAATGAGAAAAAGAGAGCGAGAGCAAGATATAGAGAAAGCGATGGAGAAAACAAAAAAAGATGGGAAAATCGAAAAAAAAGGAGAGATGAGGGAGAAAAAAGAATATAGCAGTGGGAGAAAAAAAAAAGAGCAAGTAAGAGGGGGAAAAAGGAAAGGGAAGTAGGAGAAAAAAGGGGAGAGGAGGGGGAAAAAAGGAAAAGTGGAGGGGGAGAAAAAAATATAGCAGAGGGAGAGAAAGAAGGAGAGAGTAGGGGGGGAAGAGGAAGGGGAGGGAAAAAAAGGAGGGGGAGAAAAACAAAAGAGAGAGGAGGGGGAGAAAAAAGGAGATAGGAGGGGGAGAAAAAAGGGAGACAGACAGACCAGGAGAGAGAGGCAAAGCACAGACGTAGAGAAAAAAAGGGAAAAGACAAAGAAACAGGATGAAAGAAAAGTAGAGAAAGGCAGACAATCAGGAGGAAAGAGAGAAAGAGAGATAGATAAGAGGGATAGATTTAAGAAGGGGAGAGAAAAAAGCAGAGAAAAAATTGAAGAACAGAAAGGGCTCAAGGCAGACAATCAAATTAAAGTAAGCTAAAAACGTATTTTATCAGGTAAAATGTAATTGTGATTTTGCAAAAAGAAAAACAATCGTCGTCTAAAAAACTACATTCAAAAAAAATGGAAACGTCTCTACGGATACTAGGGCGCATTCTAAAACCAAAACGGTGTCATGTAAAATTTTATTGTGATTTTGCAAAAAGAAAAACAATCGTCTAAAAAATTACATTCAACAAAAATGGAAACGTCTCTACTGTGGAGGGCTTCACTCACTAGGGCGAAGCCCTAGTATAATTATAGATCGTGCTTGAAACTCATGAAGAAAATAATGTAAAAACTTTCAAAAATTGGTATTAATACCAAAAAATTTTAGAAAACTATGAAAGTCAGATGCAGGCAATTCTTTAGTTCACTTCTTTTATGGGAAGTAATTATAATCAAGTGCCTTACTGATATAGTCATGCAATTTTTCGCTGTGTGTGCAGGTATCGTTCAATTAATTAATGACAACATTTATTCGGATGTTGGCGCTTCGTGATCTTTTAACGGTATTTTTATTGTCTAATGTACGAACGAACGAGCTCAATTAGCCTCAAAGTTTACTTCACCAGTCTTTTAATCCACAATTATAATTAAAAGGAGACGAAACAATATTTTCTGTTAAGGCAATACACATGAAGCTATCGCTGCAAAAGATTAGCCTCTAGTTGCACAAACGATCATTTCATTTATTTTAATATAGAATATCATTTTGTCACTCTTTCAAACTTTGCTTCCAAAGTAGAAGAAAAACGTTAACTAGTTACAGAACGCAAGTACGCTATTATAGTAGGTAGGTATATATAATTGTTAAAACTGATAAGAAATAATACCCGTAATCCTAGGTCATAGTTGGGTCATATAGTTGATTATTTGCTATAAGAAAGTTACTTATTTTTATTAGTTGACACTGAAACTTTCGGTGGACAGGTATGTTATTTTAAATATTATTCTAAAAGCAGACTATGTATTTATCTTCTTGTTTAATCCTCAATAGTCTTTCAGTAACTTGACATATGTAGGTACCCTCGCGAGCAATATTTAAGGCACGGTGTTTCTTTCCAGTGTAAACCAGCTCTATTCGGTAAGATGGAAGGGGCATTGCGACCCACCCACTTACAGGTGATTTGCGGTCGGGCAAGGGAGGTAGATAACCGTTGGGGTAGCAAAGGAAATAAATATTTATTATCTAGTATAGCACCACTAGGGCGATAAGGATTTGCTGAAGTCCAATAGGGCAGACTGTCAGGTCTGCTGCCACAACCACTCCTACAGCCCGATTTATTTTACACAACTTAAAATTCGCCGATTCCGCTTCACGAGTCGAGCCTTAAATTTTGCTCGCGAGTGTACTTATAGGTAGATTTTTCTTAATTTATGGTTCAGCTTCCAATGCCATATTTTCCAAGAACACGAGCAACGTCAAAGAAAATTGCTGAGCAGAACTCTATATTACTATTATATCTACTATTATTTATTATATTATTATCGGAGGTTTTTGAGAAACAGTTTTGCAGACAGCTTTAGCATCTGACAACGCGCATCAGTTAAAGTAGATAAGTACCTAACAAAATAAAATTAAAAATCCACGAAATGAGAAATGATTCTTGTAAAAATACGTCTTTACTTTTCCAGCAAGAGATAGCCACTCTAGTGATTTACCCTCAGTAGCTATAGGTCACTGGGGTGGCTCAAGAGGGTGGCTGGGATTCACAGAATATGGAGAATGTATCATGGATCTCCTACTCCTATGTATTATTCTAGATCCTTTTTATTATTATAAGAACGGTTTTGAGCGGTTTTTGGAATTTTCTCCAAGTTTTAATTGTCCCCCTGTATATCAAGTACGTGATCGTGAGCAGAAGCCCCTAAATTTAAGTTGGCGACTCTGATAATTTGGAGGTGGATTCGATTTGTCACTGTCATTGTCATTCCGTCATTTATTTTTCAAGTACTTCTCTCGTGCCGGTGGATTTTGTCTGTGATAAGCATTTTGTATCCAATTTTTACCTCAACACCATATTTATTGTAGCAACGATGCACCTCAAACTCCATTTCGCGGTCTTCATTTGCCTCTTTATCGAAGCGCTAAGTCACGATGAAGACGTCCACACTGTCAAATACACCGCTGATAATTTTGCAGAAGAAGTAGCAAAGAAAAGCCATTTCGTAATGTTCTACGCACCTTGGTAAGTCAGTATTTATCTTGGAGAAGCCGCTTCATCGCCTTTGTTTAGGTGCGGCCATTGTCAACGTCTGGGCCCAACATGGGAACAACTAGCCGAAATGCTCAACGAAGACGATAGTAACATAAGAATTGCAAAAGTTGACTGCACAACCGACAGTTCTGTGTGCTCTGAGCACGACGTGACGGGTTATCCAACTCTCAAATTTTTCCGACTTGGCAGCAATGAAGGGGTGAAGTTCAGGGGCACTCGCGACCTACCCACTCTCACTAGTTTCATTAACGAACAGTTAAGAGAAGTATTGAGATAGGTCCTTGTAAAGACGCGTTATTGAATTTAAACAATTTTAGGGAGATGACGAAACTGTTGAACTGAAACCCCCAGAGCCGGTTAGCGGCCTAATGGAACTTAATGAAGACAATTTCGAGAAACATGTAGCCTCTGGTAAACATTTCGTTAAATTTTATGCACCTTGGTGTGGTCATTGTCAAGTAAGATTTTGACATTTTGTCAAAAAAACTAGTAACGGTAATTAATTACAGAAACTTGCTCCAGTGTGGGAACAATTAGCTAAATCACTTGAATTCGAGCCGAGTGTTAGCATTGCCAAAGTGGACTGCACGCAATTTAGGTCAATTTGTAACCAATTCGAGGTCAAAGGGTACCCTACCCTCCTCTGGATTGAAGACGGCAAAAAGGTATTTCTGCCTTGTAAAAATCCCTTACTACCCAATTTCGATTCAGGTCGATAAATATCAAGGAGAACGAACCCACGAGGAATTGAAGTTGTACGTTAATAAGATGGTTGGGTCCGCTGAAGTGCCATCTGCCGGCGATAAGCCGCAAACTGACGAAAATGGGGGCGCTGTTGGCGTTTTGAATGCTGACAATTTCAAACATGGGGTTGAGAGTGGAGTTACTTTTGTTAAATTTTTTGCTCCTTGGTGCGGCCATTGTAAGCGGTTGGCGCCCACTTGGGAGGATTTAGGGAAGAAATTTATCGGGAATGCTGATGTTAATATTGTTAAAGTTGATTGTACCCTGGAAGGGAACAAAAACCTTTGCAATGAGCAGGAGGTAATTTTGTTAACTGTTGCTATGTTTTATCTAATCACTTATTGCAGGTTGAAGGGTTTCCAACCATTTTCTTGTACAAAAATGGAGAGAAGATTTCCGAGTACAGCGGCAGTAGGACTCTGGAAGACCTGTTTGATTTTGTTAAAAAGCATACCGGCCATGATGAACTTTAATTATTGAGTTAACCAAAACATGTGTTTGTTGCATGAAATAGTTGATTGTTTGCCCATTCCCGTGTTGTCTTTGTTTGAGTTAGTTTTTGAAATAAATTTTTATTTGTAAGATTTTTGCTGCTTATGGCATGGGGTTGCCATGAGGCGTGCGCCTCCCTCCTTTTTTAAAATATTTGGTCCGGACCAATTTTGTGCTCATGATGACGTATGTGTAGTTCTCTAATTAGTTTTGCTTTACATGGCTTAAGTTAGCAAGCAATTAAAAGGAAATTTGATCTTGATAATAAGCGGTCCACTGTGAGCTGGAGTCACGCTATTGGTAGGTGATTGACATTGTCCATCAGAAACTAGCTGACGTGGAATTGATAAAACCTGCTCCAAGTTTACAGATAATAGACCCGTAATAACTGAAAACCTTTTGTGCAAAGTTATAATTTTGAAGTAAAACGGCGAAACTTATCGAAAGTATTTTATTTAATGAAAACTTACAACTGATAACAAAAATGATTACATTGGTCTTACTTTATCACTTAGCAAACTTGAAACTTGGAAAAAAACTACCAGAATATAAATTATAGATATGCACTAAGAATTAATAACAAGTCTATGGTACCCATCAGTACCCTAAAAAAAATCTCCAGTCTCTAGGGAAAGTATGAAAATTTTCTACGTACCTATAATTCATTTAATGTAAAAACCTTATAACCATCAAATTTTATTAAATACAAAAAGTGTTACAACTCATCGTGTAGCTCATCACTAATATCACTGGACAAATCTCTACAAGCAGCCGGCGTGGTAAATTCGAAAAGATACTCGCACCGATTAGGTTCTGACACAGACAACACTTTATTTTCAGTACCACAAGACACCCGCACTTGAGACGACCTCTGAGGTCCATTCCAACAAGACTGTCCTCGATCATAAAGCATAAGTTCGTACTTGTTATCTTCAGGTCCGTCCCACCGACCCCACACCCCCAACCTGGTCTCAGAACCACTAGATTTCGGCTGTTGAACGGTTTTATCAAAAGGACACAGCTTATAGATATACTCGTGATCGGTGTAATCAAAGCATTGACCCTCGAGAGTGGCAAACTCCTCGTCAGGTCCAAAATCTTTTTCGAGGTACTCATTGATACTTTTTACCTCTGACTCTATGTCTTTCACGGCGCGGTCCGCTTGCGCAAATTCGTCCCTCGCCGCACTGGCTTGATCTACAAGATGCTGGGTTTCTTCGTCGTATGGAGATTGCGGGGGCTCTTCGGCTTGGTCTTCCGCTTGATCGGGGTCTTCTTCCTCCTCGTCTTCGCCCTCTTCTTCGCCGTCTTGAGCTGCAACGAAAAATTTTCTTGATTCAAGAATTTTGGTGGCAACCACTATTTGTTTGGGGTCGTAATAAACTGATCAGTATTGAATCCATTATGTACAGTATAAAATCATAAATGATCAGTAAAATATACCGGGTGTTTCAACGAGAACCGCCCGTGCCAAATTGCGTTTTTCCAATAGAGATAAAAATTTGAAATTTGGCAGAAATAAACTTTAATGAATACCCTACAATGTGGCGTCATTTTTTGGTTCCATTAATTCCATGCGCCGTCGGGACGCCATGAAGTGCTTTTTCAGAAAATTTCAATATATTTTTTTATTATTATGTTCGTAATGCCGACAGGTATACGTTCCTGTTGTTAAAAATTTGAAATTTGTAGTTGAAGTATCGCTATTTGTGTTTTTAAGAAGTTCGCGAGATTTTGACAAATTTATGACACGATTGCTTTATTGAAGCAGTCAAATTTCATGACAAAGACCACCTAAACGGCTCGGTTATTTATGACTTAAAAGCGGTACCTACTCAAAGATCTTTGCAGTACAGAGATCATCATAAAATCTAATGTGGTTACCCGCTAGGTAAAAAGCCACAAAGCTGTCTGCTGTCAATCAAAAATCCCTTCAGCACTGAAATTTAAAAACCCATGTAATTCAATAACGGTTTGATATAAAAATATTTCAATTACTCGTTATCAATCTTGGAAGTCTTGATCATGAGCTTGAAGAAAATCAAAGAGATGAAGTAAATATTGCGATATAAAATCGTGATCGAAAGTGAAAAATCAAACCACTTAAAGAAAGAAAAAAACTATAATGTCATCTTGTAGTGCATTAGACAACTACTTAAGTGGTTTGTTTCTTAGATAAATTGTTACTTGCCATCTTCTTCCTGTTCACCAGGCTCCTCTTGCATGTCCTCAGCTTCACTATGGCTACTTTCAGGCACCGGTGGTTTGAATAATCCCGCATCCATCATCAAGTATGGCTTAATGTTTGGCCAGGCATTATTTAAGAACTTGTCTACATCAACAGCTTCTTCATTGTTTAAGAAATACCTCGCTTCTTCTTCAGACACTGCAGATTGTTTGTTAAAAAAAAATACGTAATTACGGTCAGTTATTTACCTTCTCCATTCTTATCTTTATCGAAAGTTTGCCTTGTTTGCAGCTCGCTCAGATCCACCACTCCGTCTTGATTAGAGTCAAATTTGTTGAACGTCTCCACAGCTTCCTCCCTGTTTTTGGCCGCTTCCTCATCCGCTTTCTTCTTCTTTTCCTCCTCTTCTAAACGGCGATAGTGTTCCAAGGCTTGGTTTTCAAGAACTTCAATTTCTTCTTTGAGCGCTTGTTTTTCCGCCTTCACTTTCCCCGCTTCTTCCCTGCTTTTTTCGAGTTCTACCAACCTGTCTTTTTTGTCCTGTTTCAGTTGTATACCTAAAAACTACGTCTTTAACCCGCAAACTCGACAAGGTTACGTGTCACTCGACTACCTTTCTGGCTCAACTCCGCTTTTAGTTGTTTTCCGGCTTCGACGATTTCGGCTATTCTTTGAGCTTCTTCTCTGGCGTATCGTCCCAATTGCAGACAAGTGTTGGGGCACGTGGCCGCTTTATTTGCGTATTCATCGGAACCGTCGCAACAGTCGCAAATGCCATCGTTGACTCGGCTGGAGGCCAAGTTGAGGGGTTTGTGACCGGCGTTAGTGCAATGGAAGGTACCGTGAGGACACGCCGACGTGCCCGGTTCGTCGCTGGCGTCAGGACAATCGCAATAATCGTCGTTCACTTGCCCGAACGGAATTGTTTTGCTGTTGTCGAAACACACAAAGTTCTGGCCCGGATTGTATAAAGGGGCCCTAGATAACGAGACGCCGCGGGGCCTCGACACTTCCGAACTCAAAATTTCACATACTATCACAGAAAATGACAATATATACCTCAAATTAAGAGTTTTAGCGCACAACTCCATTTTACGCCGGCAAAGTCTGACAGTTGGCTGTTTTGCTGTTCTTGACGTTTGACGTTTTGAGAAACATGCACATGCGCACAAAGAAGAGACACGTCAGTTATTTTAGGGACTTTTGCTCTAAAAAGTCCTGGTGCCATCCTGTTCTTTGACGTTCGACGTTTTTGTCATGTGATATGTCATGTGACGCATGATGTATTATATAACGTCACGTGACGCCTGACGTTGGTTTGACAGTAGTTTGACAGTTTGACGTAGTATTATGACACTTGCCGTACTGGGAGGTTGTCGTCAAACAATTTCATATAATGTTTAATTTAGGATGATTTTAGGGATGGTTGTATAATACAATAATTAAGCAAGGATGGAAATCAAACCATTTTCCATTACGTTATATTTACTATACTTCTTTATTTCAGTCAATGGTAACAGTACCCTCAAACAAATCCAGCCAACCCCAATGACTCATACTTTTTGTAGGTTCTATTTACAAGAATTTGAGACATTTCGAAACGGTCCATGCAGACGATTTAACCCACAAAATAGTCAAGAGAGGTTTGAAGGAGAGTGATCATCCCTTCAACAAAATCAGGGAGGTCCACCTCAACACCTTAGGGCGCGATTTTCGTCTAATTTTAACCCCAAAACGGACCGTCTTACATTCCAAATTTAAAGCTTACGCTGTGGACGGAGATGGAAGAGAAACCACAGTTCACATAGGTATAGTTTCTGAAAACTACGAAAGCGCTGGAAAGCCATAGGTAAAACGGAAATGCAAGTTATTAACTTGCATTTCCGTTTTTTGTTTTATCTATAGCTTTCCAGCGCTTTCGTAGAAAATAATTCAAGAATGCAGGCAAAATTATACCTGTGTAACTCTATCCAGATCATGACAACTTCTATGACGGCCGCGTCTTTGGTGAAACAATCTCCCATGTCAATCTTCACATGGAAGACGGCGTTCTGACAGGAAACATTCACCTACCGAACGAGATCTACCACATAGAGGTAGGTATTGAACTTCACTTCTCATGTCTCATGTATGCTAACAGTTTGTCTAGCCTTCATGGCGTCACATTCCTCATTTAGACAATAGGACCATGATTACTTATAAGCAGTCTGACGTGAAATTTAGTTGGGACCACGAAAATCTCCTTGCCGATCAAGTAGGGCCCAGAATATGTGGCTATGTGAAGGAAGGAGAAGAACTGGAAGACAGTAACGAAAACGAGTGGACCGCATCACGTCATGTTATAAGTAAACGACAAGCAGACCAATATGAGTACACTCCGACCAAAACCAGATGCCCTCTTTTGTTGGTGGCTGATTACAGATTTTTTCAAGAAATGGGAGGAAGTAACACGAAAACTACAATTAATTATTTGGTACTTTTTCAATAATTAATGGTAGGAGTTTAATTATTTTTGATATTGCAGATAAGTCTGATCGATAGGGTTCACAAAATTTATAATGACACTATCTGGCAAGATAGACAGGAAGTCGATGGTTTCAAGGGGATGGGGTTTGTTATTAAAAAAATTGTGGTTCATAGTGAACCAACTAGAATTAAAGCTGGCGAGGCTCACTACAATATGGTGAGAGAAAAATGGGATGTGAGAAACTTGCTGGAGGTAAGTTTAGCTAAATGCCGAATTATCAACCAACTGCGGGCAATTTGCACAGCAAATAACATTTTGGAACTTTGATTTGCCATACCACTTCTCGCCGAAGTTTTGCTTTTGCATTCATATAAACCTAATATAAAAGAGACAAGCACACTCGTGCGATTTTTGCACTCGGCCGCCGTGTTAAAAGTCACGTTAATGGTAATACTATTTGATAATTAACATTAACGAACGCCTGACCAAGTTTTTTTAACAGAAGTAATTTGTTGCAAGGTTTCTAATTTGTTTTGTTGCACGTACAAAGAATTAATAAAACGAGTATTACGTAACTTTGTTAAGTTTTTAGACACATGTTGACGAATTCCTTTTCTGTCTTCACACATTTGGTTAGTTTTTGGCTATTTTTTATTTTAATTTTTTGTTTTTGCTCTTAAAGGTTTTTTCCCGCAATTCCGAAAATAAGGACGCTTGTTTATCTCATTTATTCACCCACCAAACCTTCCACGCTAGAAGCTCTGTAGTTTTAGGTCTAGCATACATAGCTTCGCCTAGAAGAAGATCGCACGGAGGCATTTGCAGTGAGGGTTAATGTCTTTATTTTATTATCTACTTGTCTTTTAGTACTTTATCGCTTAATGTTGTTCTGTTCACGTTTTCCTTTCGTTGTACTAACACGGCTTTGTTATGGTGTAGGTTTTCAGCAGAGAGTACACACATAAAGACTTCTGCCTGGCTCACTTGTTTACCGATCTTAAATTTGAAGGGGGCATTTTGGGCCTCGCTTATGTGGGCTCTCCAAGACGTAATTCAGTCGGGGGCATCTGCACCCCAGGTACCAGGTTATCCTCTGTGAATTTTCAACTTTTCTTTGTGTTAATTTTCAACGTCTCCTTGTGTTAATTTTTTTTATTGTTGGTGGTTTTTAATTCGTTGTCTTTTGCACTTTTTGGGTTTGAATGTTAACAATACTTTAGACGTACTAACAAAGAACTATCTAGTTTGCGCAGAATTACTAACGATCCTTGTCTCTCAATGGAGGTGCATTACAGATTTCTGTAAAAGCCTGAACCAGACTGCTTAACGTTTGTCTTATACCTTACACGCCTCAATATTTCGTGAAATTACCACGAATCTACATTTCTTTCTGTTACTCACAAGAACTTTTCCAAAGACAAGTGAAAGTATTTCTGTGGTTTTTCTATAAAACTAGTCAAAGTCGAAGATCTTTGTTGGGCTCTCGCCAATACATAGATTGACCAAAAATCATTTCAGAGTACTTTAAGAACGGCTATACTCTCTACTTGAACTCTGGCTTGAGTTCAAGTCGCAACCACTATGGCCAAAGAGTGATAACCCGAGAGGCAGATCTAGTGACAGCTCATGAATTTGGCCACAACTGGGGCTCCGAACACGACCCCGACATCCCCGAATGCTCCCCGAGCGCCAGTCAAGGGGGTTCCTACCTCATGTATACCTACAGCGTGAGCGGATATGACGTCAACAACAAAGTACGTATTTCCAAACCGCCTCTAGCGAGACAGCCATAAAACAACGGTAATCAAGACGCTTCATTTAATTACGTATCCCGTCAAGAGGCGCAATGTTGCCAAAGTTCCAAAATAAATTTAAAAAAATTGCCGGTTCTCACTCGCATTTTTTTTAGCGCTTCTCCCCGTGCAGCTTACGGTCAATCAGGAAGGTGCTGCAGGCGAAGTCCGGTCGCTGCTTTTCGGAACCGGAGGAGAGTTTCTGCGGTAACTTGCGCGTCGAAGGAGATGAAGATTGCGATGCGGGTCTCCTCGGCACTGAAGACAACGACGCCTGTTGCGATAAAGACTGCAAATTGCGTCCGAAAGCGGTTTGCAGCGACAAGAATTCGCCTTGTTGCCAAAATTGTCAGTACATGAGAAGCGAGATCAAGTGTCGAGAGGCGCAGTACGCCACCTGTGAACAGGAATCGAGATGTACGGGACATCAGTCGGAGTGCCCGAAAAGCCCTCCGATGGCCAATGGGACAGATTGCCAGGAACGTGGCAAATGCAGCGGGGGTAAATGCATTCCGTTCTGCGAGACGCAATTGATGCAGAGTTGCATGTGCGACATAAGTATGAATTTTAATCGTTTATTAATCGAGGGTTAATTTGAAATTATTTCTCAGTTGAGAACGCTTGTAAGAGATGTTGTCGTTCCAATATTAACGAAACGTGTTCGCCTGTTGACGCTGCAGATATTTTGGCGGATGGAACACCTTGTATACAGGGCTTTTGCAATAATGTAAGTTGGCGATAGCCAACAACAAAAAGTGAGTTAATTTATTTTTAGGGCCATTGCGAGAAAACCGTGCAAGATGTCGTTGAAAGATTCTGGGATATTATAGAAGACATAAACATCAATAAAGTCCTGCTATTTTTACGGGATAACATCGTGGGGACGGTTGTTCTAGTTACTGCATTTTTGTGGATTCCGACTAGCTGTGTTATTAGTTACGTCGACAGGAAACGCAGACGGGAAGAATTAGAAAGGTGGGAATGGCATACTAAAAGCGATTTAATTCACCCATCTGACACTAGGAGGGTTATTCATATTAGGGTGCCTAGACCCCGAAATGCCACGCGACCAAACAATAATATATCGGAGTAAAAACTTAATTTTTTTATTATTTAGCAATTCGAATATTGATTTTTCCCCGTTAAATGGTTGTAGTGACGTCACGCATTAACAGACGAGAACTTAATTATGTCTATATAGTTCGGTTTATTGTGATATTTTAGCAGTAAAAAATATTTCTGAAATTATCAATTAATATGAGGAGCGCTAAAAGCTTGTGTCAGTTTAAGCATTCTTTATGAGAATTTTTGCATGCAAAAGATGAGATTTAAAGAATTTTTCAGACCTGAAAATTATCTGTCACTCATAAAATGTATTCAGTTACTGTTTTCTAGTTATGTAAAACCAGTATTTGAACATCCTCCGCGTATTTACACATGTGATAGTTTTTTATTGTTTTTATTTATGTTGTTGCCATTTGTACATAATTATAGCACAGGTATAAGTTTCAAGATTACTCAATATTTCTAGATCATAATGTAAGAATTTTTCGTCCTTTCCTTAAATAAAATGGAGGTATACAATATACGTATTTTACTAACTAAAAAAGGAATTTAGAAACGCACATACGTTTAGGATAATAAAGACTCAACTGCAGTTGTGTTATCAGGCTATAGCTACTCATTTAATGTGACCATTTTACAGCGTGATTATTGTTATAGGGAATTAATACATTAATACCGGAACCAGATTGCGCAAGCGTCAAAAAGTTAAAGTGTCAATAATTATTTTTGTGCAACCTGGTTTTAGGTATAGACTATCAGTGATAATAAAAATGTGGATGAAATGCTAAGTAGTGCCTGTCAAATAAAATTTCACAAAAACGGAAATTAAGCTGAGGTTCAAAATAAAAGCTACATATTTCAAAACCTGCTGAGAACTCTGCAAATTGCTACCGCTATATTTGATTATGACATATATTGATATAATGATTACTTAATTGACTCCAGCACGTAAAGACCGCCTTCGACTGGCCTAAAACTTATATAAATTAATGGGGTACTTGTCTCATGTTTGGGATATATAATATTTGGAAAATGTTGGCGATTTCATTAGACTCGTATTTTTTTATTTGGTTCTAGGGTCAATATTACGCCCAGAATTATTTTTTAAATTTTTGGAGTGGGAGATTGTGACGTAGTCGGCCCCTGCACGGCGTAGTTCTAAAAGAAATCGTATGATGGCGCTTTACTCAATTTCCTTGCGTTCTATTTATAAATCGAATGCCAATCCGCTGTACACATGTCGCGCCCTCTGTTAGCAGCGCAGCATAGTAGCCAAAAACAAGAGTCTATTCAATATAGGCGTGAGTCTTGGATACGGGAGTCCAATACGTCATCAAAAACAAAAATTGCAAATATTTACAAAAATATGAAGTAAAAAAATGGGAAAAAAATATTTAAGCCTCTTAAGTTATTTGCATGCATCTAGAGAATAAAAAGTGCAATACTTTTTTTAGGCAAGTACCCCATGTAATACGAGGTGCGATCTGACAACTTCGCTATACTGAAAACTAGCATACACATTTGATCAGGAAATAGGCTATATACTAGCAGAACTAAGAGAAAAAATACAACTAATAAAAGTAACTAAGCAGAAAAATATAAATGGAATATTTTTTGCTAAAAATTATTATTAAGCGATGTGTCTTACTTCAACAACTTAATTGTTACTTAAAAGTGTAACACTATAAAACAAATAAATAAACTTTCGTATCGCGAAACTTGAAAGTACAGAAGCTGCCCCCTTCGGGCGCGCTGAGAAGAAACGACGCGGGGAGCAGTGTAAATGTCTAAAATGTGTAAACCTCCGATTGTAAAACCACAGTCTCATATCTCCAGTTTGTGTCAGTTGACCAGCAACTTTTCAGGCAAGTGAAGACCAACACAGTCCCGAACTCCAACCGTGACCCACCCTTCACATCAGACACCAAATTCAATTTTGGGATGATTGTTGGAAGAACTTGCAGCTCGAAAATCACTTCTCCTTGACAATAACTGCATTTTTTTGGAACGTCTTGTAAAGGATAGAGCAGGAGAGGCGACGCTGCATCCCTACTATACCTAGAATTATCCAACTCTTAATAATTGCAAAAAAAAAATTACCAGCTTAACTACCTTAAAATTTGACCCGAATTAGCTTTGATTTTCGACAAGAAAAAATGGAACATTTTGTCGCCATGGGCGGGATTGCTGTTTTCGTATTTCTCGTTATTAATAGAAGATACTGACGCTTCGTCCCCTCCTGGACTCATAAGATTCAAGTCGTCTTGGTTGTTTTGTTGGTATTCTTGTATTAACTCTTTAACGTGCCTGTCGGTGATAGTGGAAGTTGGGACTGCTTCTTCCCAAACGTTCACGAATGACGGAACAAATTGCAGCATCGATGATTTGCGGACGTCGGACTGCATATTGTGACACAGTTCTTGGGGCAACGGCGTCACTTCTTGCAGGAGAGCCACTAGGTCGTGCTGGGAAACAGTGGGGGTTTCGATGAAGACCACTTCGCCTTCATCCCCCTCGATCTCCGCGGATGCGGCCGGAGAGTGCAGCTTGCCCACAGCCCCCCCTAAAATTAAAAAATAATGACTGAAAGTCCCCTAAGGCCTGCTGTACTTAGACCAAGCAACACATTTTTGGGGCTTAGGAGTTGAAAGCTTAGCTAAGAAGTTGTTTACGGCTACAATGTTAGCTTGTGATTAGTACCTTTTTTTTGTTAATTTGTTAACTATATTTTTTTACAAACTATCGTTCAAGGGTCCAGTTTTCTTGACCACCTTTTAAGGTCGGCTTGATTTTACCTTTATACTTGCCAGTTAAGTGTAATTTTTTGAAAGTATAGTTTATAGTTGCTGGGCGTTAAATATGTTTTAATTGGTCAAAATTAGATAAAATTAATTTAAAAAAAGATTCTCCCCGGCGGGGAATCGAACCCCGGTCTCCCGCGTGACAGGCGGGGATACTGACCACTATACTACCGAGGATTCATGCAAACAGCGTCGTTATTCAGAAACTTGAAGTTGGCAATGACAGCGCATGTGACAGAAATATCAATAACTCCGCCAAACCCTAACCTCAAAATCTAATCAATAAAGATCTAGATAAAATGTGACGAAAACCGGTGGCATCCCCAAAATGAATACTGTAACGAAAATAACGCCATCCAACTTCAAAAACGAATTCGGGGTGTTGGATCACATAAAATTTGAGCACTTACTGGCGGGCATATCAGGTGGGGTAACTTCAACATTGTGCCTGCACCCCCTGGACGTGATAAAAATTCGTTTCGCCGCCAATGACGGAAGATTACAAACGGCACCGAAATACACCGGGATATGGAACGCTTTTACCACAATTGCGCGTCAAGAAGGACTTCGAGGCTTGTACAGAGGTGTGATTCCGAACGTTTGGGGTGCTGGATCTTCGTGGGGCCTCTACTTCCTTTTTTACAACGCCATAAAAACGTGGATACAAGGTGGCAACCGTAATACTTCTCTAGGGGCCGGGTATCATTTGTTAGCTGCGTCACAGGCCGGAATTATGACGCTATTCATAACAAATCCGGTGTGGGTGGTGAAAACAAGACTGTGTCTGCAATACGGAACGTCACCGAATCAACCGCAGTACAAGGGAATGGTGGACGCGTTGGTTAAAATTTTCCAAACCGATGGAATCAGGGGTTATTACAAAGGGTTGGTACCGGGGATTTTCGGAGTGAGTCATGGTGCCGTCCAGTTTATGGTGTACGAAGACATGAAGAATCGGTACAATAAACACTACAACTTGCCTATAACAACGAAAATGGGGACATTGCAATACCTCTCTTTTGCTGCTGTGTCAAAAATTGTTGCGGCCGGAACCACCTATCCCTATCAAGTAGTTAGGGTTAGGCTGCAGAACCAGCACAACTCCTACAATGGCATGTTCGATTGCATTAAGCAAACATTTATGCACGAGGGGTGGAGAGGTTTCTATAAAGGATTAGGCACCAATTTGTTGAGGGTTACGCCTGCTACAATGATCACATTTTTAACTTACGAGAACGTCTCATATTTATTGATGAAACAGTGAAGACACGGGTGTTTGATAATGTATTGTAGTTAGATCAAACCATTTTATTACGCTTGAAAATTGTTTTTATATTTCCAGTTGTACATATTTGTTGTTGTTATTTTTGTTTGTACCTAACCGGATGGATTAAAACATATTTCGTTGTTGATGTTTTTTGCCTTACCTGAATTCACCCTGAATTCTTACGTTGTTTAACATAAGGGTGAAGAACAATTTGGAATGCAGAATATGTGATTAAGGGGATAGAACTTCTCATCGCATCTTGTATGGTGAGGCATGTAGGTACCTTTGGGATTTCTGGGCAAGAGAGTGCCGGCAAAGGAACCTCAAAGGAGCGGAAATCTATATTCTAACAGATAGTCAGGCAGCAATTAAAGCTCTAAAAGCCTACAGCTCTTAAGCCTAAACCTGCCTGGGAATGCAAACAATCCTTGAAGCATCTGGCAAGAGGCAACAAACTCATCCTCATGTGGCTGCCAGGGCATCAGGGTATTGAAGGAAACCGAACAACCAACGAGTTAACCAAACGAGACACGGAGGCCCCACCTATAGGACCGGTGCCGTTTTGTGAGCTGAGCAAAAGCCACAGAAAAGCTGATATCCATAGATGGGAAAGGAATGCTAAAATAGCATTCTGGAAACAAGATCCAGGACAAAGACAGGCGAAAAAATTCATAGACTATTCGACAAAGAAGGCCACAAGGCTTCTCGACCTGACAAGGAACGAAATAAGACTCATTACCGGTCTCCTCACTGGACACTGCCCACTGAGGTACCACCTCAAGAAGATGGGAAAGACGGACAGTGAGATATGTAGATGATGTGGATCGAAAGAAAAAACTTCAGAACCCATACTATGTCACTGTGACGCCTTACCAAGCTGTAAACTAACTCACGTCGACAGTGTGAGTCTATCGCCTGACGAAGTGAAGAAAAGGTATCCCAAAGTCATTGTAAACTTTGCAAAGAGTTCATGCCTTTGGGACAAAAATTAGAGACAAGATCTAAACAAAAAACTTCATTGGTCCCAGTTCGGAAAAGCTAGAAAGCCAAACGACCCCTCTGAAAGCTATAATCTACCCTTCGGAAACTGATTATGACACTTTAAGAGGTAGCCAAACCTTCCCTTGACTCTATACTCGCTTTTTTAGGGGAATTAGGTCTAAAGAAGTAATGAATTTATAGGAAATGCCAACAACAAGCTTTCGAAAAGAGGAAGAGACGGTGAAATATGAAAGATACCATACTGACCTAAAGCACCCGTGTTAGCGTTGCGGTCGTCAACGGTCAAGTTGCCCAGTCCGGCCCTAACTGACTCGTCAAAGCTGCAACTTTCGTCGTCTTCATCGGAAACCCTCTCTAAATTGTTTATTAAATTCCCATTTTCCTCGTTCATGTTGCTGTTGTTATCATCCCAGTCGTCAGCATCTGGACACCAATCGGTCACACTACTTTTGGACGTAACTTCTGAAGACTCCTCCGGTTCGATGAGGGTTTCCTGTGACTGCACTCGGACGCAAACCCAACTAAAAATTGATTTGACGACGAGTCGATAACAAATCGCCAATCTCACCTTTCACTTTGGTTCCAACAATTGGGATTTATGCAGGCAAAGATGTAGAGAGTTCGGTGGTATTTGGAAACGTCTAAAGGGGCGTAAATTTGCAACACCAAGGGTCTGGACAGCTGGCACAAGGGGCAGATCGGCAGTTCGAGCTTAATGTTTCCAGGCAAATCCTGCAATTAAAAAATTATAATTATCAGCTGATGTGTCATTCTAATGCTGTTTCTGCGTAGCCTAAACATCAGGGGGTGTAACTCAGTGGTAGAGTGTCTGCTTCGCATGCTGAAAGTCCTGGGTTCAAATCCCAGCTCCTCCAAAATTTTTTTTTCATATTATTTTATTTATTGCTATTAATAGTAAATTCGTAACTAACTAACTTCCCAATTACAAGTCAAAACCAATTAAAGCTATAGTAATTAAAAAGTTAAAAAAATTACAAATTTCGTGTAATTGATTTTCCAGCAATTTCAGTTGGACAAATCAAAAATCAGCGCAACTCACCGGTCTCCCTCCGATTTTGTTGGTCGTAAAATTCACTTGGCTTTTGTACTTTTCTGTAATCAATTCGTCTTCGAAGCCCAGAAGCACTTTCGCATTATTTTGCGCCATGGTTAGAAAAATAAACAGCTGATTGAAACGAGTATTCAACACAGCATGGTTTTCTGATGGGATGTAGTCAACCAAATATACAGTGGACAAATTTAGGAAGTCTACTAAACGCACATCGGGGTAGATCACGAGATTGAAATAAAGGACCACAAAGGACGCTTGCGCCAGTTTTCCCAACTCTTGAACACTCTGCTCTGCACTTATCGATTACATTTTAAAAGTCATAAAACTGTAATTGAAACTGACCTACCTAGATGCAGATAAGCCATTTATCTGTATTTAAAAAATACTTTCAAAATATGTCCATAGGATGATTGTGTAGTTGATGCTTGCAATTTGCAAAAATGTATATTTATCGCTTATAGCTTTGTTAAAAACAATATACATAATATACTTATTGACTTCATTTACTTTTCGTAATTAACAAGATTTGTTGGACAAAATTGGTTATAATTATATAAAAAAAGATTCTCCTAGACGTGCACTTTAATTTTGTATTTGGCGCGTGTTGTAAACCAATAAACTCAAGCGCGCTGCCAATAGTAAAGATTTGAATTGTACTAGTTATCATTGCCAATAGAACAGGGATATATTATACCGTGTTGGCAACACTGCAATATTTGTGCACGTCAAACCATCCATGAGTCATATGTCACATGCACGTGCTTGTTTTGGTTTCCTAACCTAACAAAACCACCTAACCTCCCTGTTGCTTTCCTCAAAATGAGTTTCGATGGTTATAAATCATTTATAGAAAAGAGTGACACTGTAATTTTATATTTGACGATAAATCAGGTGTATGGCGTGAAGGCGGAGGAAAAAACGTTAAGCAAAAAAGGCGTGGAAGTAGACAACGTGTTCCAAACGCCGTACGGTGCCCTAAGATGCGCCGATCTCATTGGCAAGCCTTACGGTTCAAAAATATCTCTGAGCAAAGGATGGGGTTACGTGCTGCAGCCAACTCCCGAACTATGGACCATAACTCTGCCCCATCGAACCCAAATTATCTACACCCCCGACATCAGCATGATCATTCTCCAGCTGGAACTGTGCCCTGGCAGTATCGTAATTGAGAGCGGCACCGGAAGCGGCTCTCTTTCCCACGCCTTAATTCGCGCCGTCAACCCCCACGGCCACTTGCACACTTTCGATTTTCACGAAAATCGCGTAAATCTCGCACGAGCTGAATTCAAGTCGCACGGTTTAGAAAATTACGTTACTGTTACGAATCGAGATGTTTGCTCCAATGGATTTGGGGCTGACTTGAACCACAAGGCGGACGCGGTGTTTCTTGACTTGCCCCATCCTTGGCTGGCGATTCCTCACAGTCTGGAGGCCCTCAAGCAGACCGGAGGCAGGATTTGCTCGTTTTCACCTTGTATTGAACAAGTACAGAAGAGTTGTGAGGCTTTGTCGCAGTTTGGTTTTCAAGAAATTCAAACGATGGAAGTGTTGCAAACCCTCTATTCGGTTCAAACTAGGACTTTGAATGTGGTTAATCTGGATTTTGTTAAAACTGAAAAGGATGGCACTGAAACGAAAAATAAAGAAAGAGAGGTGGTTAAAAGTGTTGTAGCTGTCCCACCTGGAAGTTTACCGGGACACACAGGATACTTGACGTTTGCTACGTTGCCTCCGGTTTGGGCGCGCAACTTGCAGATTTCTCTGAACGAGCAAGGCATAGAAGAATCGCCGGAATTATGTTAAACGCTTAATTGGATTTTTTCTTTTTTTTTTAATAAATTTTTGTTTTATAACTGTATTGTTAAAAGATTTACGCTGGTAACTAAAAAGACTTGAACGTGGTTGTTTCACTACATTGAGCTTTGAGACCGGTTGAGGGTGAAATCGTTGATTGATCTCAATCAACGGTGAAATCCATAGTCATTATTTAAGGCTTACTTTAACCATTCTTTAACTTTTTTTTTTTTGTCCAGTTGGAATTCATAGATGATAAAAGTTATGTAGATAAAAGTTAGGGCGAATTAAGGAAAATCTAAAGGCCAGTGATTGGTCCACTTAAGATTTACTTGAGGGCTAGATAGGCATCCGTATATTTCGGTGTATTAGCAAAATGTTGCAACATAAATTGTAATTAATTAGCAAATGTGGGCATTCATGAACAAGGGGGATTACTTATAAGAAATGCTTTAATAGAAAGACACTTTCAACACTGAATGTGTAAAATTGTAAATTAAATTAAAATTTATATTTAATTGTTTATTGTAACCTAACCTAACCTCAAACAACAAACAAATCTGAAGGGGGAGGGACGGCCTGACAGACAGTAGTACAACGTGGCTAAATCGAAATTCCCTAGATAATTAAGGGTTGAGTTGAACCGTTTTGTTTGCGCTTGCGCCTATTGAAGCAGAGGTGGGAACTACAAAACAGAACTGACGTTTAAATGTGAGGTTATTGTTATTATCATTATTGTGTTTGTGATTGAGATCTTGGAATTTCTGCCCTGAAATAGAAGGGCTCGAAAACTAGCAAGTGGAGTTCCTCCATTACTCCATTTTAAGCAACTTGTTTATCACAATGCCTCCGTTATTCGAAGTAGTGGTCCCCACTTTTGTCAATCCATACTTATTTTGGATTGTTGAGAAGAAGAATTTAATTCAACGATCAATGTTTAATCGTAACTTGAAAATGTCATTCAACCCAGTGATAAATGAAATAACTGAATACTATAGAGAAGGGGTACTTTTATTTGTTACCTTAAAAATTTAGGACAACTATTTCTTCATTTGTAGATTATTGCAGTTCAAGTGGACAATTGTTGGGCCCGTGCCAAAATTGACCATGTTCTAGATACTAATCCAGGAGAAGGAAGTAAATTCGTGTGTTGGTTGATCGATTATGGAATAATGCGTCTGGTAGATGTAATTTTTAAAATACCTAACTGGATGAAACAATATCCTGGAATTTCCAAGCAAGCTAGTTTGCACAACGTTGTAAATTTAAACACCGCAAGTTATTTTCATTATTGTATTTTACAATGATTATAATCCTTCAATTATAGGAAATGGTAGCGACAGAGGATATGGAGTTTTCTTTAGGTCTAAGAAAAACATTAAGTCACGTAGAAGGAACGCGAAATGTAGCTTTGAATCACATTGAAAGTGCACATAAATTGTTTTTCTCGGTGATCGAGGAAGACGAATATTCTCTTCATGGTGACATAATTTGTGTCATAAACAATAATGAACAGACTTCTCTCACAACATATTTAATTAAACAACAAGCTGTAGCAGAAGATGGAGAAATGTTTTGTGGTATGCTTTTTAAGACAGTCTTTTCGAATAATTTACAATTTCTTTGTTTCAGAAATTGATCAATCCAGAATCTATTATAAAGAGCAATATTTTGCATCAAATCGAAGGTGGCATAAACCACTGGATAAAACTGAAATAATAAATCGGTCTGAAATTATTTTTAATGAGGAAGAGAACCAATTATTTCCTCAAGTAAGTTCAAATGTCATCAAATTCACAGCATCCTCGAGTTCTCCTTAATTTTAGGAGTACTTTCGGCGAACTTACGCAGACAACAAATACTGACTGAGCTTGCTACATTTCGTACCCTTCAATATTGCCTTTAGGATTTTGATTATTGTTTTGTTACTTTCGTAAATAAATATTCTATGAAATAACAACTTCTTTCTTCTCTTGAACCTTCGAATGCATGTCTGAAAAATGAAGTATACCGGTAGGTAGCAGAGTTAGCGATTGGCGGTAATGGGCAGAAAGATCGATGATAATAGGCAGAGATCGACGGCAATGGGCAGAGAAATCGACGGTAATGGGCAAAGAGATAGGCGGTAGTGTCTGATACAAGTTTTCTTAATAAAGAATTTATTTGAATAAACATTTACACCAGTATCAAATTAATTAAAAAGATTGATCCCGTTGATCAAGTAAACGGCCTCATTATCGCAGCCGCAGATGACCTTATTTCGGTTCAGATCCAAACTATTGATGGGCTTGTGCAGCTTCGGCATGAGCGTAAACACCTCAAGTTTGCTTTTTACAGTCTCAGATGCTAGCCAAACGTTGCTTTCGGTACTGTCCAAGCCGATATTGGGAATGCCGTGATTTTTTGGCGACCAGTGCCACACGTCTCCAGCACTAGAACAACTAAATAGCTGATCAGGATGATCTGGATGAAACTGAATCTCAGAAACGCTGCTTTCATGAGCACTCAGTAAATTGATTGGGTAAGTATTCTGACGTAAATCCCAGACGGTCAAGGAGCCTAAAAATGCGATTATTTTGACATATTTTTGAAAATTTTTCAAAATTACCTTCTTCATCGCCAGCCACCACCAGATGGCGTTGTGTTGGATGATGCTCTAGACAAGTAGGTGATATCTGCTCGCCACTTAGCATGAAAGTATTAGAGGGTTCATCGCTGGATGAACGCAAATCCCAAATTTTCATCTGACCTCGGATATTGCTGGTCAAAACTTCGTTGTGCTTCAAAAATGTTACGCAGTGAATTGAGCAACTATCACCATTTTCTGGAAATTCATTTTTTAGTTAGCTTCTGGGAGAATCGACGAAATAAAGGAAGAGCAAATTAAGCCAAAATAAAAGCAGATAAATAAAAAAAAAACAAGTAACTGAGTAGAGATATTGGAAGTGTAAAAAGCTGCTAGTTGCAGATGTAAACAAAAATATTTCTTACCAATTTTCCTAATGATACCTTGATTTTGAGAATTCAACAAATTGATGCGTCCATCCTCTCCAACAGTCACAATGTCAGCATCATATGTTGCAAAGCTAGTACAAGAACTATTCTCTCCATTTTGAAAACTGTGTAGATTCTCCCAATTAATCTTGCACTCAATTACAGGTTCAATGGTGTGCTCAGAAGTAATTTTCAACAGAACAACTGAGCCGCAAGAAGACGAGGTTACAAAATAATCTCCATTTAAGAACTAAAACATAACATTTGACAACAGAAATAACAGGGTTGTTTTTATACTTTTGCCTCAGTTACGTCGCCCTTATGGGCGAATTCTGCTACTTGAAAGGGATATATTTCCGCATCTTCTTCGCTCTCCCGAAAATCCCACAACTTGACGCTGTTACTATCCTTATCCCAGCTTCCAGTAACAAAATAATGAGAGTCATTCATAAAGTCAGGCCTCCACCGTATTTTATTTATCTTCTCCGAGACAAAGGTTCCGTGCACATGGTGACTCATTTTAATATTTGTCTTGACTGCTTACAAACAAGTTAAAATACTCAAAGCGACAAATTTCAAAAATAATTAACTTCCTAACCTTAAATTAGTTACCGGCAAACCGACAGCGCAAACGTCAAGCAAGACGGTTCGTTACGTTAGAACTACCAATGCAAAAGTAGAATTAATTTTAGCGGCGTAGAACCTTTGTACGCCATTCGCTCTACTCATTGCAGCTGTCAGCGGTTAGTGTTTGTTGTTTTGGGAGGTTATGTTATGTCGGTTTCACAACAATGGACAGAAGTACTCTGGATAAGGAATTACTGGTTTCCTTAGTGGAAAAGTACCCCAATTTGTACAACAAGAGGAGGAGAGACTTCACCGATAAATCGAAAAAAGAGAAAGCTTGGACGAAAATTGCAGCACTCATAGGACTTCCTGGTAAAATCGCAAGTTTCCTCGCATTTACCTTTTCTAAAAATTGTTTTTGGCGCAGTTATCGACATTCAGAAAATTTGGAAAGATATAAGGGATCGGTACGTAAAGGAGCGGAAAAAAATTGCATTATCCCCACCCGATGATCCCTATGAGGTGAACTGGTATCTCTTCCGCAAATTGAAATTTTTAGAAGAACACGTTTCTAGCAGAAGGTACAACACTGAAAATATAACTGCCACTTAATAAAAAAAAAAAACAGTTTTAGCAGTAGGGACTCCTATGCAGCTAGAGTCAAAGAACAATCACCCACAGAGGAAGTACTAGGAGTTCACAAGTTGGGCAATTTTGACCACACAGAGGTTGAAGAATCTTTGCATTTAACAATGCCGTCACCCGCTTCAAGTGGCACAGTTGATAATTTTTTAATTAGCAATGGCGGTGCATTTTCAGAGGCAAGAGAAATTTATACATACCTCCATAGAATTTATACTTAAGGTGAACATCTCCACTATCACATGCGTTTTTTTCTTACTGTATGCATTTTGACGTGAAGACATCAGATCATAAAAACATAAGTCAGATATTCTTTACTTGTACGGAACTTTGTTGGAAATATGAAACGCATTTCCTCTCTTTTCAATATGTACCCCTGCTTATACTAACAATTATGTCAATGCATTTTGCTGACGTTCTACAATCACAAATGGTACAGCGGAGATGTTCCTCTTAAGATTACATTGTCGCACCTAATTGTGAATAATTAATGTGTTTTAACTCCTGTTTGTTTTAGGTTGGCACCCAACAACCTACTTCAGCTACTATGGAACATTTAATTGAGGACAATCTCAATGTTGTTTCTACAATTCGAAATTATATGGCAGATAAAGCAGCAGACATTGCGTTTGGTAGATATGTTGGATTGCAGTTGCAAACCATTGATAGAACCAAAAGAAAAGCAGTTAAGCGGAAAATTATGGATATTCTTGAAATGGCGGATGAATAAGATATTTATTTGTTATACATATACAGGGTGGGGCACTAGTGCGTTCGACTTCGATAGCTCGAGTTCTATGATAGGTAGAAATTTGATTTAAAAACACAGATAAACTAGAGGAAGAAGTCTACAACCGGAAATTATTTTTGAACATACAGGGTGAGCCGAGACAATTATACAGGGGCAAGTGACCTATTTTTAAATGGAATGTGGTGTGTAAAAGAAGATTTTTCGGAGCTTTTTCCTAGACTCTTTTCAATCCAATATTATTGCTGACTATTTCCAAACCACTTGGTTGTAGCGATTATTTTTGTTCAAATAATGGCATCTGCAAATGCATGTTAAAAAAATCACTACTGTCACAATTACGACTTCTAAGAAAAAATTATGTAAAGACTACTTAGAAAACATTTGTGGAATGTCTTTGATCCGTTTTAACTTTTGAAAAATTATACAGGGTGGCTAAATTTAATTTTTCAATTTAGAACTTTTTGAATTTAATTTTCTCCATTTTTTTAAATGGAACACCCTATATATTTTTTAACAGTATGGTGTAGAAACTAAAAACAAACATTTTTTGTATGCTATAGCTATTTGTAACCATTTTCGAAATATCGCCAAATAATTACAAAATTGAAGAATAATCCTAAAAAATTAGATCGTTTTCCAAATAACTCGACAAAAAACTTCAAAGGTTTCAAAATTGACACAAAAATGACAACTGACGACAGGTAACTGCGATAAATGTGAATTTCTTGTCGGATAATGTAAAATGCAAAAAATGATCAAGATACAAACATAAAGTGAACTTACTAAAAAAACTTATGCTGTTTTGATAAACAAAACATCTGGAGCACTTACTACAATTTTATCTGTCGAGTAATTTGAAAAACAACCTAATTTTTTAGGATTATTCTTGAATTTTATAATTATTGAGCGATAAATCGAAAATGGTTATAAATAGCCATAGGGATGTACAGACAAAAACTGTTTGTTTTTAGTTTCTATATCATGTCGTTAAAAAATATACAGGGTGTTTTATTTGAAAAAATGGAGAAAATTAAATTCAAAAAGTTCTAAATTGAAAAATTAAATTTAGCTACCCTGTATAATTTTTCAAAAGTTAAAACGATTCAAAGACATTCCACACATGTTTCCTAACTAGTCTTTACATAATTTTTTCTTAGAACTCATAATTGTGACTGTAGTGATTTTTTTAACATGCGTCTGCAGATGCCATTATTTGAACAAAAAAATCGCTACATCCAAGTGGTTTGGAAATAGTCAGCAATAATACTGGATTGAAAAGAGTCTAAGAAAAGGCTCCGAAAAATCTTCTTTTACACACCGCATTCCACTTAAAAAAATTTTACTTGCCCCTGTATAATTGTCTTGGCTCATCCTGTATGTTCAAAAATAATTTCCGGTTATAGACTTCTTTCTCTAGTTTATCTGTGTTTTTAAATCAAATTTCTACCTATCATAGAACTCGAGCTATCGAACTCGGGCGCACTATTGCCCCACCCTGTATAAACCTTTTTAAAATATGATCCTAGTTTATGTATTAAAAAAATTGAAACACTGCCTTGCTCATTGTATCCATTCTCTTTACCTTAACTTTAGGCAGTTGTATGTTATACTTAATTGTTACTTGGAAAAATTTTTTAAAACATTCAACAATTTTAAAGTATTTGACCATTTTACGTAAAAATAATTGAACGTTTATTGCCTTTACCATTTAATTTTTTGTTGCTTTATGTAATATACCCTTCAGGGAGTCAACAAACGGGGAAATCTGGCAACGTCGCGGTGCCCGATCCAGCACTGGGATCCTCAACAAAGCGTTTCGACCGCGTCGCTTCCAAAGCAACCGAAAAACTTCAATGTCGACCTGCATTTTTATCGGTTAAACAGAGAGTTCCGAGTGACTATCTCTCTTTTTGGTCGCTTTGGAAGCGACACGGTCGAAACGCTTTGTCGGGGATCCCAGTGCAGGCCCGGCTTCAGGAAATTTAAAAAAAGTGAACGTTTTTTCAACAAATTAATGCATCCCGTTCCCACGAAAAAGCATAAAATTGGTCTTGGCGCGGTTCTGTTCTAATTCGACATAAAAAAGTTGAGGTACCTTTGCAGCAAAAAGTTTTTATTGAAATTAAAATTTCCAGAATACAACAATTCGGCCTTAACTTTTTCTTTTGACCATCAATAACTTCACAAGCTTAAATCTTAATTTAAAAACTGCTAATTAACAACTATTTTTTGGTTCTCTTGGGGGCGGCCTTGGTGGCCCTGGGCGCCTTCCGCTTTTTGTCCGCATCCGCCTCCAGATTAAAAATCGCATGGAAGCGCTCAGCAACGTCGCTGATCCGCGAATCGATTCTCTCCGTGCCCGCAGTGGTGTCCTCGACGTCCTCCAGAGGCTCATTGAGGAACTTCGATTTGAGAAACGCCATCTTTTTGGCCATGACCGGATTGACGAACATCTTTGGATCGTAATCGAACGTCAACTGCTGGATGAGATCCCGCGTCACTTGCAGTTCTTGCGGTGTATGCTCCGCGACTAACTGGTCGTCACTAACCCTCAGTTTTGAGGGCGGGTGGTGAATTTCGTCACTGAACGGAATCAGTTTGACCAAAAACAAGCGACGATTGTTGGCGAATTTCGGTATCAACTCGACGAACCGTATTTTGTCTTGGTACTTGAGCTTTCTGACGCAAACCAAAACTTTGTTTTTATCGACGCAATACTGCCAGAACGAGTTGAAGAACTGCAACTCTTCCTTGTGGTGGACCTCCAAGATCGCCCCCGAACCCAACACGAAACCGGCGTCAGTGACTCTGCTAGAGACGTGGAGGAAAGTGTAGCCAATTGGCAAATCGTTGTGGAAGAGGTCGAAATTTTCCTGGATACCAAAGGGAATTTTGGAAGGATGGTTCAAGTGATACGCTCTCATGGAGTCGTCTCCTAGGGTTTTGATAATTTTTTTGACAACTTTACCCTCAGCGGTGACGTAGCTATTGTTGTAGAGAGTAACTTTATTGATGAAGTTCTTCTGGGTTAGTTGCAAGAACCGCATCTTGTCGCCGCGAACCGGAAAAAATTGCAACTTTCTCTGGGTGAACCGCATGAGAACCGACGTTGATAATTTCTCAACTAACCCTTCTTTATCTTCAATTAGTTCCTCAACTGGGGGCGTTTTCATGAGCGAAAACAGTTCGTTGTAGAACAACGAATAGTTGAAGTTTGGGTTCATAGTGACAACTTGGAAGTCAATGTCGTTGGCTTCAAAATTTTTGGCCTCATTTAGCGCCGTGAATCGCTTATTTTTGTCACTTTGAACGGGATCATCGTCGTTCGTTATGAAAATTATGGTTCTCTTGTAAAAAACCGAACTGACCTCTTTAAACTTCTTCTTGCAATACAGCAAGAAAGCCCCGAAATCGAAATCCCCCTTCCTTTGGTAGTTATCCACTAAGTCCTTGTTGCTCATCTGCTTTTTCTCTTTCAAAAATTTGATTGTATCGAGAACGTTGGACTTAAAGTCGACGAATGAAGCTGCGTTGTCGTCATTGTTGACCAAGACCACGCCAAAGGGGCTCCAGCTCCTCTTGTTTTGGGTGAACATCAAGGAATCGGCAATTTCGTGACACGCGTCCATGCAACTCTTAAACAACGAAGACTTGTCGTCGTTGTCGGCATCGTATTTTACAAACGCTGAGGGGTGGGTGTCGATGGCTATCAGCACAAATGAGGGCTTGTAAAGGGAGTCGGTGGCATCTTCTTCAAACTCCGAATCTGACATCTGAAATTTGTCTATTCAGGACCGGTACTGCAAGCAAAATTCTATTCCATACCTTTACTTAGCTGGTAGCCAATATTTGCAAAAATTAAAATAGCGGCAAAAATTTCTGTTTCGACCTAACCTCAATTCAAAAGTAGTGCTGATATACTGATAACAGTTCAAAAATACCGATTTCATTACATACTTCGGTTCTGGCACTCGTGAGAAACCGTTCGGTAGACAGTACAGCCGCCAAAAAACATACAGAGTGCTTCACCTTAATTGACCCGAATTTTACCGGACTAATTAATAAGCATATCAAAAAATATACAAATCTAACTACAGATAGATCTCTACGATTGAGGTGCATAGGGTACATCCTAGCACTTCCGGTTCGAACCGGATGTGCATCAACTTTGAATTCTCAAATAGGTAGGCACCTATGTTTTTTAATAGGCTATCTCGTGGTGAATCTGCTTCTGGTTACAGAAAGGTATTACATTTACCTATGTTAACTTAAGAGGAGTCACAAAAACATTATTAATGCTGAGATTCGAGGTATAATAAAATTCTTGCATTAAAAATGATCCAAATTTTACCGGGCCTATTAATAGGCATATCAAGAAAAATAAAAATTTGTCCTTAACTGCAGGTAGGTCTTTACAATTAAGGTGCATAGAGTACATTCAAGCACTTACAATTCGAACCAAAAGTGCATCAACTTTTGATTCTCAAATGGAAACCTATGTTCTTTAATAGGCTATCTCTTAATAGGTCTGGTAGAATTTGGGCTGTTTTTGATGTCATATCTCACATCCCATCTTTAATAATTTTTTGTGACTTCTCTTAAGTTAACGTTTTTAAGTAATCAGAAGAAGATCCACCACGAGATAGCCTATTAAAAAACCTAGATTTCTATTTGAGAATCAAAAGTTGATGCACTTTCGGTCTGAACCGGAAGCGCTAGAACGTACTCTATACACCTCAATCGTAGAGATTGATCTACCTGTAGTTAGGAAAGGATTTGGATTTTTCTTGATATGCCTATAAATAGATCCGGTACAATTTGGGCCGTTTTTGATATCATACCTCGCATCCTATCTTTAATATTTTTTTTGTGACCTCTCTTAAATTAACGTCGGTAAGTGTGATACCTTTCTGTAATCAGAAGAAAATTTACCACGACATAGCCTATTATAAAACGTAGGTTTCCGTTTGAGAATCAAAAGTTGATGCACTTCCGGTTCGAACCGGAAGCGCTAGAATTTATCCTACATTTATAGGGTACACCCTATGCACCTCAATCGTAGAGATCTACCTGTAGTTAGGAGAAAATTTAGATTTTTTTGAGATGCCTATTAATAAGTCCGGTAAAATTCGGGCCGATTATGGAGAAGCACTCTGTAGATGCTCAAGGCCAACAGTAGTTCTACTGTATTTTGCGCGTAAACAAATGACGCCGATGTCATCGGTCATTCCTAACCTATCTTTTTGTGTTATTTTGAATCAGCAAGTCATAATTAAATTCGTTGCTTAACAAGATTGAAAGTCGTAATAATGGTGTTTGGGGAAATTATGGAACCTTCGACCCGAGCCCTAATTGATGATGACTTTGAAGAATATCCCGACCACGTAGAGTAAAATATTTGTTCCTTTAACATCAAAATTTTTTATTTATTTTTTCTGTTCAGGCCCAATTTAGAATGGGAAGGAGATTGGACTCCTCCGGATCGCATACAGACATTAATTTTTGTCGAAACCGATAAAGTGAAGAAGCTATTCAAGGCTTCGGTGTTGAACAACATGAAAGCCAGTTGCAGTTTAAAAAATGGTCACATTGAAATGTACAAATTACCAGACGACATTTATAGCGTTCTTTATACCGAGAAATGTTTAACAACTGGTCAAGTACGTAAAAAATTACCACGTAATTGTGGTTAATCAATCGTTTTGTTTTTAGATAGTGCAATCTCTTTTGGGATGGATAAAGAAGGCCGAAAACATCTACGCAATTACTTCAGCATCAATTGCAACGTATCAAAATGCCAATATGGGAACCAGACCAGAAACTTTGATAAGAACACTGTCATCGAAAAATTTACCAAAATCGCAGTTCAAAAAACTAGAAAGTCCCAACCTAGTCACGGGGTTGGGGGCCCAAGTTTTAACGTACGCCATCCACACCGGCCTCAAATGTGAATTTTTTATAATGTACATGGACGCTTCGCCACTTGACTCCGTAAACGCAAATCCTTTCGTACAACTTGTGCAATCGTTGAAATTGCAGGTAACATCTAGCAGTTTCAATCTGAACCCGCCCGCAAGTAATTTGTATTTATAAATAATGGACCAATTATTAAAACAATTTATTATCGTGTCATGGACTGTAAAAGTATATTTAAATAAATTAAAGTTGGAACCCAGAAACATTAACGTCACTACGTCCAACTGTACGTTTTACTATCACTATTGTACTTGAGGCATTCTAGACTAGCAACCGATTTACGAGGCGCGCAAAACTGTTCCACAATATTCGCATTCAAGCCACAATCTGACAAGTTCTCTTTATCGAATATGACGTTCCCTTTAGATTCCTCGAAACTTTGACTACTTTCTCTCCCTACTTTACTGAAAGAACACGTGGAATTGACGTTGACGAAAGAGGCACTCATGCTGTGTTCTGGTGAATTAATCGAAAATAAATTATGAACTGTACTGGGTAAAATTGGACCAGTCAGTTCCAAGGAGAAATAATTCTCGTTATCGACGCGCACCTTGTTTTCGCGCACTTTCAAAGCGTTTAAAGTGGCCCCGTTGAAGGCTACTGGCGCCAAAAGAGTTGGGGGAATCCCAGCCAAGGGTCCTGTGGGTGAAGTTGCGCTCTTGCAGTTGATCAGAAAGTTGTAGAGGGCGTGCACTTCCGCCCCCTCCACCAACACTAAACTCTGCTCGCTATTGTCCACCTCGCACTCGGCTTTGTGAACAATTTTGGCCTGAAAATAGAACAATTATCAATTAATTGCATCTCCAGACCACTTTCTTCATAGTGGTGGTCACTAGATGGAGTTATTGAAGGACATTACCTAAGGTCACTAGATTATCCGCTATGCTTGTAGCGTAGCAGATAATCTAGTGACCTTAACATTACCTGGGTGTAGTTGATCTGTTTGATTTCTTCTGCATTAATTCCCATGCTTTTCAACCATTGCTCATCCCCTCCCTCGTCTTCATCTTCGACTGCTTCAGTTGCGCCCTCATCTTCAGTAGGGCAGTCCAGCGTGTCGGACTCTTGCTCTGGACTTTCCCTCTTTTTCAGAGGCATTGTAAACTCGATATCTTCCTGTTTCAGTACATGCCTGAAGCCTCTGGTGGTTGGCGTGATTAATGCGTGGACATCGCTAAAGCCGCAAATTCCCGCCGCTCTGAACAGAACCGTGAAATTGTTGGCGCAAGCGTAAAAATAGGGACATTGTTTGGTACGGATTAACTGAAATAGGGATCGTAAACTATCCGACCAAGCTGCTTGCAAGCTAGTTCGAATCACCGAGTTTGATGCTACACTAACACCAGAATCCGAAATTTTGCCTGAAGTCCTGGGAAAAAGCGACAGCCACGGAAACGACGGTTGTTGCCAATACAGGCAACATTGGTGGAACCTGGCGTTAGGTGAAGTATCCAGGTTTACGGTACTGTTGGGATGCAAGCATCTAACGAAACCGGTTGTGCCTGAAGCTTCTTCGCTCAACTTCAATTTTTGATTCCACGGAAACGGCTGATTCGACCATATTCGAACTTTACGTTTTAGAGTCCAATCGGTCGGCACAGAAAGCTCGCCTTGTCCCTTCACGACGACTATTTCGTTTTTGCTGTTTTTCGATAAAATATTTTCAAATGATGTCAAAGTGTTGTTGGGTGTGGCGCTAGGGTGGCTCTGGTGCAGGAGCTTAAACAGGGTTTGATCAGCAGATTCATCTAAAATTGGCAAGGTTTCCTGTTTGCAACGTTTATTTTCCTGGTCAACTATGAAGGGGTTCTTTCGTTTTTTGGATAAGATGTCGTCGAACGGTGAAGCCTTGCTGTTGCTCGCTCCTGCTGTTTCCTTCAGAACTCCTCCCGTTATCCTGGCCTGGAGAGCTTTCTTCTTGATTTTCAATTTGTGCAATTTCATTACTTCCGAGGGGTGGTACCATTTTGGGGCCTGTTTGTCTGGATTGCCCGGCATCTCTGACTAGTTGTTTATGTTATGAAAATACCATTAATCTTGTTAAAATAATTAAAATCTTCTAGATCGCATCACACAGCATCACCAGCACTCCTGAACCGTTAGTGACCGTAGTGTAAACAAAAACAAAAGACAGGTGTGTCGCTGTTCACCGCCCTCTATGATCCAAAGTTCAAAGCTTGCCAGTTTCGCTAAATAGGAAGAGAGAAGTCCAGTTAAAGAACCGTAGCTTCCTCCTCTCGCCGTTAGAGCGCGCTAGCATCGATCTACTCTGCACGTTTGTGTATTTGTGTCTCTGAACATTGAACAATACACAATTTTTACCAGTGGCGTATCATAAACTTTTTCACTTAGATCTCCAAATCTATCGATATCAATTTATCATTTTAATTTCATCATATTTCTATGCCACTTGCAATAATAATCACGTTATTTTTCTTAAGAAAGTACAATTTCCATGCCAAATTAAATCTTAAATACATATTTTTATTTAAAAAAAATAACGTTATTTTTATTATCGCAAATGGCATAAGAATATAATGGAATTAAAATAACACATTGATACCTATAGAAAATAAATAGTAAAACGACTGGTCGTCTTAGCTGAAACCATCCTATTTAATCAATAAAAAGGAGCATGCGAGTTTAAGACGAGAATTGAATAAAATTTGGCGTGTCCTTTATGATACTGTATACTGTTTTAAGGTGCGATGCTATTTATTAACTGTTTAAATCTAGTTGTGGGTTTAGATATCGATGCATGAGACACAACAACTTGCACTAGTGGTAAAAATGTGAATATAAATTGTTGGTTATTTGACCGCACACTTATTAAAGACGCATGACATCTTTTATTTATGTTTCAAATCTATCGACAAATTGGTCATTACTGACTCCAAAACTAAATTTTTGCTGTAATTTTAGTTTCGACATCTAATAACTTTCGTGAGAGAATTGGCAAGATTGGATTGAAATTGTCATTTTTAGTCTATGACTATTGCTAATGGCATTCAAAATAATAAGATCTCAAAGAAGACGGACGCAAATTTCAGCTGAGAGGTCCAGCGTCAGAAATGGTCCAAGTAATCCGGTTAAACGATTCATTTGGGTTAGTTGTATGTTAGGTACACTGGCGAACAAAAAATTAGGGACGATGTTTCTTCCCAGTGTAAATCAACTCCATTTGGTAGGATGGGGAGGGCATTGCAATCCACCCATTTCCAGGTAATTCGCCACCGGGCAAAGAAAGTGAGTAATTGTGGGGTAGGTATAAACTCCAATCGGAAATAATTTATTACTATTGGGCGATTAGAATTTGCTGGAGTTCAATACAACAGACTACCGTGTCTACACTGACACAACCATTCCTACAGCCCGTTTTACACAACTTTAAAATCGCCAATTTTGCTTCACGGTCGTGCCTAATTTTTTGCTCGCCAGTGTACCTACTTGTTGTCTACCAGTAATAATGGATTGACTATGTTTAGGGGAAGGTCAAAAATTGGAACGACTGGTCGCGCAAAGTTGACAATCAGAACTTGTTATTTGGAATATTGCTACTTTCTGCTTACATAAGTATTGAGGGAATTGTATTGTATTTAACGCTAAAGTATTCTGTCAAACGCAAAGGCAGAAACATAGTATTATACGACTTTCGAAGTTTAATGATGTTAAATGGCATTTATGCTCGGAATAGTAGTGGACACGATAACTGTAAGTTAGCACTTGATTAAAAATTGAAATTGATTAAAAGCAGCATGTCACAAAATAGGTTTTGTTATCAAAAGCTGCACAATTTGTATGTAAAACTTGCATGACATGGATATCAATAGAAAAGAGGAACTGATAGAGGCTTTAAAAAGAGAAATTCCTAAGTACAACTTAATAATAGAATCTCATTGAGCTGTAAATTTTGTAACTAAATAATTACCTGACTATTACTTATTACTGTCACTTTCAATGTAAGTTTTGATGTTGGACGCCACACTCTATTTTTTCCAATGCAACGTTTTTATTTGGTAAAATTTTTTGAAAAGTTTAGAAAATGTTTGAAACTATTTACCTTTTGCATTCATTAATTTTTATTAGGTATATTATTTTTGAATATTTACATAAAATCTTAATTATACGTTGAAAGGAAACTTACCAACAATAGCATAACGTTAACATTAAAGGGGAATACTGAATACTGGATAGCTTTCGAAATACAGATGACAAAACTGTTTTAAGTTATGAAGACCAGAAGAGCAACAGAAGCAAGACAATTCCACCGGAGGCCTGACGTCAAATCACGATAGATGATTACTTTCAAGTACATTGAAATTATATAATTTTAATATGGTACATTATAGTTGATTGTAATGTTACTTCTACTGTTTAGAAGCTTAAAGTACAATAATTACTTATTCTTTGTTCTGATCTACTCATTAAAGTAAATTATCAATTCTTGTGCTTATTTTTAAAATTTACAAGCGAGGTCAGTGTTTGAGTTTGTATGAATTATAAATATTAAAAATTATAAACTAATAATGAGGTGCATGCGTGAGACAAAAAGATAACATTTAGAAAGTCTACTAAAAGTTTTCTCAACTTTTAGACAATTAGACATAAATTTGGCGGGCTTATTAGTTTGGATAATTCGACATCAGGTGTCGCTTTTGGTATCGATTTGAACCTTTACTACCATTACTACTCTAGTTCAAGGCTTTAATTAATCTTAGATTATGTCTTCTAGATGGACAATATTGAGAACAAGATGAAGAAATTGAGGAAATCAAATTTAAAGAATAAAAACAAAATCTTTGTATCAAAGGCAGTAAAACAAATCAGCCGCTGAAATTACTAAGGGCACTAGAAATTACCGCCTCGAACGCCATCTGTGGAGAAAACTCGAAACCCTATCAAGATTGGCCAAGGATGTCTTATGCTTATGTCTTACATAACCTAACAAACTAACAACAACAAATAATTTGCTTTTGCTTTTTTGCGGCCTAACTTTAAGGTCAGGAATGTTGTTAGTTGTTACTTTTTTCTCTCAAATCGCAAAGTAAATAATATCGAAAACAATGGGACGAAGTAAGTACCACTTTCAAATTTTGCGACCCCAGTTTCTATTTAACTTATTCTAAAGCTAAAGCCGCCAAAGAGGGTGCTGTGGACGAAAACCATGAAGAATTTTCCGTGGAGAAAATCTTGGATAAAAGGACGAGCAACGGAAAGATAGAATATCTTCTTAAATGGAAAGGCTATTCTGAGTAAGTTCACAAGTTTGTACCAATGAAATTGGGTGAAGTTTGTCTAAATTAACCAGACAGGACAACACTTGGGAACCCGAAGAAAATCTCGATTGTCCCGACCTCATAGCAACCTATGAAGCACAATTTGAGGTTGCCGCGAAAGCAGATCAGGAAGAAAGCGATAAGGTCAACAAAAGAAAAAACATAACAGAAGACAACAGACCTCGAGGATTTGACCGTGGTCTTGAACCCGACAAAATTGTAGGAGTCACTGACGCTAGCGGCGAACTCATGTTTTTAATGATGTGGAAAAATTGTCAAGAAGCTGATTTAGTACCTGCCAGCCAGGTTAATGTGAGGTGCCCTGAAGTTGTTATCAATTATTACGAGAACAAAGAACAGTGGTACTGTAAACAAAGTGTAATTGAAATTGATTAAGAAACAAGGGAAGGTTTTAATTTATCTGAGTTCTATATCAAGACGTAATTACTGTGTCACTTTTTATTAATTTTATGTAACTATATCTTAAATAAAAACTAATTTTAGCCAACAATATATTTAAGAGTTTTCACTCTCTTTAAATTTGCACTTAGTACAAGTATAAAAAACTGTTTGTCCTTCATCAGCAGAACGCAATTGGAGTGTAGCGTAGGTCATTGATTCGTTGCCACATCTCGAGCATTTTCTCTCTACCACTGGACCATCTTCCCCACCTTCTTTCTGTTTCCTCTCTTCTTCCACCTTTTTCTTATATTCTTCTACACTATTAAAGTTAATAGTGTAGGATACAGTTGCGTCTCTGAAAACTAAACAAAATTATTGCATGAAGTTATCCTAGCTATTTAAAACTTACCTCGAGGCGCGAATTTTTTTGCACATGCATAGCAAGTTATGTCCCCTATCACTCCTACAGGAGGCAGAATAGAGCCGCAATCTGGGCAAAATCCCGGAACATATTGAAAGGCTTCCATGGACATTTTAAAGAATATTTAATAATATTTGAGCGAACAAATTAAAAATGCTCTTTCCCCACAACTTCTAACCTAAAATTTGCTTGGTTAAATTTGCTGTTTTAGCGAGTTGGGTTAATCGATCAATGAAAAACGGCAGCACTTGGATACTTTTTACTTACGAGGTATTGAAAACTGAAGAGTTGAGGAGCTCGAAGAGTTGCAGAACGAAAGAGCATTGAAAAAAGCAGAGTTTTTATCTGATCTTCGACAGCGACCTCTGTCAGTTAGCCTACCCACTATCTCTTTCTATTCTACAATCTACTCTAAACTAAAGGTCGCTACACTGCAATTTTAATAGTGACCTTAATTTTAATTTGTGTTGGTACGACTAAAGCGCGTAAACTCAATTCGTAGCCACTAGTGGCCACTAGAGAGCAATCAAAAAGCAAGAAAGTTGCTGTGTTGTGATTGGTTGCTCGTTTTCCCGAAAGGCAATTTTAAACTTAACCGGGAGAATGTGCAGAAAAGCAATGGGGTACTTGTCTCATGTTTGAAAAATATAATATTTAGAAAATGTAGGCGATTTCATTAGACCCGTATTTTTTCATTTAGTTCTAGGGTCAATATTACGCCCAGAATTAATTTTTGGAGTGAGAGATTTGTGACGTAGTCGGTCCCTGCACGGCGTCGTTCTAAAAAAAAATCGTATGATGGCGCTTTACTCAGATTGCTTGCGTTCTATTTATAAATCGAATGCCAATCCGCTGTACACATGTTGCGCACTCTGGTAGCAGCGCAGCATAGTACCCAAAAACAAAAGTCCATTCAATATAGGTGTGAGTCTTGGATACGGAGGGCCAATGCAAATATTTACGAAAATATGAAAGAAAAAAATAAGAACAAAATATTTAAGCCTCTTTTAGTTATTTGCATGCATCTAGAGAATAAAAAGTGCAATATTTTTTTTTATATTCATTAAAATAATAAGGTAAACACATGTAACGTTTTATATTTTCTGGATATGTACCGTGGCTGCTCCATATGAGAATTTAATTGGTTTATCAGTTGCTGCACTAAATTTTTGTCCAACCGAAAGAGTTCTACGAAGCGATGGCCAGGCAAAGCAAATGATTTCGACGCATCTCGTAATTCACGTCTTCTTATCAGCAATTGCTGGTTTATTCGGCGGCGCTCAATTTCTTGAGTTCAAACTTTTCACCCGAGAATAAAATAAACGACAAGCATTATGATGGTAGTGATATAAAACTTCGTCTGGCAATGGGGTTGCATTTCACTGAGAAGATACAAGGTTCAAAGATAAAGGCTACTGTACATTTTCTGCGAGATGTAGAAATCAACGAGGTTCTAAAAAAACTGAACATTAAAAAGATGAATAAAAGAAGAACTGAAATTGTAAGAGAGATTCGCATTGCAATGCTCTGTGCTGAGAAGGAAGGCATCAACTCATTTGTTGAAGACGCTATTTGCGTCACTTAACATTGTCACATTTTGTTAACTTCATCTCCAAAATATTTCAGTTTACATTGATTTGCATTTTCGTAAAAAAGGTCTATATTATCTCTAGTAAAAATAGTGCTTTGCTCTTTTGTATGATAGATTTGATTGTCTAATAAAAAAGTTTTCAACTAATAAGCCTAAAACAAATATAAATTTCTTCTCCCAAAATGAGGTTTTCAAATTATCATCCTGATATTGTAGGATTGTTCTGTTCATATATTATCGCTGATTATACAGTTATCATCACATGGAAAAGGTGTTCCATCTGACATCAGTATTGAGAAATTATCAAGTTAAATAAGCAATATGCTTTTTTACAACTTAGTTTTGTATTTTTTATAACAGGTGTGTAAATGATTTTTGTTATTTCATTAATTTTTTATTTTCAAATTTTGTGTGTATTTTAGGCCATTAAAATTATTCTTCTTACCTGTAAAAATAAGCTAAAAACTTTGCTTCCACAAGACGTGTCCTAGACCTTTTTTTTGTAGATTTTCATATTTGAGACTTCTTATTTTGGTTAATTTTAAATTTTTTTTTTGGCGATGTAAAAGTTGGGATATTTTGTTGTTTATGATTTTTCGGTTGTTTTTTAATGATTTTTGCATGTGCCAATTAGCTTGGTCCAGAAATAAAAATTCATTTTGGGGTGCATAAAATCAAGCAAATTTGTAATGTTTTTTTTAAGCGCTTTTTCCTAGTTTACTCGTGTTAGTGAAAGTATTCATAAACTTTTGTAAATTATTAATAAAGTTAATCATATTATTTTTACACTTGTCATATACTTTTACTTAACACTACAAGAGAATTTCCGCTACCTCTACGTTTTAAAATTTGCACATTTTGGTAATAGACTAGATAAGTACTACAAGAGATTTTAGTTTCTGGAGTAAAATAATGTTGCAAAGAATTTCTGGAATGACTGCAGAAAGTCTCAAGCTATAGTTTGAGGCATTTTTGACCTCCATTGAGTTGGAAGTAGTTCATCTATTCGCCTGTTCAAAAATGACACTCTTGTCGACAAAGTATTGACAGTTTCTTCCATGTGAGCTTGCCTTCTCCATTCCAGTTGAGGCAGTAACATCTCGGCCTTGACAATACGCGACTCCATGTTTCTCAACTTCTGACACACTGAATCTATGTAAGCATCCTGAAGTAAACTAGTATTGGTTTTGCCTGTAAAATAAGATACTCTTGAATTCTGGCAGAAATAGAGTTGTAATGTCAACTTACCAGCATGACTAATTTTGCACACGTCAATGTAGAAGTATCTGTAAACATTTAAACAATTAAATAAATAAATCAGTTAAAGTCCAAGAGAACCAAATAAATTTACTTGTCTTGATCGCCAGATTCAAGCATAAATGACAAAGGGACAAGGACTTCATCATCGCGGCGCAGTTTGATAACTTTGTTGTCTTCAGGACCAATATCGCAGATATATTGGATTTCCTTCTTCAGAGTGTTGTATTCGGAGCTGGCGTCAAACTGAACGCATTTTTCAATGATATCGGGGTGCTCTATTGAAAGACAATATTGTAACAGCAATTCTACATGTTTGTAACAATCTTAACAATTAATATTATTTATTTACCAGCACTGTCGTATCTTCGAATTTTTAACCTCACGCTTACTTTATTCTGCTCCATTATTAGTTATGGAAGAGAAAACGAGGCGGCTTTCAGATGAAAGTTAGGACCAGCAATTTCGTTTCTCTTGGTCACTCAATCAGACCAAAACAAAGATTGGGATAAACGTCAAATAAAAAGAACAATTGATTATCACTTTGACATTGACATGACGTCATCAGAAACCTGCGCGAATAATTTTTACCAGTGGCGTAACATCCATCACCAATGAAGCAATGGATAAATTCCAAATATTCACCTTCTACCCCATCTATACAGCTTGTCGTAGGTCAGGGATCTGGTAGAAAACTTTCCTACCAGACCCCTGACGCCAAACTATGACATGGAATTAAACGCGCATATTGGGCAGGTCTGGTCAGGTCACAGAATAGAGAATTGTGGCAGACTAGTCTACAATTATACATTTGTTACAAATACATAATGTTTATTAGTTTGTCCGTTATCTTGGAGTCAAACACTGAACTTTTACATATGAAAATACATGTTTAATATGTACTGCCAACTTTAATAAAATACTTCTAGCCCTAACTTTGAACAATGTAAATCTTTGAATGTACGACCTAATAAAAATAAAGAACTAACTTCCTATGTTACCAATATTTACAAATTAAGCAAGACATATTCTTGCAATATTATAAAATTACAGGGACAATAATCATAAATTTATACAGAATTGTGATCACAGTTAGCTTTATGTACTATTTCTAAACAAATTCAACAATATTTTAGACTTGACCTACCCGGAATGATAATAATTACGTGGGAATAAACCGCAATACATACCGGGTGTCCCAACGCAACTGAAACATAAGGAAATAGCATGGGAAATTAATGGTCTTATTTTCATAAATTGTATCTTCCCTGATAAAATTCGGTAAAAACAAAAAACTCCACACGGATTCTGAAAAGAAAAAGACGCTTTCATGTAAAATTGATGGTTAGAAAAGCTTTAATCAGGGGTCAAAATCCGTGTAGAGTTCAAATTTTATTTGAGAAGATATAATTTTTCATGCAATTCCCTGTTTCAGTAGCGCTAGGACACCCAGTATAACGTTTACAAGATTTTTTAAAATATTCGTAACATTGTTATAAAGCCATTTTATGTGCCAGAGTAAGTCAAGTCTAAAACAAGATGATACGTAGCGAGCATGAATTTCACTCTCTGGTGTAATTAAATTAATGTTTCGACAAGCAAGTTAAAATTTAAATTTTATGATTAACATCCTAACTTGGCTAGAATCTACTGGGTGTTTACAGCGCTGTATTTTTATTTTTCATGAGCTATACTACAGATTACAAGAAGGTAAAAAGCGCTTTACCCCAAAATGTTCAAAGATATCCACATACTCTTGTAAATAAAGCATTGCTGTGTTAATTAAAAAAAAAAGTTTATCATACAACTTTTATTGTGGGGTTTTAACACTTATCGCCTTCTTGTCTCCTATGCTATCTATCACCCATAAAAAATACAAACCTAAGATTCAAAACGCCCAAAATACCCAACGTTTTGGTTAGTATGTAAAATGGCTGGGTATATCGTAAATTTCTCCAAGTTTAGATATTTATCTGTAAAATTAGTACGGCACAAAATGATTCTGCATTTGGAGAAAAAAAAAATAAAAGTTTAAATTCCCTGACTCAATCAGTCCGATCCCTGATGCTCTACATCTCATTTCATTTTTTCAAACCAAATGCGATTACTAATAAATTCATTTTTAATAATTAGTTTGTACATACAATCCCCTGAAGAGCAAAAAAGTCATGTCCCACTAAAAAGTTGCTATAGTCCATAGAACAAAATTACTAGTAAAATTATGGACATGTCTCATTGCCTACTTGAAAATGGTGAAAAACTAATAAAATATTTACAAATAACAAACAAGAGAACGACAAAGTTCAAAATTAAAAGAAATTGTCACCCGTCTAAAAATAGTAATACTGTAAATTTCAAACCAATAAAACTTAATTATTACTAACAAGAACTGAACAAGTTCTTCCTGGACACAATTCCCTTCTTAAGTTTCTTCATTGGCGGTGGTCCAGATGGAGTGGAGTGCATCACAATATTGGGATTCATGGATTTTACATGTTCCAACCTTTCCCGGAACGTTTCTTCAGAAGGAGCTTGATATTCTTCGAGCAGTTCATGATGCCGAGTTTTGTCCAAAACTTTCAACTTAAAACTGTTATTTGACAACTGACCCGGAATGGCCCCACTTATTTCAACGTTGTACGTATTGGCCATTTGCAAGGTGGCTATGAAGCAGCGTGCAACTTCACCTGAACTCCTACCACCAACCAATTCACTGAAATTTCTCGTTTCTCCAATTTTGGTCCGTTCAATCAGTTTTGAGCCGTACTCGTGGATATCAAAATCCGACCTCTTTTCCAACGCCTTCAGTTTTGGAAGGATGAAAGATCGCCATTCGCGGACGTTTTGTCTAGAAACCTCCTGTCTTTCTAAATCGGCGTCGGATAGTTCAGGTTGACACTGCAATCGTTCCTCCATGTTTTCAGACTCTTCGATTTGAGACTGTCGGACGTTTTCTGCGACTTGGGTAATTTCTGGAGCGTCGTCACTTGCATCGTTTTCTACGTCAGAGAGCGGTAGTTCATCTAACGGAAGTTCGGAGCAGGTAGGGTCGTCAAATCCCAGAAAATCACTCTCGTCGTCTGAAGAATCCCATTCGGAAAAATCCGGTGGGAGGGGCTGACCTGTAGAAAAATTGTTAACGAAATTGTTTCACTTCACCAAAGTTTACCTTCGCCATCCGCGCTTTTGTACTGATTGTAGTAAAAGTTCTCAAAGCTAATTAAACTAGTAGTGACTCCAGTGGAAAGCTTCGATAACATTTTGTGCGATATTCGTATTTTTCTTGGTGGCTGTTCTTCTGGGAGCCTCTTTTCCTTGACCTAAAAAAATAAAATTAAAGCGAACCATAATAATACATTAATTATATTTTTAAACTCGAAATAGACATTATTTTTATTATTATTATATGGGTCGTATTTAACAGTCTACCAAATTTACCCAATATTTTCATACAAAAAAATACTTTCATTTCCCAAAAATACTAAATGCTCACCAAAATTAAGAAAATACATAATCTTAAAGCGACAACCAAATATTGACATAATGCTGGCCTCTTATATATTTTGTTCGCCAAAATAACTTTTGTTGACCATAAATACTAAATGTTGACCAAATTTTATTCCGCATTTAATTCTAACATAATACCCAGATATTTAATTTTCAACAGTGTCTTATATTATTTAACAGTTAAAAATACTATTTGTTAATCAAAAATACACAAGCAATAAAATGTTGTGCAAATGTTAAATAATTTTATGCAAAATTATAGATGTAGATGTGCTAGGGCAAGGAAAATAAGAGTAAAAATAGAAGTGGTTTGCACAAAAAAAGACATTGATTTCCGTAATATATAAATGCTTTGCTGTAATTGGCTTGCATTATGTAAAACGTAAAACTTCTTTTAGTGGTAATTTCTAATCGTGCTTTGAAAAAAAAATACAGGGCCCTGAACTGACCTTGTACAAAACTTTTTTCGCGTGCCTCTTGTCTGGAAGCGCAAGCGGCAAGGAGAGATGCGCGAGCATATTTCATTTTTGGAGTAATAGAATAATTATTTGACGCACAAATAGTTTTTTTGAGAAACACTAAATATAAATGGATAGCGCGAATATTTATTATGTACAGCACGGATGCGTAACTTGAGCGTTCTAAATTTGGTGAACATTTAGTAAAATTGATAGACATATAGAATTTAAAATGTAAGCAATGGTAAAACAATACGCAGCATAGTTATTTTAGTAATGATGTTCTCATTTTCTGATGTATAATAATTTGGATTTCATTTAGAGTTCTTGATGCTCATTAAATTTTCTGGTGGACAGTGCAAGGGATGTATGGTTTAATTTGGTGTTGTACATTATATTTGTTGCCTTATTATATTAAGGGCACTCTCTATGGCATGTTACAGCAATGTTGTTCTAACTTTCTTATTTTTAAACAAAAGTGAATCAAAATTTAACAATAAATTTGAAAAGTTATTACAAATATGTGTAAAAATTGATTTGTTACAAAAAAATTGTATTATTATTGGTGTTATACAGGGTGGGGCAATAGTGTGTCCAACTTCGATAGCTCGACTTCTATGACGGCTAGAAATTTGATTTAAGAACACAATTTTAAACTAGAAAAAAAATGTATAACCAGAAATTCTTTTTGAACATAAAGGTGAGCCAAGATTATACAGGAGCAAATAAATTTTTTTTAAATAAAATGTTGTGTAAAAGGAAATTTTTCAAAGCCTTTTCTTAAACTCTTCCTTCCAATGTTATTACTGACTATTTTGAAACCACTTAAATGTAGTGATTTTTTTTGTTCAAATAATGGCATCTGCAAATGTATGTTAAAAAAATTACTACTGTCACAATTACGAGTATTAAGAAAAAATTATGTAAGTACTAGTTAGGAAACATCTGTCTTTGAATCGTTTTTACTTTAGAAAAATTATACAGAGTGGCTAATCTTAATTTTTCAATTTAGAACTTTCTGAACTTAACTTTCTCAATTTTTTCAAATAGAACACCTGTATATTTTTTTAAGATATGATCGAGGAAATGATGTAGAAACTAAAAACGAACACTTTTTGTATGTCAGTAATAATATTGGAGTAAAAAGAATCTAAGAAAAGGCTCCAAAAAATCTTTGCTTGCACACATTCCATTTAAAAAAATGTCACTTGCCCCTGTATAATCATATTGGCTCACTCTGTATGATCAAAAATAATTTCCGGTTTCAGATTTTTTTTTCTAGTTTATTTGTGTACTTAAATCAAATTTCTAGCTATCATAAAACTCGAGCTATCGAAGTCGGACGCACTATTGCCCCACTCTGTATAAACCATTGTGTTTTCTTAGTCATCCCAAATTTAGTATAAAATTTTATAAATAAACATGTAGTATACAGCTAAACAAATTTACGTTTTTGGTTACCTTTGGCGTCATTAGAGATGTCCTTTTTAGCCTCCCGGTGATCACAACTGATCCCCCCGCACAAATTTGGTCATCGACTAGCGGAGTCACTGGAGTGGGACCCCTACTAAGAATAGCATCCATATCGTCCTCATCATAAAACGCCGAATCTTGACTGCAGGACTTATTCCTCTTTTCCAATCCCCTTCCAAGCCCGCAAGTCATCTCACTCAACACTTGCGGACTAGAAGCTGGAACTTCTAGAGCGACCTCGCTATCAGCAGTAGTGTGACATGTTTCAACAGTATTAATATCGTCATTTGCAACATCATCACCTACACTATCATCAAATGCCGAATCAAACATGGAATCGGCCGTGCTAATTCTCATAGATTCCGCAGTACTAATCCTTCGCAATTTATCTTGAACAATATCGATGGGAAGACGGTGCAAATTAACATAACTCTGTCTCTCACAAACTTGCTGAAACAAACCATAATCGCGTTTTGCGTCTAATTTTCGATTTTCGATGAATTTTGTGACGTATTCCTTTAAATCATCCACGTACTTCTCACTGGCGCAATCACTGGGTATCCCTCTTTCATGCAAAAAATCGTGCACCACATGACAGTCTATTCGCATTTTTGTTAAGCAATTTTGGTGGTCTACCAGTAAATTATTATCCTCCAAACTGAACATTTCTTCAACTAAAGAAGCCGAATGGAACTGGTTGTAGCGTCCAACGTAATCATTGTCGTCCAAAGTATGCAAAACGTCATCAGGTAGAAACAATGACGTGCTATTGCAATAAACTCGACCATGGTTAGTGCTGTTGGAGGGTGGAGTTGAATTATTGGTCCACTGACTTAATAAATCGTTTGGTTCGCAGCACTGATTGACATAATCGCAATCTCCAACAGGACCAAAAGACAAGTTGCTAATGAGCTTCTTGGTTTCCTTCTCATCAGAATTTACTTTTCGTTTGCGCTTGTATTTCCGTCTTCTTTCCTCCACTTTTTCGATTTCCTCACTTGTGCCGCTGCCCCTTAAACAAACATTAACTTTGTTGAAAAACATCAAGTAAAAGTGAGGTTATGTTGGTATTTACTAGTAGCCCAAGTAATTTTTTGCGTTTATAATTATTCTAGAGTTATTCGGTTTATAACGGCAATGGGGGCGGTATAAATAAGGAAATTTACTTAACTCGGTGAAATTAAAAACTAGGTCATAGTTGGCGCGGGGCTAAATTATTGCCTACTTGATGAACGAAACTATTCCTCTATATTTATGCCTGGAGTTTGCTGCTAGTGAAGTATATTAAAATGAATTACTTTTCGTCGTAGAGAACAATCCGTTTTTGATAATCAATGATGATGTCCCAGAGCATGTCCACTTTTTTCCCGTACAAGTCAGCTGAGCTTTGCAACAGCAGTGCTGCCTCTGCGAAATTGGTGTTGAATATGCCATTTGATAGATATACATCGCATTCCCGAAGTTTTTGCAGAAAGTCTTCCAAAACCTAGAAACGTTAAGCTTAGTTAAAAAAATGCTGCAGAGGTTATGGTTTTGTTGATGCATTACCTGGCTTAAGTCGGTATCTATACGAGGTTTTCTAGACATTTCCCTCACTTTGTTGATCAAACTAACGATGCCAGCAGCTGCCGAAAAACGGTTATTCGAGCTTTCTCTTCCCTCCATATCCCTAATTGGTCCAGCAGCAGGACAGGAGTTCACAGGTTACCTGGGAACGGAGCGAAGGGCATAAAATGGCTGTTGTTGAACATTCAGATTTTGCATTAAACCGGCAAGTAATGGGGGCAATTTTATGTTACATTTGAGGGCTGTGATTTCATTAAAAGTTCGTAATTTTCCAATTTTCTTTGCAAAAATTGTCGAAAATCGGTCGCGTCCATTTCTCCAACCAATCAAAACTCGAGACGCAGTGAAATTATAAAGATGGCGGGGCGGAATGGCGCACGCACTTTGCGACTTGTAGCATGCTTGATTGCTTGAAGTGTAATATACACGATGGCCCAAGTTAATGGCTAAACAGTAACCACAAAAAGGGATGTGGTACGTAGCCATATACGTGGGCAGCTAATAAAGAAAACTTTATCTTACCTAAGAAATTATAGTCAACAAGCCTTCATCTAGGGCTGCAATTGCGGCTTCACATCCTAGCTGAAAACAAAGCGCAATAAATTAAATGAGCAGTATTTAAATTTGGGTCGTATTTAACAGTCTACCAAATTTATCCAATATTTTCATACAAAAAGATACTTTCATTTCCCAAAAATACTAAATGCTCACCAAAATTAAGAAAATACATAATCTTAAAGCGACAACCAAATATTGACATAATGCTGGCCTCTTATATATTTTGTTCGCCAAAATAACTTTTGTTGACCATAAATACTAAATGTTCACCAAATTTTATTCCGCATTTAATTCTAACATAATACCCAGATATTTAATTTTCGACAGTGTCTTGTATTATTTAGCAGTTAAAAATACTATTTGTTGATCAAAAATGCACAAGCAATAAAATGTTGTGAAAATGGTAAATAATTTTATGCAAAATTATAGATGTAGATGTGCTAGGGCAAGGAAAATAAGAGTAAAAATAGAAGTGGTTTGCACAAAAAAAGATCTTGATTTCCGTAATATATAAATGCTTTGCTGTAATTGGCTTGCATTATGTAAAACGTAAAACTTCTTTTAGTGGTAATTGCTAATCGTGATTTAAAAAAAATACAGGGCCCTGAAATAACCTTGTACAAAACTTTTTTCGCATCCCGTATGTCTGGAAGCGCAAGCGGCAAGGAGAGATGCGCGAGCATATTTCATTTTTGAAGTAATAGAATAATTATTTGACGCACGAGTAGTTTTTTTGAGAAACACTAAATATAAATGGATAACGCGAATATTTATTATGTACAGCACGGACGCGTAACTTGAGCGTTCTAAATTTGGTGAACATTTAGTAAAATTGATAGACATATAGAATTTAAAATGTAAGCAATGGTAAAACAATACGCAGCATAGTTATTTTAGTGGTGATGTTCTCATTTTCTGATGTATAATAATATAAGTTGGATTTCATTTAGATTTCTTGATGCTCATCAAATTTTCTGGTGGACAGTGCAAGGGATGTATGGTTTAATTTGGTGTACATTATATTTGTTTCCTTTAAATTTTATGGGCAGTACATTTTTCTAGTATTGTATTTCAAACGGTTAGTATTATAAAATTTGGCAACTGGCCAAATAAGTTATTATACTGACCAAAAATTTAATTTAACTTATCGAATTTTATAAATGTACTAATTTTTTGGCAATATCTTACTGATCATTTATGATTTTATACTGTACATAATGGATTTAATACTGATCAGTTTATTACAACCCAAAACAAAATAATAATAAAGAGTGCTGTTTTATCGACATTGACATTGTGAGGGCAAATAACCACGCAACATCAACCCCCGAGGAGCATTGATACAACAACTGATTTAACTGCTGTGTTGTTATAAATAAAACTGCATGTATCAGCATACAAGACGTGAGGAGAACTTTCAATAATTTACTACAGATGAGCAACAATTAATCTACAATTAATATGAGAACAGTGCCATCTAGGGATCTTTGATCAACTATCGATTCGAAAACCTTATGACGTCACTAGTAGATATGATTTATTCTTTTTACGACCTTATTGTGAACCTGTAACATAGAGTTTTGCAGCAACTTTACGGTGTAAAGTATAGCGAACAGTAAATATTATGAAATGAAATATAAGATTCGTAAGTATTTAGCTATGTCTGCAGTCATCATCCCGATATGGCGATACCTATGGAATGTTCAAGATATTATTATTGTGTCGCAGCAACTTTGCGACGTTATTGCATTAATGTTGATGGATTTGGTTGCACTTTTCGGGGAAAACTGTTTTCCGCAGAATTTTCCGGAATTTCCACGGTTCGATTTCAACAAACGCGGAAGCTCCCCGCGTCCGATCCAACCCGACCTTATTCGTGCGCCTCCGCGCCGTCGAACATCCTTTGACAATCCAGCTTCCGATTCCAAAATAAACATAATCCAGGTGCGATCCGGTCCGCTGAGAGTTCGTTACATGAACTGATCTGTGAAATCGCGCGGGTTTCAGTGTTCAACGTCGACCAAAATGGGTCTCGGCGGTTGTTATTCAGTCCTCAAATATCTCCTAGCGATATTCAATTTGATATTTTGGGTAAGGACGCAATTCCCGACACCAGAAACAAATCGGAGCCATTTTGTTCTTCTGGCGCCACAACAAACCCCGATTTGTCTCGGTGCTATTTAATCAAATAACAACATCCCCAAACGTCTCGATAACAACCCCTCGTTCGTGTCGTTTCGCAAATTTGTTTGGGGCGGGTTGCATCGATTCATCGCCGCCCCCGCCCAACCAGTCGCGATTGTTTTGAACTTGAGACGCTTTAAATCGCAACAGCATGGCATTCACTTTTTCCTTAAACAGATGTTACGTCACTGAATCACACCTCGATTATTGCCGGTTACGCCTACTTAATTCTGTTTACAATCATTGTTTGCAGGTTGATAACGCGCTTGATTTCGACGCGATATCGCAAACCGGTGCTAAAATTAACAACATTAACATTAACGCCGCTAATAAAGTCGAAAATAAAATAGGCAGTTTTAAGGTTATGTAACCGGAACTTGTTTGCTTCACTCACTCTTCACTTGTTTGGAATGCAATTCCGTCATGTTGTCATTTTTTAAAATTAGAACTTACCTATGTTCTATGTTCATGTGCACAATTTAGGATTGTGACAAATATAGCGTTGCAATAGGTGGAAAAAAGCCCCGGAAAGGAGCAAGGAGGCACAACAAACTCAAACAAGTATGCGCTTTTAACGTCGAAACAACTGCAGACTGCTGAGAATGTGCCGGTTGCCGGTAGCGTAACGCATATCATATGAGTAAACAAATTAATGCACGACCTGAAACATTCTCGTATATGAACTGTGAAGATAGAAAGAAGAATGTTATCTGGTCGTGGATGATAGGATGAGCATCAACCTACCTTAAGTTGACAAGAAGCAGCGTTTTAAAACAAAAAGTAGTCGGCTATGGAATTAACAAAGCATTGCTGATTATTGATTGATTATCGTGGATTGCATGGCCAGAGTCGAGTCGAACCTTGGCGACTTTGGTTGGACTGTTTAATGTTTAATTTTAAATGCACTATTTACATAAATCCTGCATAATTGAAGTGACCCCAAAACAAAGCCAACAAGAAATCACATTTCAAACTGTACAGGTGTCCCGCAATAAGATGAACATCATTTGCGCAGCTTGCTGATGACGTATGTGTAGTTCTCAAGTTGAAACTACTTTACACGTTGTTTTAAGTAAGGCCTGGATTAGACGTTCTTTTAGATAGAGAAGTTGTAGAGTAGACACAGATTAGCTTGGACCAGTGAGTTATCAAAAGCTGCGCAAGGCGGGGCTTGGCTTCGCCGACAGTGGCGGCGTTTATAATAAACACAGGAAAATTTTGCTAAGCACCTGAACGTACGACGCTGACGACAGTCCAATTTCCCTTGACAATATCGAATGGGACTGGTCCGATGCAAATTGGTTTCTGCGCCGATGACTCACTGGTCCCAGCTAATCTGTGGCTACCTACTCTACGGCCTAATAGTTAAAGTACATTACAACAACAAAGTTAGTGGCACTTCTACGTGTGAAGGAAATCGCTAATATGGTCAAAAAGTATCATAATCAAGGGCACCAGTTAGAATTTCTCGGAACTATTGGCTAGTAATTTGAAGTCAATTCTATATATTTTATGGGAACAAATATAATGTACACCAAATTAAACCATACATCCCTTGCACTGTCCACCAGAAAATTTAATGAGCATTAAAAAATCTAAATAAAACCCAAATTATTATACATCAGAATATGAGAACATCACTACTAAAATAACTATGTTGCGTAATGTTTTACAATTGCTTACATTTTAAATTCTATGTCCATCAATTTTACTAAATGTTCACCAAATTTAGAACGCTCAAGTTACGCGTCCGTGCTGTACATAATAAATATTCGCGCTATCCATTTATATTTAGTGTTTCTCAAAAAAACTATTTGTGCGTCAAATAATTATTCTATTACTCCAAAAATGAAATATGCTCGCGCATCTCTCCTTGCCGCTTGCGCTTCCAGACAAGAGGCACGCAAAAAAAGTTTTATACAAGGTCAGTTCAGGGCCCTGTAATTTTTTTTTTTAAAGCACGATTAGAAATTACCAGTAAAATAAGTTTTACGTTTTACATAATGCAAGCCAATTACAGCAAAGCATTTATAAATTACGGAAATCAATATCTCTTTTTGTGCAAACCACTTCTATTTTTACTCTTATTTTTCTTGCCCTAGCACATCTACATCTATAATTTTGCATAAAATTATTTACCATTTGCACAACATTTTATTGCTTGTGTATTCTTGATCAACAAATAGTATTTTTAACTGCTAAATAATACAAGACACTGTCGAAAATTAAATATCTGGGTATTGTGTTAGAATTAAATGCGGAATAAAATTTGGTCAACATTTAGTATTTATGGTCAACAAAAGTTATTTTGGCGAACAAAATATATAAGAGGCCAGCATTATGTCATTATTTGGTTGTTGCTTTAAGATTATGTATTTTCTTAATTTTGGTGGGCATTTAGTATTTTTGGGAAATAACAGTATTTTTTTGTATGAAAATCTTGGGTAAATTTGGTAGACTGTTAAATACGACCCATATTTCATTGATGGCATAGGGCCATCCAGAGTAATTTTTTGATAATTTTTATCACAACTTACTTCCATTTGTTTTCTTTGCTTTGACGATTGACAGGTGTCAGTGACATCAAAGATGTTTTGCTTCAAAATTCAAATGAATGAAGTTGAACATGTAATAACATGGTAGGCTCTAAGAAGGTATTATTAGTTTTTTGAGAAATGATACCATGTGGCTTTCGGAGACATATTCACGGCTTATTTTGTACGAAGTGTAATAAATTTTGATCACCATACTCGTAATTTGCTATTATGATGAAAATAATACTAAAATTACAATTTAATTACACCTAGTAATGTCAAAACCCAAAGTCCGTCCAATTTCTTTTGCAACTAGCCGTACCTATGTATATCAGTATTTTTTCGATCTATATTTTTCAAGAATCGATATCGTCGCGCAGGAGCGACTAGGAAGGTCTTCATCAATTTTGAATATGAAAAGGTGAACTGAAAGACAGTAAAAAAAATAAAAATTAAGTGTTAGCACCAATTAAAATCCTGATTGCGCGCTACATATGAGACTAATAAAATTGCAGAAAGGGAATGGACCGATGGCTTCCAATCATCTAGAAATGAAAAGTGTGGTAAAGTTTGTTTAATGCTCGACCAATGCGAACCAAAAACAAGCAACTAATTAATCCAACGACTTTTTGCTTTTCGAAAATGGCCCGTTACAACCTGACTTAAACGGACTTGTTATGCACATATTAAAGAAGTCGATTGTCGATAAACATTCGGGCGGATATCCTTGGCTAAATCGTTCGAAATTTGCAGTTGATAGGCGTTGTGTGGGCCGCGTCAAGATTACTCATGTTCCCGATCTCGGTGGGCTAAATCACACATGTGTCTCAATTTCGGTGTTAACCAAACGCATCTAAGCAATCGTTCAATTTAAGATTCTGGGAGTCGCTGGCATCGTCTTCGGAATATGGATGCTCGTCGACCCGACCTTCTCGGTCTCCCTCACTCAGGAGTCCAACGATTACTTAATATCGATCATAATAATACTCGTGGCTTCAATTCTGCTCGTGATCGTGGCTGGATTGGGCATCTTCGGCGCCTTCAAGGAGAGCCAATGCGCCCTTACCACCTTCTTTTCACTCTTGCTGATCATCTTTGTCGCTGAAATCTCCGCTGGACTGTGGGCTTACATTAACAGCGAGAGTCTCGAACTGCAGGTTCGCAATGCCGTCAAGCTAACGGTGGAGCAGGAGTACGGGACTAACGAAAACAGGAAACTCCTCTTTGACACTTTCCAAAAGAACGTAAGTGATTTTTTTTTCTGTGAAAGGTAAATTGCTAATTTTTCTACTGTTTTCAGTTGCATTGCTGTGGCGCTGAGAAACCCACCGATTGGATGGCCAACAAGCAGTTTTCGGGTCTTATTATGTCCGATCCGACTTTCTACAACATTCCGGAGAGTTGCTGCCGCGAGGGGATTTCCCAGCAAGAATGCCAGAAGGCTACCCGTAACATCAAACCGGGCAGTGCCATCAAATACGACGTTATTTACGACAAGGGCTGTTACACGTTTATTATTGAGCAGTTGAGGAAGCACGCCTGTTTGCTGCTGGGTATCGGCATAGCTATTGCGGCTATTCAACTCTTGGGTCTAATCTTTTCTTTGGTTCTTGCTTTTGCTGTCAACAGGTCGAATCGATATAAGGCCTAAGTTCCAAAATCAATCAAACACGTACTAAAACTACTTCAGAAATGTACAAACTGAAGCATTTTGTATATTTTCGTTTCCTACATTGAAATTATTTTCAGAATGGAGATTTATACCAAAAATATTTACAAATCGAATCAGATTATTCTTAGATTGTGTACAAATGTATATCCCAATCTTTAACGTGTTGTAACATGTGTGCCATAATAACCTCCGGCTATTTGTACGTAACGTCATTAAACGCCGGAATCTCTCCTTGCGGACTGCTAAGGTCGACCAAAATTTCAGTTTCACAAACGCGGTCTTCTTCAAATTGAAAATTGTAAGCGAGTTTTATGTAAACGCTTCGAGAATTGGTACAAATCAACGTAGTTGTTGGGCCTGCGCTGTCTGTCGCGTACAAGTAGCCGTGCGTTCGTAACTTGATTAAGCTTTACCTGTAGATATAGTCAGTCGTGTGTAAATCGTACTTAAAGCACTAATTAGCGACAAATAATATTTTCATAAAAGATTCAATCTATTTTTGAATAATTTAAAATACTGCACAAGTAACTCATATTAACTAACCATGACGTAACATCTCAGACTGATATTTATTTCTTGTAATTTTGTTTTTGTATGAGATCGTGAACGCGTAGAATCTCTTTGTGACGTCATCTCAGTGATGGCGCTAGTACTGCCGTTATTGCTAAGTTCACTTTGTTCTCAAACGAGCATTCCATTTAGTTTGAATGCCACAAACAAATCTCAATAGTGTAAGTCCAGTCCAAGCATGCCATTGTAGATTTAGTGGAGTTGCCAAAATGTCTGGTGTGAAATGTTATACATAGTGGTTTTTGTCTAACAATCTCATTTTGTCTTCGACTTAATTGTGCCAAACTATTTTTTGAACAGCACGAAAATTTTTCGATTTTTGTATTTAGTTATTATATATTCTATACTTAAAATATTTATTGGTTGCGTTACTACTCTATTTTGTGCAACAAATTGTCGTGATATTTCTCTTGAAACCAGCCACGGAATTGTCAGCATTTCATTAATGTTTAAACTTCTATTAATACTGTTAATGTTAAGAGTTCAGATGTATATTGTCCATCCTGTGTGGAACCGTTCATGTAGTTCATTAGATGGCAAGGTACCCGAAAATTTTAACAATTACCAAACATCATTATTTAGTGAATGAATAATATGTACTCAAATATTTTTTGCTATTATTTGTTTGTGTTGTGAGTTGAATAAAGTTATTAATGTATAACTTACTCTAAACCTGCCACACGCTTTATCCTGATTATTATACAGCCACAAAAAAAGTGGAATCGAGTCGACAGTAAAGTTATCACCCTAAGAAATAGTATGGAGATCATACACTGATGAAACTCAGTTGTTACAAACAGTTATATAGGAGCCTGAGCGATTGTATAGATAGAGAACCGGAATTATTGTATAGATTGATAACCCGAGCGATTGTATAGATAGAGAACCCGAGCGACTGTATAGATAGAGAGCCCGAGTGATTGCATAGAAAACCGGAGCGATTGAGAATCAAAACGATTGTATAGAGAACCCAAGCGATTGTATAGAGAACCGGAGCAATTGTATAAAGAACCGGAGCAATTATATAGAGAACTCGAGCGACTGTATAGAGAACTCAAGCGATTGTATAGAGAACGCGAGTGACTGTATAGAGGACCCGAGCGATTGTATAGATAGAGAACCGGAGCGATTGTATAGATAGAGAACCGGAGCGATTACATAGAGAACTGAAGCGATTGTATAGATAGAAAACCGGAGCGATTGTGTAGATAGAGAACAGGAGCGATTGTATAGATAGAAAACCGGAGCGATTGTGTAGATAGAGAACAGGAGCGATTGTATAGAGAACCGGAGCAATTGTATAGAGCACTCGAGCGGTTGTATAGAGAACGCGAGTGACAGTATAGATAGAGAACCCAAGCGATTATATAGAGAACCCAAGCGATTACATAGAAAACCAAAGCGATTCTATAGATAGAGAACAGAAGCGATTGTATAGCTAGAGAACCGAAGCGATTGTATAGAGAACCGGAGCAATTATATAGAGAACTCGAGCGGTTGTATACAGAACCCAAGCGATTGTATAGAGAACGCAAGTGACAGTATAGATAGAGAACCCAAGAGATTACATAGAGAACCCAAGAGATTACATAGAGAACCGGAGCGATTGTATAGAGAACCGGAGCGATTGTATAGAGAACCGGAGCAATTATGTAGAGAACTCGAGCGACTGTATAGAGAACGCGAGTGACTGTGTAGAGAACCCGACCGATTACATAGAGAACTGGAGCGATTGTATAGATAGAGAACCGGAGCGATTGTATAGAGAACGCGAGTGACTGTATAGAGAACCCGAACGATTACATAGAGAACTGGAGCGATTGTATAGATAGAGAACCGAAGCGATTGTATAGATAAAGAACAGGAGCGATTGTATAGATAGAGAACCGAAGCGATTGTATAGATAGAGAACAGGAGCGATTGTATAGAGAACCGGAGCAATTGTATAGAGAACTCGAGCGGTTGTATACAGAACCCAAGCGATTGTATAGAGAACGCGAGTGACAGTATAGATAGAGAACCAAGCGATTGTATAGATAGAGAACCGGAGCGATTGTATAGCTAGAGAACCGGAGCGATTGTATAGCTAGAGAACCCGAGTTGCTGTATAGATAGAGAACCCGAGCTGTTGTATAGATAGAGAACCGAAGCGGCTGTATATATAGAGAATCCGAGCGATTGTATAGAGAACTGGAGCAACTGTCCCAAGCGATTGTACAATCATGTACTTTAAGTCAAAATAGAGTCATTTTAAGGGTGCATGTTTGATATTAACTTACAAAAATCTAACTTAACCAACAAATAAAGGAGAAATCATCAGAAACGGTTACATTATTATAAATGATTTATTTATCCACTTAACCAATAAATAACATATTACAGGAAGTATGTTCTTGGTTTGCGGACAGAGAATCTGTTCATTGATTTATGTTGGATTCTCTTGGGTAGCGGGAACCTGATCTTGGAATCATGGAACTGTTTAACTTGGGGCCTCCTTGTGCTGCTGGCCTTGATCTCTTCTACTTTGATGATCTACAACAAACATTTGTAAGCCCTGTTGGAACAATTGCCAACCGTAAATACCTGAATGGAGTGCGCCCTGGCTCTGTGGCGAGCGCCCATGTCTCTGTAACACTGAGTTACTGCCCCCGACACGCTCAAATCGCGGTACTCCCTGTACATGTTGTGGGTTCCTGACCGTGAATCGTACCGGAGCCAGATGCCGTAATTCTTGATCTTGATCGGGGTCCTCTCCGGAATTGGCTTCACCGATACAATTTCCCCAGTGGATTTCTTGAATTTTTTCAATTGACGCAAGAAATACCAGAAACGGGACTTGGCCACGATCGGGTCGGGGGCAAAAATCCTCATTTTGTAGAGAGGAGTGGTTTTCTCCTTCTCGGTTGGGAGCTTGCGCCCGATGACTTCATATTCCTTCAACTATTGAAAAAAGTTGTTCTGAGACTTGTGGCAAATTTGGAAGCATGACAACACGCGGTACACGTGTTGAGGTTATGATAGTTAATAAATACAACATACGGGTAATTTTTGAAGGAAAACATTACTTGGGGGTTATTCTGGGTTTTAGCGGGGTAGTTTACAGTTTAGTGGTAACGCAAATGGTCAAAAATTAAATAAAATTGAAACAAACCTCTCCTTTCGCCTTCATGGCTGCGGATCTTTCACGAAAAGGAAACGGAAACTGCTGGTGCTGGGGGAAAAATGAAAATCACTAAGACAGGTGCGGTACCAACTTAAATTTAAAATAATAGCGCCAAATTTGGTTTTAAATTCTCTCTTAATTTCGCGATAGCACAATAATTAACAATTATAATTACTTAATTTGTAAGAACTGTTAAGCCAGTAGTATTATTATTTAAAATGTAAAATGTACACATTAGTTATTTTTGTACTGATGTCAAAACAAATTAGTATAAGTAATCAACTGATATTTTAAGATAAATTATATGTAAAGAGAAGTCCTTAGTAAACATATTTATATCTATGGCACAAAGACAACGAGGAAGTTTTCATTGATAGTCAGAAAATCGTGTTGACCTTTAATCTGGATTATAATTGCAAATCGCACTTACGTGTTCATTAAATTACTACGGTTGTTACTCCTCAATTGGTTCATCTTTGTTTCAACGCATATAAGAATAAAAACACGTAAGTAGTCGCAATCACCACCATTATTTATTTTTATCATAACTACAGTGACTTGATAGCTCAACCTCATCTTTCTATTGTTGTTTTAAATGTGTAATTGCTATTCTAATAGTAGCGTTATAATGCTAAGATACAGTATAAAAGTTTCAACTCATTGTCTCTAACAGAATTTCAGCTCTTTCTCTTTCATAAAAATTCATTGATCTTTAAAACTTCCTCAACGGAAGTACTAAAATAAGAATACCCAGTTCCATTGTTAATAATAATTGTTTGATGTCACGAGTATTATGTCGAGCTAACGTGTTGCTACAATAATTGATCAAAAACCCTTGTCTTCGATTAGTATGTACAGCCGGGGAATTAAGTAATGCACAAGGGGTGAACAAATAACAAGTATAACGTGGTAAAAGTTGACGATTCGTGTTCCCCCTATGCTTTTCTAATGTCTTCTACAAGTTTTTTTCACGTTACACTTGATGATAACGTGGGAAAAGCAAACTATTTTTGCACCCTCTGTGCATTACTTAATTCCTTGGCTGTACGTACGTATATCGTACAAGATAGGTACAAGAAAAACTTCCAAGTCTGACATTTTCTAAAACCATGTATAAGATTTCAGGATGTTGTTCAAAAGTGTCGTTATAGCCCTGACTCTATTTCAAGTAGGATGGGGATACCGCATAGTGGCTTTACCTCCAGGCCCCCCAGAGCCATCAGAGGTCGCTAAAATGGCTCGTTTCATCATGCACAGTTCTGGTAAATCACCGATCTTTTGTCTGCTCCACTCAAATAAAAAGGTTTTTCGGTAGATTGGGTCTCTATTGCTACCATATCAACTCAAGACTCTATCAAAAGCTACCCTTTCGTTTCTTTGAAATCTGTAAGCGATGGCCCAGATTCCAACAGCACTGGTGTTCCTTATCTCTATATGACCGACATGGACGTTTCAGGTCAAGATGTTAAAGTACGTTGATAGTCAAATGCTTTTTGGGCAAACTCAAAGTTGTTGATTTTAGGCTGACAATCGCTGCACCATTTTGGCATCATTGGCGGAATCCGATTATTGCAAACAACAAAAATTCGACCCCCAAGATCCCCGATGTGCCAAACTTATAATTACAGGAAAGCTGATTAAAGTGAGTCAATTCAACAAATCCGGCAACAGATTAAACTTCAGTTTGTTGTAGATAGACAAATCGACCCCGGAATTCAAGTTTGGACAAGACGCTCTCTATGAACGTCACCCTTCGATGAAATGGTGGCCGACAGGTAAATTACAACGCTTTAAAAAATTATCACTAAATTGTTGCATGTTTCAGACCACGACTTCTACGTGGCCAAGATCGACATTGAGCAAATTGCCGTGTTGGACTACTTTGGAGGCATTAAACACGTTACAGTTGATGATTATTTTAATGCTTATAATTTAGAACGGAAAATTGAAGTTGGTGACTTGGTGTTCGAAAATGTTCAAGTCATCGAAATTACCGTATAAAAACCATCCGCTTGAATAGTACACAGCCAAATTTTATTCAAATATAAATACAAATTAAAGTATAATCAATAATAATATTACGATTGTTTTGAATAACATCACATTATCTAATCACAACAATGGCGCTTTAATCAAAGACTTAACAACTTAAACCCCGTATAAATTTTTTGAATGAATAAACACTTCCAAGTGTTTTTCTTTACATGTCTATAGGATCAAGTATCGAATTGACGTATGTACAATAAACCATTTCTATTTAGTAAACTATTGTAGCATAGTACAAAGTACGTGTATATCGGATGTTTCAAAAAATCTCCACAATTTAGCAGCAAACATAAAATAATTATAGTTTTGTAGTGTTAAATTGTGTCTTTCAGTAATTCGTACTAAAGCTCTCTAAATGATAGAAGTTTTTTTGAAACACCCTTTATGTACAAATGTATACGTTATAACAGCACACACAGAATAGTCTTTTAATTGTCTGAAATCTTTGAGTTTAGATTTTGGGAAGTTCTTCTCCTCCAGTGCATATTAATTGGTTGACTCAAATTACTGTTAACAATAACGCTCGTTGCGGCATTAGAAACGGTTTTCAATTCTGTATATGTGTTGTTGCCGTTAGTGAGTTCTTTTTCCATATGCAAGTTGACATTACTGATGGGTTTTAATGGAATTACGTCTTTGAATGTATCGTTGGCCTTCAAATTTGTGTAATTAGGAGGTAATTTGAATTTGATATTCTTGATCATGGCATGCTTTTTATGTTCAAAAGAAGTCTCATAGTGCAGAGGACGAGTCGGATAAGGCGATAAGATTTTCTGGCAGATTTCAGACGAAGTTGGTTCTGACACTTTCCGGATGACATTTCTGGGCGGAGGGCTGTGCGGGGAGAGAATTTTTTGGCATATATTCACAGACTCGGCCAAGTCATACGGTTTCACCATTTTCGGAAGCAAATCGCCATCATAATCCCTGAAACAGTCTTTATTAAAACTATTGCAACGCTTAGGCTATCAGCTGTATGTTAAAGTACAGTCGAAGACTTTGAAAATGTCCGGTAATGTCTGACTTTTTACGTTTTTCACCTACCATTACGGGCAGATCTAGTCTAAAGCTAGCCGCGCCCCACACTTTTACGTTATTTGACTTGTTATTATAGAAAATGACTCATTTACCTGTAATGACAATTATTTAACGTAAAATTTAGACAGGTCTGAATATTGTTAAAGTCCTCGACTGTACCTGTACAAAGACCGCTTATTATTATTTGTCATCATTTTTATGGAGCGTCACATTTTTATTAAACCCGTTTGGAGGATTGAAAATATATTTACTACCAATTTTAACGAAGATAAATAATAAAAAATGGGAACAAATATAATGTCCATCAGAAAATTTAATGAGCATCAAGAAATCTAAATAAAACCCAAATTATTATACATCAGAAAATGAGAACATCACCACTAAAATAACTATGCTGCGTATTGTTTTACCATTGCTTACATTTTAAATTCTATATGTCTATCAATTTTGCTAATGTTCACCAAATTTAGAACGCTCAAGTTACGCGTCCGTGCTGTACATAATAAATATTCGCGCTATCCATTTATATTTAGTGTTTCTAAAAAAAAACTATTTGTGCGTCAAATAATTATTCTATTACTCCAAAAATGAAATATGCTCGCGCATCTCTCCTTGACGCTTGCGCTTCCAGACAAGAGGCACGCGGAAAAAGTTTTATACAAGGTCAGTTCAAGGCCCTGTATTTTTTTTAAAAGCACGATTAGAAATTACCACTAAAAGAAGTTTTACGTTTTACATAATGCAAGCCAATTACAGCAAAGCATTTATAAATTACGGAAATCAATATCTCTTTTTTTGTGCAAACCGCTTCTATTTTTACTCTTATTTTCCTTGCCCTAGCACATCTACATCTATAATTTTGCATAAAGTTATTTACCATTTGCACAACATTTCATTGCTTGTGTATTTTTGATCAACAAATAGTATTTTTAACTGCTAAATAATATAAGACACTGTCGAAAATTAAATATCTGGGTATTATGTTAGAATTAAATGCGGAATAAAATTTGGTGAACATTTAGTATTTATGGTCAACAAAAGTTATTTTGGCGAACAAAATATATAAGAGGCCAGCATTATGTCAATATTTGGTTGTCGCTTTAAGATTATGTATTTTCTTAATTTCGGTGAGCATTTAGTATTTTCGGAAAATAAAAGTATTTTGTTGTATGAAAATATTGGGTAAATTTGGTAGACTGTTAAATGCGACCCATAAAAAATACGCATTAAGGCTTGAATTTAAGAGATAAGGATGAAGATAGCGCATTCTTCTCTCTCCAAATGGACGATGTAGGAATGTTAATTCATGATTGCGTCGAGTCCGGCTGGAAAAGTAAAGCAAATTTTCAGGGTTTTGTTCGATTTTTAGAATCTGCAAACATTAGCCTCGGAAGTGATCTATTTTTGAAGTCAATCGGTCAAATGCAATTAAAAATACAGTCGTTTGAATTTGGTGATAAATTGAAGATCAAATTCAAATGACTGTATTTTTAACTTGACCGATCGACTGCAAAAATAGATCACTTCCGAGGGTGATGTTCGCAGATTCTAAAAATCGAACAAAATCCTGAAAATTCGCTTTACTTTTCGCGCCTGGCTCGACGCAATCATGTCTATAGCGCCCATTGGGAGCAAAAAGAATGCGTTATCTTCACCCTTGTCTCTTAAATCCAAGCCTTAAAATCAAATAGTAACCAAAAAATACACTCTGAAAGCCCAAATGATGGGCTATCCCGTATATGCTGCTGTACCTGTGAATGTTATAGCTGCTCTTGAACGCACTGGTCTTGAACGCCAGTTTCAACGGCCCATTTATCACAGTGCCCGTGCGGTTATCGGGTTTGGTCAATACATTTTCAGTCTTGGATTTGCAAGCCGGCGAAGCTGTGATCACATTTATCGCATTTGGATTATCTACAGGCTTGCGAGGTTTCATGATTAATTGCTTCACAGTACTGGTAACAGGTTCAGCCTTCTTTCCAGGATGAGTATTCTTCACATGTCTGTATAAATTGTCTTTACGTCTGAAGCTCGTCATGCAAATGCTGCAGTTGTAGGCTTTGGTTTCTGAAAAAAGTAGTTACTTGCGTAAGTAAAGTAAAAGTTTACAACCGCGGGCCCGACGTTAAGCAAGTAGTTTTTACTTATCCAAGTGTGTCATTTTTTTTTTTCGACCCGAGGTATGTTGTATGTTACGCGTGCGCGGTTGGTTCCAAATGTATTAATTTTTTAATAGCCTTTAAAGCGTTGGTTACCATGTAATTACCTACATCTAAGAAATCACGAGCGGACCGTAAAGCCAATTTTCCACCCGGCGGGCTGTAAAGTAGTTTTACGGCCCGCTAGGTGTCCAATTACAGGATTGGCAACTAAGGTGTGAACCGAAATTTATCACCTAGTTGTGCGTAAATTGTAACTATTTTGTCAATTACCCAAGTGAATAAGTTGATGCCTCTGAAGATCTTTGTTGTTGACAAAAGCTCTGGAACAAGTGGTGCATTCGTAGGGCCTGATTCGAAGGTGGGAGCGGCGATGCACGGTCAATGCCCACTTCAGCTTGAACCTTTTCCCACATTGGTCGCACATATGAACTTTTTCTTCTACAATTATTAGTTATAGATTTGAGAAAAATAAGAAAATTGATAATTACTTGAATGGGAAATGAGATGTTTATTTAAGTTTGACGTGTTATTGAAACTAACACTACATATTTTGCAACTGTAGGGTTTTTCGCCTCTATGAATTAGCGTATGTAGTTTGAGAGAATCTTTGCTCCTGAAGGCTTTCCCGCATTCAGAGCAAATAAACGGTTTGGAGGCAGTGTGTAACAAGGTATGCCGGTTCAATTTGCTTCTTTCGCTGAAGGATTTTTGGCAAATATTACAGGAATGAGGCTTCAGTCCAGAATGTTTCAACATATGAACGTCTAATTGCGATTTCGTCACAAAATCTCTTGAACAATTAGCACACTGAAATGGTTTCTTTTCTACAACAATCGAAATAAACACGTTATTAATTGAAGCAACGTAACTTACGGCCCGTGCAGTATATATGATATTTAATATGCGATTTGGTGTTGAATTGTTTGTTGCAAATATTGCATTTGTATGAAACTGGATCTTTAGTTATCACCACATGACTGGGTATTGTAATACTTCGAAACAAACGCTTAACTTCAGAACCTCTGGCAGCTTTACTCTTCTGCTTATCTTTAAATAGAGTTAATTTCTGCAGCACCTGCTTTTTCTCCCCATCACAATTGTTGTCTTTGTCCTCCGCAGAAACGTCTTTTATTATTGAATTTAATGTTTCCGGCTTTTTGACGGTGCCATTGCAAGTAATTACACGTGTGTGATTACTTTCAAATTTGATTACTGTTTGTTTCTGATCACCATTTTCGTCTTTGAGACACTGCTGACATTTCTCTTCATCTAACAGCAAGCAAACACGGCACTTCTGATGGCCACAGGAATCCCGCACCAACCGGTTAACGGCCCTGTTTGCAGTTTTGTTGCACTGGGGGCAAACCGACTCCAACATTTTCAACTTTTCGGTGTGTAACGAACAAGGAGCAACTGGTTTCTAGGTTAGATTCGAACGATCTCAACTTACTGTTGGGAAGTTGAATCGCTACAGGCTACGGAAGCACTTTAACATTTTTAAATGTTAAGGAGTGGACTTTTAGGTTGTTTTTTCTTTAAAAAAAACTTCTGTTTAATAACACATTTACAATAGTTCACTTGCCACAATATGTCAGATTGGCAGAAGCGGTTTTATGGTCTGTAGGTGTATGTTTTATTAACCGTAGGTCATTTGCAACCTGCTCTGTACACAATTTTGAATTTTGTATCAATCTAGAGATTTTCGTTTTTCAAAGTTTAATATGCTCGTCATAGTTTATCTGCATCGTATAGTACTTTCTTCCTCTTAAGATTGATCTCACTTACCTGCGTGTCACATTCACATTGTTGTTGTTGACATTAGTTGAACTTAACCTAAGTTTTGTACATAAACAATTCAAATTGAGTTTTACACAATAAACGTTTTACAATAATGCAACGTAATGACTCTCTGCTACTTTATTCTGCGGTTACCACGTTATCAATATCGGTGGTATCCAGACGAATAAAAAGAAGAAATTAGGAAAAGGAAGTTTTGTCAAAGTTAAACAAAGACCTGTTTCATGACGATCCAACAAGTTAGGGAAAGGTTTTAAGATTAAATAATAACCTGTTTGAGTATCTGTTGTCATTAATTGAAAGACAAATAAGTAAAGAAGACACTCCAATAAGGGGGAGCGTTTCGGCTAAAAGTAAGAATTGTTGAGAATGCTTGGCATGTTTGGCATCTTGGCAAATCGATTTCGTGTGTTATTGAACCCTAGAAATTTAAATGTTGAGAAGGTGCAATTAATTGCTTTGTAAAATTTTGAACATTCTGAAAGTATGTGACATAGATTATTCACTGGACGGCGAGGAAGTCTTATTTCTATTCATTCCAAACGATTGTTTTATTTGGAGATAACTGTATTGGGAAGAAAGAGGAAGGGAAGAGGGGAATTCGGTGGTATTCATTAACAATGCAAATTAGGTAGTTGTTTTGCCACAGATCAAACTTTCTTTCATTCTTATGCAGATTGCTACAATCGCCCCATTCATCCTTAGCCCAAATCATGCCATAATTTACCCACTTGCAAGCAAAAGTTTCAGTTGATCAGTATGCAGCACGCATTGACGAAACTGATTCATAAGAAAGAAGTCCAAATCGAACAAGCGAGATTCCATTATGACGCGCGCCAAGAAAACGACTCTACTACAATGAAAGTTGCAAAATTTTTTAGCCACATCAGAGCATGAAGGCTTTTTTTACGATTCGGCCAAAGGTTTTTTTTTCAACCCTTATATTAATTTTGAAATAACCCAATTTTTAGACCGTCAAAAAAATTCTTTGTGTATAATTTTTTTTTAAACACAATTGTGGGCGCACAGTCAAATAATGAAAAATTAATTAAAGTCTTCTACAGGCGATTGGCGGGCAAAAAATCAATTAAAAAGGACGTCTTCCGACTCTGAGGCCAAACTCTTTGGATCGTCGCAACAATATTTTTCTTCGCTCGATGATCAGTCGAAACTAGTTACATTATCGTAAATCAATTGCTTAATTGGCTCCTGATGGGCACAAATGAAGTCGTTGTCCCTAACTGGACGCGATAACGTCGTGAAAATTGCATCATCCACCTGTAGAGCTATTTCATTTTCTCGCGGCGGTTGACCCAGGTCAACATAATCATAATACTATACAAAATGTTGATAGTAAAATCTGAGAATTACTCTTGTCAGGATAATAAATAAAACTCAGGACTTTAACGATAGGATATCTATATTGAATCCACTTTGTCGACGAAATTACTACATTTCAGTTTGTGACAGTAGAAAAAGGACTAAAACTAACGCAATACGTTTTATTATGTAAGTGGTTCATACCCTAATTTGTCATCTTTATCTTCTGACCACAGCTCTGACTCCAAATAACCGTCCGAATTATCATTGTTACTGTCGTTGTCTACCCGTATAATTAGTTCTTGAACCTGGTCTGTAAAATGTTCACATTTACGGTCTATTCCATATAGGAACATATTTTCCCACTCGGCAACTCCAATATTCATTACCTTTTCTTCCACCAACTGCCACACATCTGCAAGTTTAAAAATCACATTTACATGGAGCAACATGATTCTTCAGCAAAGCCCATACCTTTCCGATCAGGTTCAACTCTGTGTGGTAGAGTGGTAAACATAAGACTGAATGCTCATGTTGGGCCAGTAGTGATCAATTACAAATGTAGGTCTACATCAAGTTTTCAACAAGAGAGGTGGTCGTCCCACAGCGCCATCTTCTGGAGCGACGGCAGCAGTCCAAAGATCACCTGTAATCTGCAAATATTCAGGAAACTCTAAATATTTTTTTATTTGATTACCGAAATGCAGCACATAATGTTACCCCATCAATGTTGATGTTTGGGCGAAACATTCGAACACGATTTCGTCTGTTACGTCCAAACAAAAGCATAAAGGAAGCTATCAAAATTAAGCAGGAAGGACAAAAGCGGATAGCTGTGGCTCTCGTAGAGAATTCTGTGTTGGGGGGGAGTACTGAAAAAATGGTAGTCGTTGGACATCGGGGGGTTATTTCAAAAAGATTCGGTAGAAACACCTACATTGTGCATATTCTTGGAAGAGACACTCCAACCAAATTTTAGGGGTTTACTTAGTAAGTTACCGGTAAATTATGAAGGCGAGATGGATGTAAATGTACCAAGAGTTGAGGAAGCGAGTGGTGAACGTTGTTCTCCGCCTGTGCTAAGACCAAGGAGGAACTTAGGGCCTCCTAAACGGTTTATGTTTGATTCTGTGACAGGAGCTCCTGCATCTCTTTCAAGTTTCAAATATTGAAACACGTTGAAAATGATCTGTCGTCCTTGACTACGAATCACTTTTCCACCATTAATGCTCAGAAACTCTGCAAACAACAAATTAATTAATATTAGGCAACAAAGAAAGAATTCAAACTCTTTTCTTGCCAATACTTACGTTTTTGGGATATTTGATACGTGAAAACAAATTGCAACGGAGAAAATGACGATGGCACACCAAACTTACACGATTAGCTCTCAAATACAAAGTATTTAAGACATTTGCGCACCGAAGGTCAACCGCCGCAAGAAAATGAAATACTGTAATTGAGAAACGAAAGAAATACATGCAAAAACTAAAGCTGAAGATTCATCAAGTCCTAGTAATTTAAATAAAACAATCGTCGCGGTTTCAAAATAACGAATCTGTATAAATTAAAATGAAAACATTATTTACAGTCTGCTGGTAAATACTAATCTGAACTAAACAATAGATGATAATAGTAAAAATATCGAAAATTCAAATCACAAAAACAAGGAAAGAACTTAACTCTACAAGTTGATTCTAGCACGTCGCTGTTCTTCCACGTACATTTCCCACAACTTAATGGCAACCTCATTCTCTATAATCTGACCATCAATGCCATCATAAATTAAACGGTTGTTGTTGAGCGGGTTACGGAGATGGCTAAAAATTCAACAATAAATAATGAGTTTAGCGAAAAAAAAAACAATATTACCTGACTCTTCGGTACGGTAAGCAACCCTTAAATTTCCACTCAATTGCGGCTGAAGGCTTATGTCGTTGTCTGTCCATCCCTACAAATTTTGCGATTCCATAGAAAGTGTTCATTTTGTGAACAGTGTAAAGTAAGAAAACTGTAACGCCTCCCTAAAAATCAAATTTTCAATTAAGTTCGCAACCACCAAAATTTCGCGCTTACGTTATCTAACGAAACGATTTGTCGTTCAGTTTGCGGTGCAAACACCCATTTATTGGTCTCATGGGCAATCTTCACGCTGTTCTCTTGGCGAACTCTTATCAGGATAAATACCGTATTCATGAAAGGGCGATTATCATGAAAAAGTTCCTTTGAGGAAGAAGGCTGACTTTCGATAGCCTTCAAAAGTGAAAATTGCGGACTGGCACCACCACCAGTGGCGCCCTCAAGAAAATTTTGATTACCGTAACTGTTGGGAAACGATACGTTATTTGTACTGATGCCATTACTAATGCGGGGTGGTCCTGAATAATTTCTTCCGTTCACCGGACTCGGGTTGTAGGAAAACCCGTTTGAAGGGGGCTCGCTATAACCGTTGGAAAACTGGCGGCTGTTTTCGTTCATTGGGTTGAAGCCGTTATCACAATTGTATCTCATTGGATAATAATTTGGGGGAGGCGCGCTTAAGTTTCTATAATCACAATTAGACGGGGATGCAACCGGAAAGCCTCCAGCACCGATTGGGACAACAGCGTCATTGACTCTGCCAACTGTCGGAACTTCCCTGCTCGTATCGTAACAGTCGCGAGTTCTACTCATAAAAGATTCGTAAGAGCGAGTCATTTCGAAAAATTTCGGCTTATGCTTTATTCCAGTCGGAATCACCATATTAGCGGAACGATCTTCCGTTATCAAGATACTCGCTAGAGTTTCCAAAACCAGTTCCTCGTTTGATGACAGCGAATTTGCTGGACTGTACAATTTTTTCTCGATGATGTTCTCGGTGATTTTTCGCAAGTTAACTATGCTGGGATCTGGAAACTCGAACTCCAACCACTCGTCGATTTCCAAGTAGTTCTCTTGAGATGTTGTCGTTTTTACCCCGCACATGAGCGATATCTGAATCAAGTGTCATCAGTTACTTCAATACAAATTTCACGCACAACTAGGAGAAAACTGTTTGTTGTTAATATCCGTCAATGCTGTTACTCTAATTTTATAACTAGCGGGCCGTAAAACAAGCAAAAAGTTTAGCGGGCCGCAAAGTAGACGAAAAGCCCGATGGGCCGTACAACCGACAAAAAGTCAGATGGGCTGTAAAGTAAAGGAAAGGCCTGGCGGGCGTAAAGTAGACAAAAGGCGGACTTATGGTAACTATCGCTTGCTTTCTGCCATCTAATTTAAGCGTAAAATTATCATTAAACCAAAACAATTTTTTTGAAACAAAGCAGTTGTGCGTAAAGACTGACGTACTCCGGGCCGAAAAAAAATTACACCCTTGGACGAACTTCGTGGCGAGTGTAAACTTTTACTTTCGGCCCCTTGATTGTTACTTACAGTAATGGGCGTCACGGGAGTCACTCCTCTCACTTGATGGCCGTTGCGTACTTTCACCATTTCATCGTAGACTAGCCATAAGTTAACCTGTTCCTTGCTTAAGGGACTTGAATTGTGAATCAATACTTTCTTTTCAGTCCTAAAATGTTTAATTGTAGCTGTATGGAAACAACTATGGAAATTTACCTGGTGCAAAAATGCGCGTTTTTCTTAAAAGCCAACTTTGGATACAGTCCAGCAGATATCACAGCCTTTACCATTGGCCAATTTTCCGAAAAGTGGTTTAAAGCTATCATGGAGTTGCCGTTGGGCGGAACAAATTTGGCGGCCCGCAGTTGACCCAAAAGTTGGGACCGGGTCTTCAGGATCGTTTCCATTGTGGAGGAACTAATGAAAAAGTCCTTGCAAAACAGGCGTTCCTTCCGACATTTAACGGCATCCTAAAATGAGATTTTACTGCAAACGGAACGGAACCGCGATTTGGTCAAAAAACCGAAACACAATTAGCAATAGGGTACCTGCCTCATGTTTCGCAAATATAATATTTAAAAATGCAAGCGATTTTATTACACCCCTGTTTTTTATTTTTTTTCTAGAGTTAATATTACGCCCAGAACTAATTTTTTTAATTTCTGGAGTGAGAGATTTGTGACGTAGGTGTCCCGAGTGCGGCGTAGTTCTAAAAGAAATCGTATGATGGCGCCACTCAAAAATCTCAAATCTCAAGCCGTCGTCCAGCAGTTGTGACATGTGGCGCACTCTAGTGGCAGCGCGGCATAGTAACCAAAGCGAGAATAAATTCAATACAGGTGTGAATCTTGGATATATGAGACAGATACGTCATCAATAACCACATTTGCAAATATTAACGAAAATATAAAACAAAAAAATGTGGGAAAAAATATTTAAGCCTCTTTTAGTTATTTGCATATATCTAGAGATTAAAAATAGCAATATTTTTTTTAGACAAGTATCCCATTTTGAGTAAGTCCAATTCAAAGTATCAGAGTCATACATACCTGCCATTTTATAAATGCTTTTAAGTAGACCATATGGTCGCTGAAAGTGTTTGCTGTTAACAATCTTCTCTTTTCGGCGGCGAAACTGCGGAGATTCGCTTGTGGAGGCAATTGGAACGGATCTCTGCAAGAAATTGACAAAATTCGATTTTAATGAAAAATTCGGCTATGCTCAACAGATTAAACAGGTAAGCCACTGTATCATTGTGGGAGTGCGGATTAATAATAAAGATTTGCATCAAAACAACATAAAACTTCTAATTGGGTCCAAAATTAGAACAAAACGGGTAGGGTTTGTTTACTTTCATAATTGACGCTATTAAGTTGCACTTACTTCTGAGCCAGGGATGCGACGATGGTCAGGACCGGATCTAGACATTTAAATATAACGGAATAGATCAGCATCTTCCCTAGATGCGGTTCAATGGTCAGCTGACTCAAGTACTCGCCCAAGGGAGTCAAATTTTCGTCCTTATCTAAAGCCCCCAAACACTCCAAGTTTTCAATGGCAGTTTTCACGGTGTTGGAAGAAGGTGGATCCGGAGCCATCACCAAGAAATTGTATATCGAAGACAGGTTCCCAGCCAAAGTTTTCGTATTGAGACACAACTCCTGTAAACAATAAAGTAGGTAAAGATTTTTGCGAGTTAGTTCATCACCCAAAACTCACCTCCAAAGGAACTCTAAGAATTTCCGGGATTCTCTCGTCCAAAAAAGATTCGTATCTTAGCTTAGAAAAAAGATGGAAGCACATTCCGGATTGTGTACGTCCCGCTCTTCCGGCCCGCTGCTTAACGCAGGCTTTTGATATCCATTGAACTTGCAGCGAGGATAAGCCGCTACACTAAATTAAATTCGTTAAAGTCGCCAAACAGTAATATTTCGTACTTACAGAATCGTAGGTTTGCACTTTGGCTTTACCGCTATCGATGACGTAAACCACGTCGTCGATAGTGAGACTAGTTTCAGCAATATTTGTCGACAAAATAATTTTTCGAACATTGAGACTTTTAAACACTTCGTGCTGTTCCTTGATATTCATGGAGCCGTGCAAGAAAAACACCCGATACGTGCTAGTGTCTAGATTTGCGTTCAGAATGTACTCGTGACACATCATGATGTCGTCGTAGCCAGGAAGAAAAACCAAAATCGCCCCTTCGCGATGCTCCTTGTGGATAGCACAAATTAAGCGGGTTAGTAGCTCGTAGTTGATGTCTTCATCTGCCACGGTTTTGTAGTAATGGGTGAGGAGGTCTTCACGAGGGAGGAAAGGGCGCGCGAACATGTTTAAAAGCAGGATTATGTCTTCGTTACCTTTGTCTTCAGCTATGCTCAACGCGGTGTAGTTCTTCTTAGCCACGATTTTAGGATCGGCGCCTGAGAAACAAATACAATTTTACCAACTTACAACAAAAATGGCAAAAAAGTAAAAACTCTACAGTACTTACAGGATAAGTATGGCAAGCCGTTTTACTATTTATTCTCTACAGGCATTAATGTGTCATCTTAATTTCATTATATTCCTATGCCACTTGCAATAATAATAATCACGTTATTTCCCTTAAGGAAAATACAATTTTCATTCCAAATTAAAACTTAAATATATATTTTTATTTTAAATTAAAAATTAAATTTAGTTATGTTTCAATTCATTGTGAATTTCTATGGCATTTGATCTCTTCGTGTGGTATTTCTATTAACATTCCTTGTTAATTTCGTTTGTAACTCAATTTCCATTATACTTAAATTAAAATGAGACATTGAGAGCAATGTCGCATGGCATGTGGAATGGAAATTCCGGCCGCTAAGAATAGATACTACCGCGCCCCCTATATTGTAGTAGGTGTAATAATAAATAATAATTTGCACATTTGGCGTCAAATTTTACTAGCGTCTCAACCAGTGACCAGCAGACCCCACAAACATTCACCATCAAAGTTAAAGAATCGAGAAAGGAAACGGAAACGCCGAAATTTGGTGCCAATCGCCAATGCAGTGCGGCCATGTGCTCCGGTCAATTATCATTATATCTACTATAATATAAAGGGCGCTGTAGTATACAGGGTGGGGCAATAGTGCGTCCGACTTCAATAGCTCGAGTTCTATGATAGGTAGAAATTTGATTTAAAAACACAGATAAACTAGATAAAGAAGTCTATAACCGGAAATTATTTTTGAACATACAGGGTGAGCCAAGACAATTATACAGAGGCAAGTGACATTTCTTTAAATGGAATGTGGTGTGTAAAAAAAGATTTTTCAGAGGCTTTTCCTAGACTCTTTTCAATCCAATATTATTGCTGACTATTTCCAAACCACTTGAATGTAGCGATTTTTTTTGTTCAAATAATGGCATCTGCAGATGCATGTTAGAAAAATCACTACAGTCACAATTATGAGCTCTAAGAAAAAATTATGTAAAGACAAGTTAGGAAACAGCTGTGGAATCTCTTTGAATCATTTTAACTTTTGAAAAATTATACAGGGTGGCTAGATTTAATTTTTCAATTTAGAACTTTTTGAATTTAATTTTCTCTATGTTTTCAAATGGAACATCCTGTATATTTTTTAACGATATGATGTAGAAACTAAAAACAAACATTTTTTTATGTACATCCCTATGGCTATTTGTAACCATTTTCGATTTATTGCCCAATAATTACAAAATTCAAGAATAATCCTAAAAAATTAGATTGTTTTTCAAATTACCCGACAAATAAAATTGTAATAAGTGCTCCAGATGTTTTGTTTATAAAAACAGCATAAGTTTTTTTAGTAAGTTTACTTTATGTTTGTATCTTGATCATTTTTTGCATTTTATATTATCCGACAAGAAAATCACATTTATTGCAGTTACCTGTCGTCAGTTGTCATTTTTGTGTCAATTTTGAAACCTTTGAAGTTTTTTGTCGAGTTATTTGAAAAACGATCTGATTTTTTAGGATTATTCTTGGATTTTGTAATTGTTTGGCGATATTTCGAAAATGGTTACAAAAAGCCATAGGAGTGTGCATACAAAAATGTTCGTTTTTAGTTTCTTCATTATATCGTTAAAAAATATACAGAATGTTCCATTTGAAAAAATGGAGAAAATTAAATTTAAAAAGTTCTAAATTGAGAAATTAAATTTAGCCACCCTGTATAATTTTTCAAAAGTTAAAACGAATCAAAGACATTCCACAAATGTTTCATAAATAGTCTTTACATAATTTTTTCTTAGAATTCATAATTGTGATAGTGGTGATTTTTTTAACATGCATCTGCAGATGCCATTATTTGAACAGAAAAAATCGCTACATCCAAGTGGTTTGGAAATAGTCAGCAATAATATTGGATTGAAAAGAGTCTAGGAAAAGGCTCTGAAAAATCTTCTTTTACACACAACATTCCATTAAAAAAAATGTCACTTGTCCCTGTATAATTGTCTTGGCTCACCCTGTAAGTTCAAAAATAATTTCCGGTTATAGACTTCTTTCTCTAGTTTATCTGTGTTTTTAAATCAAATTTCTACCTATCATAGAACTCGAGCTATCAAAGTCGGACGCACTATTGCCCCATCCTGTATGTACAGTGGCCGGCACAGAAAAGTTTACGGTAACATTGAATTCGTTGAATTAAAGAGCTTGGAAAGTGCTTATTTAATAATTTGGGGGCGCGCATTTTTTACAGTATATAGTTTATAGAGCTCTCCAAGACACGACTTGTTAATAAGTCGATTTACAGTGCTTACAAGATATCATTTCAATCAAAATTTATTTCAGGTCGTATACTTTTCTGTGCCGGCCACTGTATATTCTTAGCGGTCGCAATTTCTATTCCACATGCTATGCGACATCGCTCCCAATGTCTCATTTTAATCCAAGTGTAATGGAAATTAAATTATAAACAAAATAGATAAGGAATGGTAATAGAAATACAACACAAAAAGATCAAATCCCATAGAACTTCACATTAAATCGAAATAACATAACCGAATGCAAGAAAAATAACGTGATTATTATTATTGCAAGTGACATAAAAGTATAATGGAATTAAAATGACTCATTGATACCTATAGAGCAGTATATTAGTATAGTTGTCATGCTGCGCATGCGAGTTAAGAAAGATAATAGAACCCCTCATAGCTACTAGACGCATCATTGGAACCCAATGGTACGTGACTCAAACGTCTCTACTGCCCATAACTAAACTAACCAAGGTTGCATAGCTTTTCCACAACGTCAACGTTGTCTTGGAACACGGCAGCAATCAGTGACGTCATGCCACTCTGCGAATGCTGGTAGTTGATTGGCATCTCTTCAGCGAGTATGTATTGAAGAAGTTGAGACCAAGCCTCGTCGTTTTCGGTACTCCTAGTGTGAAAACATCGCATGATGATGTCGTCAAAATGTGGATTCGGTGGCGATTCGTTAAAAACGGAATTTTCCGAAAAAAAGTTCTTTTTCTCCATGAGCACCTGGTCGTACCCGGTCATTTCTAAAATCTCGTCCAGAAACAATTCTTTAATAGGAAAGAGCCGTCCAGGTACCGACAAAACTTCAGCTCCCTCGAAATAAGTTTGAAACTTTTCCACATTAATGGTGGCCGACATGAGGATTAGCTTAATTTTGGCGTTCTTCCTTAAACTTTCTCGCAAACAAATGAGGAGAAAATCGGACAATTTATCTCGTTCGTGAACTTCATCAATGATGATGTGGGTCGCAGACGCTAATACGCGATCACCGGCCATCAAACTGCGAATCAAAACCCCATTGGTGCAATAAACTAAATTGCAGTTCAGCCCTAATTTCGACTCCAGTCTTATATGGTAACCGACGGCCTCTCCGACTTCAAAACCGCGCTCTTGCGACACCCTTTCCGCCACAGAAACGGCAGAAATTCGCCGGGGTTGCGTACACAAAATTTTACATTTCTCCCCCCGCTGTCTGGCGTCCTCCATAATGTACTGGGGAATTTGCGTGGTCTTACCGGACCCAGTTTCCGACGATACAATCACCACAGCGTTGTTCCTCACTTTTTCCACCACCAAATCTTTCATTGGGTAAATGGGCAATTGCCTCTGAAAGGTTTGAATTTGGGGCGTCACATTTGGGGCCCGGACCAAAGGCGGTTCTCCCAACGACAGCTTCCCGAAAACTTTGTCGTTTTGTGGCAACTTCGCGACGTGCCTTGCCAGCCCCTCGCACGTGCAATGTCTGATCTTTCGCAGCTCATATTTTGAAAGGTCAGCCAGGTCAATGTAGAACGATTCAAAATTGGATTTGTTTCGCTTCTTGTAAATGGTTAAGATTCGGTTTGGGTCCTTGCCGTGGGAACGGGATAATAAGTTGAAAGTTGCGGCCTTCTGGTGGATGTGTTTGCGTTCAAAGTTGTTTAAAGTCGACGGGAAGGAGTGCTCCTTAAGGGAAGAATCGGAGATGAACTCCTGAAAGGCTCGGTCTACGTCAATTCGGAAATTTTCCGACGTAGCCTCCAACACGTCCAAGTCCGTTTTGTCGGTCCAAAAGGACATCCTACAATGGAAAACTCTAGGTGAGAAAATTCACGCTGACACCCCCCAATGTTGGCCAACCTTTGCTTCCGCTTTATTCTCGCGGACATTTTTTAATTTTGCAGAAAAGAAACTACATCAAACGGCCCGTTTTGGTAAAATAGCGATTTTGGTACTTTTAGTCGACATAACCTCAATTGCCGCTGTCAATTTACTGTCATTTCGACCAAACAAAACATCCAGAGACCCGATGACCGGTATAGATGTATAGGGGTTAAACATAAATTAATTTTCTATGCAGCTTGAAGTGCATACAGTAGTAAATCATTTGTGTATTGCGACATGCTGCATACTGCCTATACCAAATAGAAAAAGCCATTAATTTTACGTTTTTAATTGAACTAAACTAGGCCAAAGAAATAATTTTTTGTAAGTATGGAGGGTAACATGTATTAACACTATTAATTGAAACAAAAACCTTAATGCTACACTAATAAATACACCATACGCCATCTCCGCTAGTTTAACTGTTTAATTACATAAATATGTATGATATTCTATTTGTTATCTACAGTGTAATTGTAGCCGATGCAACAAATACCCTGCTTCAGAATTTACGATAAAGTAACGCACTAAACACAGTATCAATTTCATTGTGTAGTCGTAGTAGCATTGATACTGTAAAACTTTAAATTTTTGTACATCCTGGGAATTAAGTAATGCACAGGGGGTGGCAAATAATCTAATATAATCAAGTAAAATGGGAAAAAGTTGACGATTCGTGCTCCCTCTGTACTCTTCTAATGTCTCCTACAAGTTCTTTCACGTTACACTTGATGTTAACGTGGAAAAGTCACCTAATGTGCGTTACTTAATTCCCTGGCTGTACCTGTATCGAACCACCTTCCAAGAATTGCTTGCAAGCAGCCGTTGATATTTGAAATCAGCCAATAAGAGCGCATCTTTCTCGAGGTAAAAAATATGATTGGTTGAAAAATTAGTAAAAATGTAACGCCACCAGAAACGATTATTTAACGGCCGTTTTGCAATAATAGGGCGATTTGAGTTAATTTTTAGCGTTATTGTTAACAACAAAAGCGCTTAATTGCCTAGTTTAGCGCCTTCTTCAATTATCGAGAAATTTTTGGTGAAAATGGTAGAAAAACACTTTTCCGTAAAAATCAAGATGCAACACGGTTTTTACAAATACTTTAGGGAAGGAAAAGCGTAGGGAAAGGTGAGGAGAGTAGGCAAAACGAAATTCATGATTTGCCTCTGCTTTTCTTTACCCTAAGACACTTGTAAAAAAAGTATTTCTGCATCTTGATTTTGTTAAAATAACTCTTTTTCTGTCATTTCCACCAAAAGTTTCTCGATAATTGAAGAAGGCGCTGAACGGGACAATTACCACAACAAACTTGATAATTTTATAATTAACTAACCTTTTGTTATAGGTGAGTTGCACCAAGACAAGACACAATGAAGAACCTTTATACAATTAAATGGACTCTCATTAGAGGTGATTTGGCTTTTTATAAGAACCGATTTAGGAGGGAATCATCACCCCTCCACACGTCACGTAGGCGGCAGGGGGCGGATGTACCTTCAAAAAACCCCGGTAATCAATTTTGAAATTTGATAAAAATGTATAACGTAAAATCATTGCTTACTTATTTTTACAATTAGCAAAATTTTACACTTTACATAAACAGCGCTTCTCAAAAGTTGGAATAAGTTCAGGGGTGTAACTTCAGATTGCGGCAGAGACAAGAATCTCGACGAACCGTCTGGATTCTGATTGAGAGATGTAACATCAACTAACGTTGAAAACAATTATTGCTTTCTATTACAGTTTCTTTCTTAATGAAAAAGTGAAAAAAATAAATTATTGTTTTTCAGGCTAAACATCTGTCACTGTTATGTAGAGGAGGCTGGAGAGCAAAGGGTCATTTGATTTTTTTGGAATTGCGGTTTTTAAGCATAAAAATCCTATATTGTTATTGCCGTAGAACTTAAGACAGTTTTCTCATCGGTTTTGGTTGGGGATTATCCAAATTATTTATTATATTTTGTTGTTTCCACATTTTTCTCCAGATTTAATAAAAGTTAACTGTTTCAACCATTTCGGCAGTCTAGGTACTAGTACTAGGTAAGTAGGTACTCAATGACTTACAGTTGAAGAAATTAGTTTCATCAACATCAGAAAAATTAAGCGCCAACAGTTGTGTTTCAGCAATTAAGACTTTTATTTAATTAAAAAACTTTTAATTGGGGCATCTGATTTATTAGATCAAATCAACCAGTGATCCTTGCAATTATTGAAAGGCTTACTAATGGTTTTTCATTAACCAAGCATTTAAAGCAATGTTGATCAAATCAATTTTCAATGCTTTAAGCTAAATTTTCCAATTATTATTATTTCAAGAGTTCAAGGGTTTCAAAATATTTTTGGGATTACAAAATGATGTTGTTATGGCTTTAAATACAAGAAGTTGAGCGGCGGCCTAGCTTTAGGACCGGTGTTCCCTTTAATAAACAAACATCTGCACATTCGAGTCTTGACAACCCATAAACTTGATAAGAATTTATAATTATGGATGTTGAGATAAGGACGACTTACATTTTCACGATTTTTGAATTGTTCATTTGCTCTTCTCTCAACCACTTGAAACCAACTACTGAAGACAACGTGGAACAGCGCTGGCTGGCGACAAATATTTCTAAGTAAGTTGCGGCCGAACTTTTCTCAGAAATGCCCTCCATGGTGTATGCATTTTTTATAAGTAACAAGAATTATCAATTTGAACTGCATTTATTTGTAAGAACTATTTCACGAATTGAAGAATCATTTGTTATTCAGACTAATTGTTGCAAAAAATTCTTCAATACAGTGTGTTTCAAAATTACTTTCAATGTGGTGGTAATATACTTTTACAATACTAAAAATATAGAGGCTAGGTACGAGTCACTTTGAGACTCTCGGTATTTTTTTAGAGCATTCCAGGAATAATTTCTTTTGAATAGAAGTATCTAATAACATATTTGGTCTTTATCGCGCTACTACTAGGTAGGATAGCTCATTTATATTTAAAGTAAGTACTTACTTTAAATAATATCCTATAGTTATAGTATGCAATTTATCATTCGATTTAATAAAGATTGTAGAAAGAAATAAGATAATAATATTTATTGGGGGCCTCGGGCTACGGCCTCGTGCCCCAAATTGCACCTCTGGAATAATAATGCATTTCTCTCCCTTAATGTATAATCTACTATTTTGTGCATGTACAAACATGCAAAGCTGTAGGCACGGTCTAATCACGATGTGTTGGAACCACCAGTTGTCAAGATGTTTATCGAGGAATTGTTAATACAGATTGAGGTATTTTAAGCCGATAACTAATCTTAGCGTTAGGTAATACCAGTCGTTCGGAAAAATTAGAAATGAGTAAAAAAATTACTCCTAATTTTTCGAAACAGAAAAATCCAGTTCCATGCCTTTGTCTGCAGAAACGTTAATTTTTCAAAGTTGAAACTTTTCAAATTCTCGAAAAAAAATTAATGATCCTGCAACCTGCAACCATTTATCACAATATTTACGACAGTTTCTGCAACTGATGGATTAGTTTAGTTTGCAGACAGAACCTTGCTCGTCTGAAGAACAGACAAGTAACTCTAGATTGTAATTAGCATAACATTAATTAAGTTTATAAAAATTATCAATTATTGATTATAAGCAATAATAGTCTCTTTCTGTACATTAAAGTTTTTTATTTACTTGGATTATTTATACTTTTACCAACACGTCTGTAGAAATTTTATTATTGCATTATTCTTGTCGCGCTGATATTATTATATCCTTTAAGTTTTATCTATGTTTTTAAATAACAGCATTAAGTATGAAGGATTTTAATCTCTTATTAAATAAAGCTCTTGAAATTTTTAAGTACTTGTTACATACGGATTGTGGTGAAAATGTTTAAAAATTTATTAGCCATTCAACTGTGCAGTTGGGTGGTGGTAGAATCGTTTTTCTTCTAAAATTTGAAAGTACGTTAATAATATGTTCCTAAAGTACTTTATCAGTTTGCTCTTGCTTCCTGGTAAGTTTTTTCACAATTTACAACCTGCAATAACGTTTAAATTTTTGTGTTTTTATTTTATGCCTAACCTTCTGCCAATAAGGTATTATAAGGTATCCTTTGTTTTTAAATTTATCATAATAATTAATGATGTAGAGTAATATCGTTGTAGACAAATCAGAATTACGAGAACGTGTACAAATTACTAACGGCATCAATATGTGCCAACAGGCTTATCAACAGATTGTACAAATGTTTTCTTTCTATTTTTGTTATCGTGCTACAATTTGATTAGGTAACTCTTTATTTTTTATTAGTAATACACAGGTGTAAATTATAATTATTATTATATTATTATTATTATATATGTGGTACATGTCAAAATTTGAACCTAATTAAATTTGACAATAACTTAAAAAAATTAGGGCTCGTGAATATAAAAGACTAGGTCAACAGCATATTTAAATCCAGGTGCGAAGTTGTGCTAACGTTTATGTTACTTGAGAGCGCATTTTCTAACTCTACTATGAGTCATACAGCCATGATATTATAAATATGTCATTTTTTTATCTTCAGAATATCATTATTTTTTAATTTACTTCCATGATAAACATTGGCAAAATTATAAAATAAACCAACAGAAATAAACTAAATCTGTAATTTTTCAGGATTGCTGTGTGACGATGAGCGACCCGTTGTAGAAACGCAATTAGGCAAACTTCGAGGCTACCACAAAGATTCCTTTGAGGGTCAAAAGTTTTCTGCATTTGAAGGTATTCCGTATGCAAAACCACCAATAGGAGAACTTAGGTTTAAGGTAAGTAAAACCCCAAAAATTGACTATTAATTGATGAAAATTTGTTTAGGAACCGGAACCTGCCGAACCATGGGAAGGAACATGGGATGCTATTTTAGTGACAGAGTGTGTGCAGACCGACATGCTACGACCTTCCACAGCCCAGGGTATTCTCTCAAATTTCAACACATAGTTTGTACCTATTATTCCAAAAAATTGCAGGCGAAGAAGATTGTTTGTACCTAAACGTTTACGTTCCTCACGACAAACCGAATCCAGAAGAGAAACTCGACGTTATAGTCCACATCCATGGAGGAGCATTTATGTGGGGTAGCGGCCACTCTTATGCACACCCAGAGTACTTGATGGACAAGAACATAATTTTTATCACTCTCAATTATCGTCTTGGTATTTTCGGTAATACTTCCACCGTAATAAATGTAGTAGGTAAGTTTCAAAAAAATAATTTTGTAGGATTTTTGAGCACTGAAGACGACGTGGTGTCCGGCAATAACGGCCTTAAAGATCAAGTTCTGGCCCTAAAATGGATCAAAAACAACGTTGCTAGCTTCGGGGGCAACCCTGATTCTATCACTTTAACTGGCCTCTCGGCAGGTGGAGCCAGTGTTCAGTTCCACTACTTGTCCCCCTTGTCCAAAGGACTTTTTCACAGGGGTTTCTCCCAAAGTGGAGTCGGTCTGAATCCTTGGAGTATCCAAGACGAACCTTTAAAGAAAGCGAAAATTTTGGCCCAGTCAGTAGGATGCCCAACCGATAATACTCAAACTTTAGTAGATTGCGTAAGGCAAAGACCACTTAAACACATTTTAACCAAAATTGGGCTTTTCCACGCATATGGTTTTTTGCCATTTGCCCCATTTGCTCCAGTTATCGAAAAAACTTCAAAGAACGCCTTCTTGACCAAGAATCCATATTATTTGTTGGCTAAAGGAGAATTTCAAGATCTACCATGGATTTCGTCCAACACTGCCCATGAAGGCTCATTCCCAGCCGCATGTGAGTTCTGAGCAATGAAACGACAGTAACATAACACAACTTTTTGTCAGTTCTTAGAGACAGATTGGAGGAAATTAACGAGAAGTGGGTCGAGCTCGCTCCATATCTTTTAGAGTTTAACTATACTCTGTCAAGAGTTCTCTTTACCACTGCAGCAGAAGAAATTAAAAATTTTTATATAGGAAAAGACAAAGAGATAAACATGGATACCTACCAAAGCTTTGTGCAGGTATGTTTTAACAATAAATAATCAATTCTTGAACTTTCCAAATTGTAGATGTTTAGTGATAGACTCTTCTTAGTTGATGCTGAAAAAGCAGTAAAGTTGCAAGCTAAAAATTCCAAATCTCCGGTGTACTATTTCTATGTTAGTTATGCCAGTGATCAAAGTGTCAATAAAAGTAAGTGACTAGTTATATTTTATTTGTGCCTTAATTAAATTTTAAATTTGCAATTTCAAAGCTGTCGCTCATGCAGAGGATGCCCAATATATATTCTTCAACATGTTTCGAAGGCAGCCGGTTCCAAATGACCTAAAAATGAAAGACATTTTCTTAGAATTGCTAACTTCGTTCGCAAAAACTGGGTACGTATGTTAAAGATAGAAGTTAGAACTAAATTATTATAGTCTTTGATTGTTTTTAGAAAACCTGAAATAAAGGGTGTGACTTGGGATCCCACAGGATTCAAGGAACTCACATACTTAAACATATCGACTTATGAGCCAGAAAATATGAAGGTGCAGACAACTAAGCAATTAGCGCCCAATGAATTTTGGAAATCACAAGGTTTTCTAGAAAATGACAACTTAGTTCTCATCAAAGACGAATTGTAATTGAAATAAACGTACTTCTTTGGAAACGCGGAAGAAGTCTATTCTTCTTTTTATATAACACCCCTGAGCTTCACTGACATTATTTAATAGTTTTAAAGTTTTACTCTATTGATGTTTCTTCAGTAGACTTTATTATTTTTTCCACATTAACGGGGAACAAAATTAAAGTAAGCCACCAGTGCCACAATTTGACAAACAGGGGTAAGGGCTGTAGGTGTAAGTGGGGAGGATGAGGTAGATTGTAGAGTAGACCAAGCAGTGGCAGCACATCGTACCTCCAGGAGACACCAACGTCAAACAAAAAATAAGTAGGAAAGGCATCGAAGTTTTGCCATAATTTGACCGGAAGATGGCGCTACGATATCTAATTTGGGCTGCGTAAGAATTATAATTATTAATGACTGCTAATTTAACTCCTGAACAAATAATAATGAGATGACAAATTATTATACCAAATTATACCAAAATCTGCTTTAGTCATCTAATAAAGATTGTAATGTAATATTTTGGAAGTAGGTATCTTAAGGTCATGATATTAAGTAACAATGACAGCTTAAGAAATCGAGATTAAATTATTAACAACGTTAGCCAAGTTAGTTTAAACACTAGGTACTTACATATCTTGATAGTTTAGACTTCATCTTCAGAATATATTTTTAATAGGATAATTTAAGAATTGCCTTTTTATTATTTTATTGCTATTGTCTATTTATAATAAGTACAAAAATAATAAATAATTTGTTGAATCATTTTTGGTAAGGGATACGATCCCCAGAGCCATTTAATACAAAAATAATGTTTTGTGATCCTTCACCCCCAATGGAGGTTCATGAAAGAATAAGAGGTACTGAAAAATTGTAGGAATAAAAGGGTTAGGTAGTTGACCCTCAACCATTTTTAGTCACTGACCGAAGGGTTGTGACAGTATTTTTAAATTTTGGACCGTAATATTGTTGATCTTCAAACTTTGCACAATGCTCCTTGTCTTTTGTCTTTACTATATGATCTAACCACTAAGAATTTAAAGAAAAATCAAGGGAAGCCTTCTCTGGCATTAGCAGACTTTAATAAAAGTCGAGTTATAGATGAACTTGAAAATATAATGTTTATAACAACAATAAAAACTCTTACGAATATTTAACTGGTATAATTTCGATAATATTATTTGCATAAACATTTTGTTATCTCATTTTTAAAATAAGAATAATCCTTAGGCTTACCTACCTAATAAAAAAAATTGAAGGATGTCTTTATAAAAGCTGGACGCTCTGTAAGCATTTAGTGTGGTGAATCCTAAAAAGCTTTCAACAATGAAGATTATATTTATAACAATAATTTTAATAAAAGGTGAGGCAATTTCTAAGAAACTTCAACAATTATAGACTTTTTTTTAATAGTTGCTCATGGAATTCAGGAGCCTTTGGTACAACTACCCTTAGGGATAGTTGAGGGCTATTTCGATGTCAGTTTTAGTGGACGCACTTTTTATGGATTTAAAGGGATTCCCTATGCGCAGCCTCCAATAGGAAATTATAGATTTAGAGTAAGAATTCACACTATAAAGTAAGAAAATTCTCATTTTGACTGACACAGGAACCAATTCCTGTAACTCCTTGGGAAGGTATAAGAAAAGCGAAAACAGATTATAGATGTATGCAATACTACCATCAGAGACCTTATAGTGTTGAAACTGGTTATGGAGTGCAAGGAGATGAAGACTGTCTCTATTTAAATATTTTCACACCCACTCTGGACAACACCGCCAATCTAGACGTCATCGTTTTCATTCATGGAGGAGCCTTCATGTTCGGAGGAAGCGCTAGCTACGAACCACACTATCTTCTTGATAAAGATGTACTTTACATAACGTTAAATTATAGAGTAGGTCCATTAGGTAATTTTAGTAGTTACTCGTCGTAGAATTTATTTAGAAAATAATTTTTACCCCAACAGGATTTTTGAGTACTGAAAACGATGTGGTGCCTGGCAATAATGGGATGAAGGATCAAATTATGGCGCTTCGTTGGATCAAAGATAACGTCAAGTATTTCGGTGGTAATCCCAATTCCGTCACAATTTTCGGAATGTCTGCTGGTGGTGCCAGTGTCCATTTACACTACTTGATGAAGAAATCAAAAGGTAGAAATTTGAAACTAATTTTATTTCCTTGACGTCGTTGCTGTAGGACTCTTCCAGAAAGGTGTTTCACAAAGTGGAACTGCGCTAAACTCGTGGGTTTTAATGGAAAATGCGCTCGAAAAGACCAAAAAACTGGCGGATACTGTGGGATGCTCGACCGAAAACATTGAGAAAATGGTTGACTGCATGAGGGACAGGCCGGGACGTCAAATTGTTGCAGGAGTTCGAGAGTTTCAGGTAAGGGTAGGGGGTTGAGTTTCGAAAATGAGTTTGAAATTGTTTCAGCCTTGGCTCTACAACCCATTTTCCCCGTTTGCAGTAGTGGTTGATACTTGGTCGCGCGATCCACTTCTGGAAGATCATCCCTATTACCTGATCAAAAAGGGGAAAGTCAGCAACGATGTTCCGTGGTTATCGACATTTACTGACGCGGAAGGGCTGTATCCAGCTACGGGTAGTACCAGATCCAATTGGTAAAGGGTTCAACAATCGCTATGTCGTTCTAGATTTTTATCCAGAAGTTCACATGCAAATAATTGATCAGCATTGGAATGAAGTGATGCCATCTATTCTTCACTATAACTATACCGTTGATTCACGTCTTCAAAACAACGTTAGTCAAGCAATTCGTAACTATTACTTGAAAGACAAGAAGATCACCAAAGCAAGTTATAAAGATTTGGTGAAGCTAATAGGAGACCGGCTTTTTATAGCTGACATAGAAAAGACAATTCGCATGCAGGCAACAGTTACAGTGTCTCCTATTTACGTTTACTACTTTGGTTACCGGGGAGTCCACAGTAATTCTGAGAGTACCGGTGTTAACGACAACTTCGGTAATAGCTGTATGACGCAATTCTTGTTATTTTCTGAAAATTTAAAGGTGCTTCTCACGGCGATGACACCGCATATGTTTTGAAATCAGCCAGACTAAATGTAACTTCTACCGAAAACGATAGATTGATGCAAAAATTCTTTACAAAAATGTTCACGTCTTTTGCCAAAGATGGGTAATATTCAGCTATCTATTTTTCGTATCTAAATGAGTTTCCTCATTTTAGAAGGCCCAGTGCTCCGGTCCACTGGCCATCGATGTCCCGCAATAGTGAGGATCCAATTAGGTACCTAAATATTCAATCACCAGAAAACATCACTGCTGAGTCTACGGAGACGCTGGGACATCGCCAGTTTTGGGACAGTTTGCCTTTCGAGGAAAACGACAAACTGTCTGGTAGGTAACAAACGTGATGGTCAAAATGAGATAAGCAACGGAGATTGTTACAGAATCAATGGCTGCACCTCCGGTTGCCGAAACTCTTCTCTCCCACCAAAATCGACTTCTACCGTTGGAAATCTTGGTGTCTTCGACCCTATTATTTACGCTCCTTTCAATGTTAATTTGAGCGACAAGATGCTATGTACTGATAAGAAAAGTAATAAATTAACGAGACAATAAATAGCTAGCTTATAGTCCAAGATACGCATATCTACTTCCATAACCCTGATAAGGTGTTGTGGTTCTAACAGTGCTCAACCTACACCCGACCATGCAGAATCAAATGTTTACACTTCTAGTGTTTATAAAATGTAAATTGATGCTTGTATAATTAAATTTTTTAACCAAAACTTTTAGTTGTCAGCGGAGACATTTTTCCTCCACTGGTAGAACTATCAGGCGGAAAAATTGAGGGAAGCCTAGATAGAAGCCTCAATGGTCGCCACTTTTTTGCATTTGAGGGTGTTCCTTATGCCAGACCACCAGTTGGAAAATACAGATTTAAGGTAAGCCACTTTCTGGATATGACTTGAATTACTATTGTTGACACAGGAACCGATTCCGGTTAAACCTTGGACAGGTACGTTAATAGCCAAAACTTCATACAAATGCATGCAGTACAACCAGTACACTCGCGAAGGGGAAGATTTTGTAGTTGGTAAGCAATTTTTCAGCGCTAAAAAATTTGCTCAATATTTATTTTAAGGTGATGAGGACTGCCTTTACCTTAACATTTACTCCCCTAAACTGGACCAAGAAGGAAATTTAGACGTCATTGTCTACATCCATGGAGGTGCATTCATGTTTAATTATGCCTCTTTTCAACAGCCCCATTACCTTATGGATAAATACGTAGTCTATGTTAGTTTGAATTACAGATTAGGACCTTTAGGTAATTAAATTAAAAAATAATCTTTAACTAAACCTGAAAAACATTTTAAGGCTTCCTAAGTACGGAAGACGATGTGGTTCCGGGAAATAACGGAATCAAGGACCAAATTATGGCCCTTCAATGGATTAAGGACAATATTCGAAATTTTGGCGGTAATCCAAACTCCGTTACAATTATCGGGATGTCAGCTGGAGGTGCTAGCGTTCACTTACACTATTTAATCCCCAAATCCAAAGGGTTGTTTAGTAAAGGAATTTCACAGAGTGGGGTTGCCTTAAACCCTTGGGTAATTATGGAAAATGCCTTGGAGAAATCGAAGAAGTTGGCCGGTATTTTGGGATGCCCTATGAAAGATGTGAAGAAAATGGTTAAATGCTTGAAAAAGCGTTCTGGTCGGCAGATTGTAGGAGCTGTGAAAGAGTTTCTGGTATGGTGAACTTTCTAAACGGCTTTTGTTTAGGTTTAACTGTAAATTGCAGCATTGGCTGTATAACCCTTTTTCGCCATTTGGAGTGGTGGTTGATTCATGGTCTTCTGATCCATTAGTGCCGGACCATCCTTACAAATTAATCAAGAATAAGCAAACCATTGATTTACCCTGGATGGCGTCGAATACAAACTCAGAAGGGTTATACCCTTGTGCAGGTTATCAGCATTTTTAAAAATTTTTGCAATAAATTATTTTTTTTGTTAAAATGATCGAACAATAAGAATCTTTTTTTAGATTTCTACTACGATAAATATTTAAAAGAAATTGATGAGCGTTGGAATGAATTGATGCCACATATCTTGGATTACAACTATACGGTGGATTCAACTCTTCACAACTTTGTTAGCGAGAAAGTCAGAAAATTTTATTTAGGCGACCAAAAATTGTCGAAGACAAATTTTATGAACCTGGTCAGGCTTTCAGGAGATCGACTATTTGAGGTTGATCTAGAGAAAGCAACTCGTCTTCAAGCATCAATCATGGAATCTCCAGTTTACTATTATCAATTTGCTTATCGAGGACAACATAGTAAATCTGAACCGCGAACTGGTGTAATCACAGACTTTGGTAAATATTTATAAAAAAACAAATGCAATAATATTTTTTTTTGTATAATAGGAGCTGCCCATGGTGATGATACTAGTTACATTTTTAAGACAAGTGTAGATGTAACATCGAATGAAAATGACACGGCTATGGTCAAGTTTTTGGTTGACATAGTCACATCCTTTGCGAAAAATGGGTATGAGTAAAATAACCGACATATGTAGGTTAAATAGCTAATTGCCATATTTCAGAAAACCTGCGATTCCCGCAGAATGGCCACCGTTGTCTAAAAATACTCAAGATCCTTTTACTTATTTAAAAATTGGATCTTCTGACAAAATTGGAGTCGAATCAAAAGAAGCTTTGGGTAATCGGCAGTTTTGGGACACACTTCCTATCAAGGAAAATGAGAAGTTGTTTATTATAAAAGATGAGCTGTAAAATATGTTAAAGCCGTCAATAAAAAGAAAGTTATAATTAGTTACACCTTGTACTGCTTTCATTGAAAAAATTAATAATAAAGATAATGAATTTTGGCAACTAAAATTTTTTTTAAAAAAGACACTGAGAATATTTCTGGCCGTAAATCTTCTCAGTGCTTTTCTCTGCATATAATTTTTAAAGATTAAATTACACATTATACTAAAAAAAGAAATTTAATGTCTTCGTATTGTTTTGAATATTTCTCTGAATACGTTCCAGTCTGCGTTGCATGGGCGCTGCCGGCCCTGTGCTGTCAGCTGTCAGTCTGACAGCTTCTGTCAAACAAACCTTCTAACCTTACTTTTCATGCATTTAAATTTAAACGTAAGGTCTTCAACATGTTTTCAAACAACATTAAGCGCTTATTAACACATGGACGCAGCAACAAATTCCTCCACTTATCGTCAATGTTTAATACCTGGAAGGTGACAAATTGCCCGCAGCTCGATATAAACTATTTGTGCAATTCAGAAAACTCGGCAGAAATTCAACAAAACATCACTAACCGTAAGGGTATTGGCGATATCCGGTTAGTAAACGAGCTGAAGAACAAATTAGACGCCCTACAGTCACAAGACAGTGCCTACGAAGCTACAAAAAAATTTTTGTTAGCAGAATTATTAAAAATTCCGAACAAAACTCACCCGATAGTCGCCACATATCCAGAGCACGGAAAAGTTGTAACAGAAATTGGGAAAAAGCGGGAGTTTCTCAAGGAAAAAGCTAAAGAATTTGACGAGATCTCCAGGAGACTAAAGCTGGCTCGCACCGAGCAACTTGGAAATGTCTGTGGAAGCAAAAGTTACTACATTTTGGGGGAATTAGCACAACTTGAACAAGCTTTAATTAGATATGTTTTGGGAGATTTGTTAAAAAATAATTTTCAATTACTTTCGGTGCCAGATATTTTACATCGCGATATTATCGAAAGTTGTGGAATGAACACTAGAGGTGACCGAACTCAGGTAAATTATCTGACTGAAGCCAATTGCGAAGTTGACTATTGGTAATTTTTAGGTGTATACGTTGGAAGAGGCGTTGCATGGTCCTGACTTGTGTTTATCAGGCACATCAGAAATGGCTCTTGCTGGCTACTTGCTAAACAAGGAGCTGTCTGAAGAAGAGCTGCCTTTGAAATTGGCAGCAATTAGTAGGTGCTACAGGGCTGAATCCTCAAATGTTCTCGAAGAACGAGGGATCTACAGGTAAATAACTGCCTTCAATTTTTTTTAATCAAACTGAACTTTTAGGGTTCATGAATTTACCAAAGTGGAGATGTTTCTTGTGTCAATCCCCGAAAAATCCGACGAACTATTGGAGGAGATCCGCCAAATCCAGGAGAAGTTCTTCGAATCGTTAGGTCTTCACTTTAAAGTTATAGATATGCCTCCTCATGAGTTGGGGGCCCAAGCTTATAGGAAATACGACGTAGAAGCCTGGCTGTGCGGCAGGCAAGTTTACGGAGAAATTTCTAGTTGTAGCAATTGCATTGACTATCAATCAAGGAGGTTGGGAATTAAGTACAAAACGAGGGGTGGCCCCAAATTTGTTCATACTTTAAACGGAACTGCTTGTGCTATTCCCAGACTTCTACTTGCTTTAACTGAACTAGGCCAAAATAGTAATGGGACTGTGTCAATTCCCCCAGTTTTACAGAACTTGATGGGAGGTAGGACTGTGATGGGGAAGCAAAAGAGAATTCCTGAGTTGAAGTTAATAAAGAATAAGAAGTAGGGTTTGTTCTTGTTATTGTTAACACCTTACAAGTATTTATCTACATACAATAATTTAAATGTTTTCATAATAAGGTTGCCTTATGGTTCTATTACTTAATGGGAAAATAGACATATTGTATGGTATATTTACATTTATATACACCTATGTTAAATAAGTGATGTGCTACACCAATTGTGGAACAAATCGGTTACCTTACAGCAAATTTCGGGAATAGTGCTCAAAGCGAAACATTAATCTACGACCGATGTTGCTACTTTATTGTTATATAAAAACGCTACAAACAACGTTGCAATAGTCTCGCGTCTTCAAGCTTCTCTACATCATGTCTGGATCGATGTCGATTAAAAGTCTTGATGGGTGGATTCACAGCCGAATAACTACAGTGTCAGTTTCACTGCTATCAGGCTGCTTGACTAGAAAACCTGGTCACACTTACCACATTGTAAATGCAATACAGCCGTGTATTCTCAACTAGAATAGTACTTAATCTTGGCAAAAATATATGCTTCTGCAGCGTCCAATATCTGTACAATAATTTCATGTAAACCAACTGGACGGAAACAAAAATTGAGCAAAACAACCTAGAAACTACTTACGATTACCGTCAATTAAATTAAAATAAAGTAAAACTACTACTGTAAACGCACGCGCAAAGTTACTGTACAGATATCAAGTTCTGATAATGGCAGTTTGTCTCCGAACTGGCTGATTATCTTGTTCAGAAATTCGTGTCATAGTCTGATCTTCGTCTGCCGTAACCCCCATGACTACTTCCGGGGTTGTTGCCGTAGTACGCATTGTAGTAGTAACCGTTCCATTCGGATCGCCAACTGTCGTACAGATTGGACATACTGTTGTCGTGAATGGAACCCGAAGATCTCTGCAACATGGTATAGCCGATAATAGAGAGAAAAACTTTTGTTTTTTGCATTCACCTTTTTGGGGATTTTGGGGTCGTATCCGCGGTCGTTCCAAACGTCCTCCATGTTGTAGAGGTCATCCGCGCCGTAATTATCGAATCCTCCCATATGGTTCTTGTTCAGTTCGTTCAACATGTCCTCCGTTAACGGAACGGGTGCCTTCTTCTTGGCGTTTTTCTGGCGATTCACCAACTGGAAGAAACATCCATATGGTCAAGGTTCGCTGAACGTCTTTGCAAATGTATGGTAAGCCGTTTTACTATTTATTTTCTATAGGTATCAATGTGTCATTTTAACTCTATTATATTCCTATACCAGTAGTATAAGATAGGGGGTTCTGGCCCAGAGGAGGAGGAGGATCATCTCCCCACCACTTTTGTATATTGTGTTGCCTACCAGTGTGCTCAACTTACTATTTTTCATGTTCTAAACAATTTTACACAAGTTCTAAACAACTTTAAACAACTTTACAGAGAACATGTTTAAAGTTGTTTAGAACTTGTGTAAAGTTGTTTAGGACATGAAAAATAGTAAGTTGAGCAAACTGGTAAGCAACACAATATACAAAAGTGGTAGGGGGATGATCCTCCTCCTCCTTTGGGCCAGAACCCCCTATCTTATACTACTTATACCACTTGCGGTAATAATAATAACGTTATATCTCTTAAGGAAAATACAATTTCCATTCCAAATTAAAACTTAAATACTTTCTACTTAGAAAGTTATTTTTTGAAAAGTCAACCAGATTTGAGTTTATAGTTTATTCTTTACGGCCACACCTTCCGAGGAAAAATGCAGACGAGGAGAACTAAAGCGGTTGTTACACTTTACTCTACATACCACAGTTACTCCAAAAATGATGACGAAGAGAAGGGAAGCCAGCCCAATAACGATAACTGCAATAGCCCACTGGGGAAGGAGCACGTTGTCTTCAGCATACCCCACAGTGGGGTAGGCTTGTTTCGGTAGCACTGCAAATAAAGATTGAGTTAAAAATTCGTTCCAGTGTCAGTTGAGCTCTTTACCAATGAAATCCGTGTATGTCGGATCAACAATAAACTCCCCTAAACTCAATTTCCCCTCAAGTTTAGCGGTGTCGTTGAGGGATTTGCCTTCTCTGTTCGTCGCGGAATTCGACAAAGCATCATCGAGAGACTCATGGAACAACTTTTTAATCTCAACAGTATCAATTTTGCGGCCCAAATCGTTGAGTTCTACCAAGTAATCAACGAGAACACTCCCTTCGCTGTAACAATAACGTCTTCGGTGCCGGAACAAGCTCAAAATTGCCACTCTTACCTGAATCCATCAATTCGGATTTTCTTATACCATTTGTTCAAAACGTTCGATCGACTATACACATGCTCAAGCTAAAAACAATTATTATAAAACCCGAATTTTTGAAAGAAATTTTTCTATTACTTGTGTCTTGACTTCGTTCGCTAATATTTGCCACTCTTCCGTATTGCGGTCCAACAGTTCCGGAACCCATTTAGCTCCCCCAATTAGCTTGATGGTTCCGGCCATGTCGCATTCGCCAACACAAATTCCCGGTGTTGTTGGTTTTGGGGTAGTGGTGGTGGTTGTCGTTGTCGTGGTGGTTGTTGTGGTAGTAATGCTTTCGTCATCGGAGGAAGCGGTGCTTGCAGCTGCGGCTCTAGCGGCTTCCAGAAGCTTTTCGATCGAAATCGGAGTCGTTGAAGGCGTCGGCCATCCAGTAAATTCAGTTGTCGCTCTGTAAAACAATCATTTAATCCTAGTGGTCACCGATAATTTCACCCACCTTGACGGCCATCCCTTTTGAATTGCTGGAGCAGTCACACGATATTCCTCGACGTTACTGCTGCGAGGAGTAGTTAGTCGAGTGGCTGACTTCCTGGCACCACCACCAGGCCTACTCGGAAACACCACTTTGAACCCTCCAGCGGGCTTGGCGGTACTGGGGCTACTAGTGGTTGGAGGACTAGATGTAGTACTTTCTTCGCGGTTTTCGCTGAATTTATAGCCAGGTGGCAATAAGCTTGGCGGTACTTTCTCGCCGACTGTTGTGGGTTTTTGGGTGGTTCTAGCTTTGTAGCCGGGAGGCAGAAAAGCATTTACATCAACGGGTTTTGCGTTGTTCAAAAGCCCTTCAATACCCTTAGACTTAGTAGTGTTGGTCTTGTAACCTGGCGGGAGTAACGCACTGATGTCGTCAATTGGCTTGGCTTTAGCTAACAGGCTTTCAACTGACTTCTCGGTAGTTGTCGTGATTGGTTTTTTGAATGATTTATAGCCAGGTGGCAGAAACGCAGCAATATCGTCTTGTTTGGCAATGTCCACAACGGGTTTTGTTTTGTTTTTAGGTTTTGCTCGATCATAAGATTTGTAACCAGGTGGCAAAAATGCTGAGACATCGTCTTGCTTGACATTTTCTGCGGGCTTAGGGTCAGCTGGCGGCTTATATCCAGGTGGTAGAAGCGCAGAAATATCGACAGGTTTGCTTTCTTCGCCTCCAGGAGGCTTATAACCAGGTGGTAAAAGTGCGGAAATATCAACGGGTTTAGTGTTCTCCTTGCCTTCAGGAGGCTTGTAACCAGGTGGTAGAAGCGCAGAAATATTTACTAGTTTAGCCTCTTCTTTGTCTTCGGGAGACTTGTAACCAGGTGGCAAAAACGCAGACACGTCATCTTGTTTCGCAACAGTTAAAGTCTTGTTACTGTCACCTGCAGGCTGTTGTTCCGACTTGAACCTCTTCAAAATATCATCCAGCAATCTTGAATTACCATCATTTCCTTTACTTTTGAAACCATTGGGTAAGAACGCGCTAACGTCTTGAACAGTGATTTGAGTTTTGCTCGAGATCCCGGAAGACCTTCCAGTGGTACTGTTCGTCGGGTCGTCTCTCGGAGGTTCATCGCCTTGTGGCATGTTCAAATCTACCGAAGAAGCGGTAGTTGTTGTGGTTCTCCTCGGATCGTAAGCCTTTCTAGGTCTATTGGTGCTCGACGGTCGCGAATTTGGGGAGAATTTCCGAATAACCACTGGGGGTAACGGCGATTTGGTTGTCGTAGTTGTCGTTGAAGTAGATTCAGTTGAAGTCAGCCCTACGTCCAGCATAGTAGTCGCATCCATTTTATCAACACTTTCTTTAATTACAGCAATATTATCACCCTCTCCCTTAAATCCGCCAGCGAGCAAACCGCTGGATAAATCTGACTGGACCCGGTCTAACTTATCAATCAAACTTTCTGTTGATGTCTTCTGCTTTGTAGTGGTCGGTGGTAGGGTGGTCGTTATTGCTTCATCGTCTTCCCGTTCTTCGTTTAATAATTTGATTCTTTCTTCTTGCGCAACTATCGATGATGGCAAGTATCTTGCCCCAGATACACTACGACTAGTTTGTACGGAAGCAACCACAACCCAAGTGTCCGTACTATTCTCACTATTTGGCGCTTGTGTTGATCCACTCATTTCCTCGGTAACAGTTGGCAATGGCGTCGCTGATGCTATTATCGTATTATTAATCACACTCTTCGTTGTCACTACAGAAACCACTAGCTCAGGTTCTTTTTCTATCTCTTTCAGTGCAGGTATTGGAAACTCTTGGTCACCCGATTTGGCGTTTACTGAAGACGACATGGACACAACCATGGGAGCATCTGTAGTGGTCTCGGGGTGTTCTGTAGTCACATAGTTGTCATGTGCTTCGGTTACGTTCAGTTCTGAAACTTCCGAAGTCAATGGTGGTTCGGTGTTGTCAATAACGGTTGTGTCGACAAACTTTTCGAAGTTATCATCCTTCATCATAGTGGTTGGTTTCGTAGTAACTACTTCAAATGAGGAATTACCGGTTTTCTTCTCTTCTTCAATATCAGGATACTCTTCATCATCGATATGGTTGTCGGTTTCGGAACTTTTATCACCATTATCCTCTTCTGCTTCTTCCGAATCTAAATACTCCTCACTTTCCGGAGTGTGTGGTGAAGTAATTTCGTAATCGTACTCAACATTTGCGTCTGGTTCAGTCGTGATTTCCTCTCTCGCATAGTCGCTGTCACTATTATTGGTTATTTCCGACGATATCGACTTAATTACTTCCACGACATCGTCATTGTGAGAATTGCTACTAGGACTCTTGATGGGTTCTTCGAGCAACGGTTCCAAATCAAACGAATCTCTCGGGGTTGTTGGTGCGGGGTTTCTGGGTACAAATGGTTTTTTGTCAGGTTTCAAATTGAAAGACAGCGGTTTCCCGGTTGGTTTCGTGGCAGGAACAAAGGGGTTTTTCCTTTCTACTGTAGTTGGGGCGTTAGTCGAAGGGGTGGGTTTTGGGCTAAACGGCGCTCTTGTAGTTGCGAAAACGTCACCGTTGTTGTTAACAAAATAGTTTTTCACTTGTGCTCTTCCCGAATTCTTGTTGGAATCCGGCGCAAATATCCTGGTTCGGTGGTTGAGGAAATTTGCCCTGGATCCGGCGCCCAATTGAACGGCGTTACTTCCAGTTTTTGGCCGTTCCGTCAGTTCTGGGTCTGGCGCGATTTGAGCTTCAGGGCGAAGCGAGAACGTTGATGGTTTGAAGTCGTTGAATTGGGGAGGCAACTCAGCGGGACTTTGCAGGGTTATTTCGCCCAAAAAGGTTTCGGGTTGGGATGGGTTTCGGTTGTGGGCGTGGGAGAAAAGGTGGGAGTAGTTGGGTCTGTGGGTGGATGGCAGAATTTGGGGTTGCGGTCGGAAGGGTGCTGGAGGGGAATTTTGGAAAGCATATGGGTGTTGGCGGGGAAATTGGGGAGTCTCCTGGGTGGTAACGCGGTATTGAGGAAGAGTTTGTTGTAAGTGGTAGGGTAAGTCGGAGGTTTGGAGATCTCTTTGAGGGAGGTAAGAGTCGACTTGCTGAAACCCAGGTGAGGCTTGACGAAATGGTGTTATTTCATGTGGGTTAACGTATTGGTTCGGGTTTTGCTGATAGTTTGGAAGGTACTGCGTGTCTGCAGGACCTGTGTAGGGGGAACCACCTGGTCCCGTGTACGGCCCCGATGGTCCTGTGACGACGTATTCTTGACCTGAAACCAAAAACCTCAAGTTTAGTAACCTCACATAGATTGTCTTATGATTTAGTTAACATTAGTGTAAAAAAGGTTTCGTAGGTCCCTTCTCCTGCTCTTGTGAGGTGCAAAAGGTAGTAAACTCCAGGAATTTTCCTACCCCTATACATATATTGAAAATTAATGTTACTGCAGTGTTGCAAAACAGAAAAATGGTCAAAAGATATCAAAATATGGGTCGTATTTAACAGTCTACTAAATTTACTCAATATTTTCATATAAAAAAATACTTTCATTTCCCAAAAATACTAAATGCTCACCAAAATTAAGAAAATACATAATCTTGAAGCGACAACCAAATATTGACATAATGCTGGCCTTTTATATATTTTGTTCACCAAAATAACTTCTGTTAACCATAAATACTAAATGTTCACCAAATTTTATTCCGCACTTAATTCCAACATAATACCCAGATATTTAATTTTTGACAGTGTCTTATATTATTTAGCAGTTAAAAATACTATTTGTTGATCAAAAATACACAAGCAATGAAATGTTGTGCAAATGGTAAATGATTTTATGCAAAATTCTAGATGTAGATGTGCTAGGGCAAGGAAAATAAGAGTAAAAATAGAAGTGGTTTGCGCAAAAAATTATATTGATTTCCGTAATATATAAATGCTTTGCTGTAATTGGCTAGCATTATGTAAAACGTAAAACTTCTTTTAGTGGTAATTTCTAATCGTGCTTTTAAAAACAAATTACAGGGCCCTGAACTGACCCTGTACAAAACTTTTTTCGCGTGCCTCTTGTCTGGAAGCGCAAGTGGCAAGGAGAGATGCGCCAGCATATTTCATTTTTGGAGTAATAGAATAATTATTTGACGCACAAATAGTTTTTTTGAGAAACACTAAATATAAATGGATAGCGCGAATATTTATTATGTACAGCACGGACCTTGAGCGTTCTAAATTTGATGAACATTTAGTAAAATTGATAGACATATAGAATTTAAAATGTAAGCAATGGTAAAATAATACGCAACATAGTTATTTTAGTGGTGATGTTCTCATTTTCTGATGTATAATAATTTGGGTTTCATTTAGATTTTTTGATGCTCATTAAATTTTCTGGTGGACAGTGCAAGGGATGTATAGTTTAATTTGGTGTACATTATATTTGTTTCCTAAAAATAATGGTAAAAGCGTTTGTGGTTGAAACCACCATTGTACGGTTACCGGAAGAATCTAAGAGACAACTCTTTATGCCGAAATTAGTAACTTTCATCAACGTAAACGGGCGTTTAAGGCTCATGCCAACAGCCCAAATGTGCCGCAATTCTATAGGCGTTATAAAACCTTTTTGAAGTCAAAGTTTTCAGGCAGTCCGTTTACATTGGGTAAAAATATCGTTCCTTAGGTTCTTCCAGTTGCTGTACCTACGTAGGTAGATGGGGAGGGCATAGAAGCGGTACAAGATGTAATTGAACATATAAGTAAAACTGCTAAGTGGGTTGACTTGGATGAGGTGATGACTACAAGAAAAAAGATATGTGGTGAATGAAAAACGAATTAAATAGGTTTCATACATCATTATGTTGTTGAAAGCTACGTGGTTATTTACTGCTACTACTAGACATAATATGGGGGTGTTCTCAAAGCCAGAAGATAAGTAAATAAATGAACATTAGAGATAAACGTTACCATAACTCATTTTACGCAGATGAATGTAACTCTCCAGACAATTGAGCAAATTCGCCCGGCGTATCCGCCATTTGCGATACGTTAGGCGCCCACGTCTCCAAGTTTACTTTAAAAATTAGTACCGAACAATATAATTTTTATGTATATAGGCTGCTTCCATAACAATCAATAGCTTAACAATGCCTCAAAGCTGGTGAAAGGCCATTCAGATAATCCCCAATATTCAGAGTTTCATAATAGACTTAACGGTTCTGGAAACTTTATTTCAAAAACATGCAATTCAATAGAACAAGTTCTGTATCTGTGCTGTCAACTACAACTAAGTAGTGCAATTGCGTTCATTAACATTCCTCAACCGTCGAATAAATGAGCATCCTTAAGGTATCCGATGCGGTATGGCACGTAGCCAGTATAGATTTTCTATAACATTGCAAGTTGGCCTGTGAAAACTTTATATCAATCCGGGGACCTGTTTCGAATCTAAATTGTTATTAAATGTAACAACATCCAGTTGCACGTCCATACAGGGCTCAATTATTGGGCATCTGCCACACTTTCCGCATCACGTCCGCCAAGCAGTTTACTAGCGCACTGTCAAACCGATTCAACCAACACGAAGCATTAATTACCCACCGTATCGCATTAATCGACACAACCCCATGGCCGACATCACCAATAACGAAAACGGCGAAAAGGTCGCATTGGCGTCGGTTTTGGTCATCACCCAATTTGGCCATCGACCATAAGTGAATTATTAGGAAAGGCGGGCACGGCTTCCGCCGCCCCGGAATTGGCGATAATCGGACACCGGAAGCGGAGTGCATAATGAGCCGATCTTATGCAATTCACGTGGCAAACTTTTCGTCTGTTGAAACTTAATTTTCGTTAATGAAGGCGAGGCTGTCGCGGTTATTGTCGGGCTGAAAGCTCGGCACGTCTGCAACAACCATTATCTCGAGTAGACTGTTACTTCATCTCCAGCAGCTGTAAAACTGAGCGTTGCTAGATTTTAGAAACGGGAAGGCAGAGATTGCTCCAATTCGGGCCTATAGCCAAACATGAAAATTACGTTTGCGCTCCCGATTCTGTTTATATTGATCGTGCGACGGCATATAATAGTTTTGCTTTTGTAGCAACGACTTAGGGGATAAGTTGTTAAGTGTTTTCCGGGTAAACACGAAAATCTTTTAGAGCTAATGTTAGGATTTGCCTGCATTATTGAGGGAACATGTGGATTATATTTTGGCGAGCTAATCGTACTGGAGTATTATTTATTTAAGTTGAACAGTGTGGCAATCTAGATCGTGCGCGTGCCGGCTGCTTTCACTTTCAGGCTCACTTTCATGGATCGCGGCTTAGATTACTCGCAAATTGTAATTTGCAAGTTTTTTGACAAAAGTAACAGTTGTCCCGGTGCGTGACCAACAATTCCATTTCCGGCCTTTTTACATCCGTCTAGTTGGCGACTTTGATTGCCAGTTCTTGCAAATGAAATTATTGGGGCACACAAATCGGGCTGCGCTAAACTCCAACTTTCACGATTTCATCCTTCTTCCCTGAATATAATTTTATTATTTTCCACAACAAGATCTCGATACTTCTTCGAGTTTGGCTCAGACAGACACTATCAACCTTTCTCCATTTAAGTGTGTTAGAGAATATGTTCAGTAATTGTTGTTCCTGTAGCAACCTAAACATTTATTAATGGGAACAAATATAATGTACACCAAATTAAACCATACATCCCTTGCACTGTCTACCAGAAAATTTAATAAGCATCAAAAAATCTAAATGAAACCCAAATTATTATACATCAGAAAATGAGAACATCACCACTAAAATAACTATTCTGCGTATTGTTTTACCATTGCTTACATTTTAAATTCTATATGTCTATCAATTTTACTAAATGTTCAGCAAATTTAGAACGCTCAAGTTGCGCGTCCGTGCTGCACATAATAAATATTCGCGCTATTTATTTATATTTAGTGTTTCTCAAAAAAACTATTTATTGTGCGTCAAATAATTATTCTATTACTCCAAAAATGAAATATGCTCGCGCATCTCTCTTTGCCGCTTGCGCTTCCAGACAAGAGGCACGCGAAAAAAGTTTTGTACAAGGTCAGTTCAGGGCCCTGTAATTTTTTTTTAAAAGCACGATTAGAAATTACCACTAAAAAAAGTTTTACGTTTTACATAATGCAAGCCAATTACAGCAAAGCATTTATATATTACGGAAATCAATATCTTTTTTTGTGCAAACCACTTCTATTTTTACTCTTATTTTCCTTTCCCTAGCACATCTATATCTATAATTTTGCATAAAATTATTTACTATTTGCACAACATTTCATTGTTTGTGTATTTTTGATCAACAAATAGTATTTTTAACTGCTAAATAATATAAGACACTGTCGAAAATTAAATATCTGGGTATTATGTTAGAATTAAATGCGGAATAAAATTTGGTGAACATTTAGTATTTATGGTCAACAAAAGTTATTTTGGCGAACAAAATATATAAGAGGCCAGCATTATGTCAATATTTGGTTGTCGCTTTAAAATGTTGTATTTTCTTAATTTTGGTGAGCATTTAGTATTTTTGGGAAATGAAAATATTCGGTAAATTTGGTAGACTGTTAAATACGACCCTTTATTAATTAACCTTCGTAGGTACAATTCCTTATTTAAAGTGCCCACAGTAACGTTTTTCTTCAGTTAAATTTTCGATGATTATGATTATGCCCACTGAGTCTTGAGTCCACTCAGCATCCTTGCTTAGCCAAGAAAACCCCCAAAATTTCTTGTGGCTGGATGGACGCATGAGAGTCATCAGGACCAACCGTCCATTAGCATTTAAGAGGGAATCAATATTTGTACTCGCGACGCCTCATATTTTCGCATCTTAAAAAACGTGGATGTCGGCCTTCATTTCGATAACAAGACGTACTTGGGGTAACTTTATGGATAGTAAAAGATAATGGCGACGTAGCCAACAATGCATAAAAGGCGTTGTTTGTTCTACGAATGCGGCGTAGTTGTGTGGGTATTTTATACTTACATCACACAAGTACGAGTACATAGATATACACCAGCGCTGGCATAAACAACATTTTACATTATTACTTTCCAGTGATAATAATAATGTGCATAAACCGCAATGGCGTGCCCGTAAATAAGAGTAACCAAGAAGTTGTAAAATATAAATTTCGCTAAGCTCCAACTGAATTCCTCGTCCTTTTTATACGTCGCGTCTAGAGTTTCGGAACTGTGCTCAACTTCGCCGACAGTTTCAATGGTTTACTGAAATATTGCGCTAGATTTCGTGTTTCAGCAACAGCCATAAATTATTTTATCACTTTGAATAACACGACGGTGAATGAGAGCCCGTTTATTGAGGAAAGAGGGCAACAAATTGTTTGGGAGAAATTACGCGGCTCCGGGAACAACCATCCGCTCTGCGAGCTTCGGAAAAAGCTTGCGTGCCCCGTTGTGTGTGTACAGATACAACTTTACATGATTAATAAATATCAGGCCGATGGTGTTAGCACTCGGGAACAAGGCGAACACGACGGTTGTATTGTTACTTTGGAAAAACGACACGATCAAATTATATCTCGACAGTTTCCTGCTGCTGCTGTCTTCTGGGACATGGAACGGCGTCTTAGTGATGTGCAAGCCGGCGTTCTCAGGTGGAAATTTTTAAGTCAGCGATAGCAAAAGTTGGCGTTTTCCACGTCCTTAGTCACAAATTACAACCCACGTTACAACTACCCCCATGTAAGTGCGCGCTTTCAGCTTTACCTTGGATAAAGCAAACTAGAGCTTTCATAACAACGTGTTCAATGAATTTCATTGGTTTCCAGAGACTCTAGCCTTTAGGGGTTAATTTCAGAATATATTCCTAATTATGGTTCTAGGAATAAACGTTTGAGTCCTACTATTTGCAAGAATTGTTCAAATATTAGCCAAAAATTATGAAGTTAGAATTATTTATAAGAAAAATTAGGGGTTCAGTATCTTTAAATGCAGCTTATACAAAAACTGCAGAGTCTATAATTATTTATGAAAACTTTATTTTTAGATCTTATAATTTTTAAACTTTTTTCGTGAAATATTAAAACTCTTTTAAGAATATCTTAAAATTTTTTCCCCTGGAGGTGGTTTACCTTTGAAGGTGTTGTATACGACTGTCTCTGCTTACATCATAAAAAAATTGATGTTATTAATTATCCAAACATTTTATTTTAATGTTATCTTTAATTTATCTTTATCTTTATTTAATGTTTATCTAAAATAAATTGTAATGTAATCAATAAGGAGTACTGAACAACTTAAAAAAAATGTTGTTTTTAAAAGTAATACACTTCTACAATAGAAGTTAAAGAAAAAAAAAGAAATCTGAAAGTATAAAAAAGTTGTTAACATGTTATTGTAAAATAACAATAATGCTAGTAGGGAAAGATGACGGGTTCTGGAACATCCCCCCACCACTATTTTAATCCTTGTATATTGTGTTGTCTACTAGTTTGCTCAACTTACTATTTTTCATGTTCTAAACAACTTTACACAGTTTCTAAACAACTTTAAACATGGTCTATCTAAACAGCTTCGTTTAAGGTTGTTTAGAAGTTCTTTAAAGTTGTTTAGAACATAAAAAAAAGTAAGTTGAGCAAACTGGTAGGCAACAATATACAAAGATAAAAATAGTTGTGGGGGAATGTTCCAAAACCCCCCATCTTTCCCTACTAATGCGAAATTAACTTTTCACTTATATAGTTACTCCAATAAAATATACTTGAAATTCCCGCCGGGTTTTATTAGAATTAGTTTTTGTGTAAAAATTATCAATTTCAGTGTAAACTATCAGGACATGGGACTTTGGGCATTTTTTTTTGTTGACTAGCGAAAATGAGTGTGGTCTCTTTCTCGTACCTGTCATAAGTGTCATACACAGTCAGCATAATATGGTATAACTTGGTAAATAGCGTGCTGATGTTCCCGTTTTCAAATAAGGGTGGGTCGGCAAAGTAGTAAACTGTAATAATAACAACTTATCACGTCCGGCATTAAACCGATTCTAAACGAGAGATTGAAATGATTTAAACTAATCCTCAACTGACCGAGTTTCCTCTGGTAATGGTGTAAATACCGCCGACTTACATACGGGTTAAAAATTAAGCGCTCGACTCAATTTAACTATTTAATAAAAACTAAAGCAAATAAGCAAATACAAGAAAATGAAGGCACGTTGTTTCGTCGTCGAAACTTGAAGAAGAAGTGACGACCGGGATCTTGTTTCCCACCCAGCTCTGGTTTACCTGCGACCCATAAAACCAGAGCGTTGGGAAAACCCAGCCACCCTCGAGGGCCCTAACGGCCCTAACATACTCCCGGCCTTGGCATATTAATAATATGGCAAAATCTAAATAAACTAATTGAAACAAACAAAAAGGACGAAGAAACTGAAGATTCATTTGCGGAAGCCGTCGACGAAACGGCGATTCACTTGGATTCTCCAAGTGAAGATCAGAGAACTTACGATATCCTTCGCAAGATCGGGGTTAAAAGTGCAGAAAAGAGCACGAGCACCGAAGACTTCCCTCGGCTGCCACCCATCAAAAAAGCCAATATCGTCAAAGTAAATCAGGAGTGTCAAACTGAAGAAGCTGAAAAGAAAACTTCTTCGACTTTAATTAAAGCTAAAACTGAAACCGCCAATAAAACCACCAAACCGCCAACGGTTCGACCGGCTTACTCAACAGCTTTGACTCGGAGCGTTTCGGCAAAAGTCGTACCGAAACCTAGAGTCGAAATCAAGAGCACTGTCGCCAACTTAAGACCTGTGCAAAAAACCACCAAACCTTTGAGCGCCGTCAGAACTGTTGGTAGTGCTGCTCGGACGGTTTTGGCCAGAAGCAAAACTGTTGGCGACATGAAAGGCAGTTTTAGTCAAAAACCTAAAGTCGACAATCAAAGCAACAAGTTCAGTAAACCTTTGAAACCGACGCAAGTTGTTGCTAAAAATAAAACCACCTTAACCAAAGAGCACTTGGGCAAGTCGTTATCCGTCAATGATTACGCCAGTTCTGCTGAAACTCTCGTAAATCAAGAGAGAAGTACCGAGAACATTATAGTAACAAATTCAAGTAACAGCATTGCCAGTTCTTCTGAAACTTTGAATAACGACAACGTAAAGAGCGACAATCAACATTCGGACGGGTGGTTGACCGTCAAGGTTCGGTCGAGGTTCAAGAATAACAGTAAAACAAGGAGATCCGACACCGCGTTGACTTGGGCCACCAGGTTTCATCAAGTTAGCGCCACCGCCAGCCTCCCGGCTCTTGCTCTTTTGCCCGAAAGTAGCGAAAGTCCCAAATGTATCGAGAAAAGTGTGAAAGAAAACTTGAACACTTTCAAGTCTCTGAAGAAAACAAACGATCAAAACAAGTTGCTGAAGCGCTCTCACACTACTCTAAGTAAAATGACCGTCAACAAGAATTCAGTTCACGAAAAGAACAAAACTAATTTGAGTATCAAAAAGTCGGCCGAAGAGAGACGGATGAAAGTCGCTGATGATTCGGAAACTGACGACGAGGCCAAGTTCAAGGACATGCAAGAAGATCCGGCTCGAAGGACCAAAATATGTAAATACCGCCGACTTACATACGGGTTAAAAATTAAGCGCTCGACTCAATTTAACTATTTAATAAAAACTAAAGCAAATAAGCAAATACAAGAAAATGAAGGCACGTTGTTTCGTCGTCGAAACTTGAAGAAGAAGTGACGACCGGGATCTTGTTTCCCACCCAGCTCTGGTTTACCTGCGACCCATAAAACCAGAGCGTTGGGAAAACCCAGCCACCCTCGAGGGCCCTAACGGCCCTAACAAATGGTAATCAGGTTAAAGTTTAGTTCGTAATGACTTGGCAGAGGTGCGGTTGGTGGGTCTTCCAAAAATTAGAATCTCTTCATGCGTGCACAGAACAGAGAATTGACGGCCACTTCTCTAATTACCCTGACATCATATGCAAATCAATTATGTAGAAAATACGAATATTTGGGACATAAATAAATCAACAATTTCTTTCATCATGCTTGTGCAACATTTTGAATAGCAAACTAGCGCGTGCTTGCAAAAAATAATACAATGGATGTTCAAACTTCCTGCTATAATCTGAATAAACCGCAACAAAGTTGAATACTGCCACCTTGAGCAAGCAATATTTGTGAAAATATAACAAGAAATTCTTTGATGAAGGCAATCGATCAGAAGTAGTTTAACTAGTAAAGTTGAAACGTTGGGTTCGAGTTTCTGCTGTTCAGAATTGCCGACTTATTTGACTTGGAGGTAATTAACTACTTCTTTTACGAGTTGGTTGGTGCAAAGTTCAACTTGCTTTTCAAAAACTATGTAATTTTTGTCGAGGATGCATTTAAGTGGTACTCAAGTCTGGCACGGCCGAGAGAAGTGCATAAGTCATTGACATGATACACTCATTAATAGAAATGACGATGCACTTAATTTCTTTTGCTCTTGCAGTCCTGCCTTTTTGACATGCTGTTGCGAGGTATGCAAGCACGTTCATCCCAGCGATTTTGATTGTATTGGAATGTCGAAGCGTCCCGTGTGGGGTGCCATGTTCAGCGGGCGCTGGCATTATTAAAACTTTTCTGAAATTGGTTTTGCATGAAGTTCGACGTGAACAAGTTGTCGCCTTTGCGAACACTTTTTCAGTGATTAATTGGTTTTTTGAAAAGCTCCCCGCCAGGCCACAAAAGCTCGAATATACCGAAGTCGACAAATAAACGGGGCGAAAGTTCATGATTTGTTGCAGGCAACTTGTTAAGCAACTGCTTAAAACTTGGCCCGCCAGTACCGCCAACATTTAGACGCCCCAAGGAAGGTCTCCAGGGGTATCTTTCAAGACCCGATAAACTTATAGTCGCCGCCTTACAACAATCTGCTCTTTTACGCTCACGGGATTAGTTGCAGATCTTTCCGGCCATTGTTGACTCTGTCAACATTGTACAGCGTAATTGCCGGAGCTGGCTGAAACTCAACTCGGTCTCTTACACCCAGAGCATCATGTGGCCGACTGCGAAAGGAAGATGATACAGAAAGTTTCACTTTCGGAGTTTTTGCGGTTCATTGCGGGAATTTTCGCTTTTCTTGTTCCTTACAAATCAAATTGAAACAAATTATCCCAATTACGCGTTCTAGCGCGCGGCAGAAATAACTTTCTTTCTTCCAGCCACGAGAAGAGCACGATTTGTTAGTGTAATGAAATTTGTTGGTGCAATCGTTTTTCTTCATCAAAGTTGGCGATTTTTGCATAACTCCAGATATTTATCCAATGGAACAGGCTCTAATTAACAATTTTCCCGGAAATTAATACTAGCAGCGACGCTAATAAAAGTTTTAATTAAGATTCTTCCAGTGTTGGTGTTATCGCAGGGGCACGTTTGGAAACTTCTGGGACCTCACACAAGCATTATCTGTGTTGTAGAACAAAAAGGTAATTTAATAAATCTGGAACAAGCGCCAAGTTGGAGAAGCAGGAGCTTATAATGTGTTACAATTAATCAGTTTATGCTAAATAAAAGTCAGGATAGACTTGACTTGGAACTTAAATTAGATTAAACTTTATTATCACTGTTTCACAACTTTTTATGTGCAATTAAAAACTGTATTTAGGGGGTGTTTACGTAACTTCTGGAAATAAAACTCAGTCGCGCTCGGCCCCTTTCATTAATATTCTTAACAGCGCCTCCATCTCAGAGCAACCGCATTTCTGCCATCACTCCAGATTTTATTACACATTCTGATTTTAAACAAAACTTAGTTTCGTCTTGGCTTCGGCTCTATCAATCCAATTTAGTGATAAAAAAGCAAAAGGCATCAAAAAGTTTTGACACAAATTTCAATTTATAGGAACAAAGAAAAATTAGATTCTAAACCCTTCGTCGATAATTTGTGTAATGATCAATAAACTTTCCCGCAAAACAATTCGCCAAATTGTAGCCTGAGGTATGAGATTACTATTTCAGGCAATTACACCACGCACACACGTTTACAGACGAATACCTCCATGTAAACTTTTTGTGAACGATCACACATTTACGAGTGGGTATTCAAAAGGAGTTTTCGTGTGCGAGGAGATGGAAGACGGTGGGAAAATTCGAGCACGAGTAACGTTTCGCTTCATCATTTCTCTAAAAGAAATTTCGTTTCGCTTTTACGCTTCCATTTTAATTATATTTTGTTTCGTTGTGAATTCGACATGGACGGAGCGGTAGCAAAGTACAAATTGGCAATTAATAAATTGGAGATCTTGAACCGGTGGCGTGTGAACGGCAAAGGATCCGGTAGATGCGAGGATGGATTGAAAAAGTTCGCAGCCCAACACGGATTATTAACAACTTTTTTTCGTATTTTCCAATATGGCCTCGGTTCAGGTCTACTGTATCATGCCCCGACCCCGGCCTGGAAAAAATCCACGTTAAACACCCAATTAGGCCGGTCAACAGTTTCTTCAGTCGACAAAATTTTCCGTCTTCCCAGGTCGCTTTTGAACTGCATCCGGTAAATGTGGAGACTGAACCATAAGATTGACTTATTGGTGAATTTGAGCAATTTCATAAATGCTGTAGCATTTTTCTAATAAAAAACCTGCAAGTTGATAGGTATTCGCATTTCTTCACAAAGTTTGTCACAAGGTATCACACTGCTTTACTAATATGCTCTTAATATAAATATTGAGTTACATCATTGTGTTGCACCACAACGTTACGTGTTACGTGTTACGTGTTACGTGTCCAATGTCTTCACTGTGGTTAAAGATAATAGGACAATAACTAAGCTTTTCAGCTTCTAACTTTATAACGATCCAACAAATTGGAAGAAGCCCGGAAAGTACAAAATTCCTAATCAATCTTCAGAACTCAAGCACCTACCATTTATTTTGTACCATGTACATTTATAAGGAAAATCATCTACATACTATTGACGTACAGTCAAGTGTTAATACAATCATTCCCAAATCATACAGAGGTTGCTCAAACACAGCACAAACTTCGTTTTGTAATCATTTTTATTACTCTCCAAATTGTTCGGTTGTCTATTCCTTTCTGCTTTTTTAATTTTACTACCCCACATCGCCCTCCCATCGCCAGCTCTTTCCGCACTTTTACTTACTCTACTCGATATTTTCACAAATTATTTTCTCTACTTTTTCATTGTTATGACCGATCTTTCAAACTCTTAATATAGGCCAGTGAATAGAGACATGATAACAAAAAAATTTAACATTAATTCTAACATATTTTAAACTTTGCCGTGTAATGTGTAACGAATCGAAACGGAACTATAAAATTTTGCAACTCGATTAACGGTCGGCATCATTGTGAAAATTGGAAAAATTTAAATTAAGCGTTATCCGCGACGAGAAAAAATGTAAAGTCGTTGCAAACTCGATTGAGTTTTCATTACAATATTCAAAATGCACAGCGAAATTTGCAGGAACTTATGAATTAGGCATAATAATTAATTATCATTAATAACATTTTTTCATCTAATTTTCCAGCAAAAATATTAACATGCTTGCAAAACTAGAATCAACTTGCTAAAATCGCCTTACAAGACTGTAAATTTGCAACTCTATTCGGTGACGGCATGGTCCATTTTTTATAATTTACAACAAAATTAATAGTTATTTACGTAAAAACGATTCGAAAAAAACGTAACGTGTGTAGATGTCAATTGCAAATGACTGCATTCGTAAATGTTTATTAATGATAATTAATTATTATGCCTAATTCATAAGTTCCTGCAAATTTTGCTGTGCATTTTGAATATTGTAATGAAAGCTCTATCGAGTTTGCAACAATTTTATTTTTTTTCCGTCGAGATATCGCTTGATTTAAATTTTTCCGATTTTCACAATGATGCCGACCGTTAATCGAGTTGCAAAATTTTATAGTTCCGTTTCGATTCGTTACACATTACACGGCAAAGTTTAAAAAATGTTAGAATTAATGTTAAATTTTTTACCTACTGGCCTAATAAGGTTCCTAACAAAATTTATTTAAGAAATATCTATAAGATTTCTTAAATAAATTTTATTATTTATTATTATTTTATTTTTTATTTAAGAAATATCTATAAGATATCTTTTTTCTCTATGAGCTTCTTTTATAGTCTTATATTGCGTTTTTTGCCTAGTTTTTTTACCTCCCCCAATTGATTCCCCATTTTATTCTCTATTTCTTATCTCATCATTAATTCCTCAATTTTTTTACTACAACTTCTCTTCTTCCTCCTCTACATTGCATTGTTGTCTTCTTCATTGCCTTGCCTCTTTTTATCCTTCTCTACCTTTTTCAATGCAAATGAAATTGTAGTGAATAGGAGAAGACAAGATGAAAGGGATAGATCAGGAGTGCAAAGAGATGAAGAATGAAGTGTCTTACTTTTTGAACTTTTTATCTATCCTCACAGCCCATCTCCTCGTCACTCTCTGCACTACTATTTCTTTCTATATCAATGCTTTGTTCACTAATTTTGTCTATTGGCGGTTCTATTATTCACATCTTGTAGTGAATTTTCCGTGGTGGGGGAAGATGTGAGGGAAATCGCGGAGGTGAGTGGATTTCTTGGTCGGAAAGGAAGCGGCAAATCAATTATACAGTTTCGAGGCGATTGTCGTCAACTGGGGACGTTTATAAATTTTAATTAATTCAACGGACAATAAAGCGATGAAAGCATCCGGCATTTTATTCCAATATCCTTCCGCCGCCAAAATTACGTGATAAAGATGATCGGATAACAGGTGCATCCCCGTTCGGGAGAAATTTAATATGAAATTTGGGTAATGCTCCTCTTTAAAACGAAAAACATGACTTTCCTCTCGGAATCGACGTTAAAGACATGACAGAACCTTCGTTTTTCCATCGGATATTCCGCTACGATCCGCTGCTCCCTTTTATTACTTCCGAATTATATTGGCTCTAATATCGTTTCGCAAAACTAAACTTCTTTTCGATATTAAACAGCCGATGTTTGTCTCTCCATCGCTACACCCAGCAGGAAAATGTCAAGGCGAGGTGGTTTTGTGTAGCAAGGTCATTCAATTACCGCGAAATCCGGCTTAATCCACCTTAAAATCTCACCTTAATGGACGTGAAAAATGGCACAACTCCCGAAAAAGCCGGAAAAATGTCGACGGCCCGTTTGCGCCGGCCAAGATAACGTTAACGTGTAAACGCGACTCTCGAGCTGTGCGTTACATAATTTTCTAAATAATCACACGGCATAAAGCTTTCCGGGTTCGCCGAGCTTTCCCTCACGAGGGCTGTTTTTGAATAACGAATTCCATCCGAAACTCGTGTGTAAGTAACTTTTGGTCGTAGGCCTATACATAATGCAATGTATGCTTCAAGAATCACATTTAGTCCGGGTAATGATGATGTCTAGTGTAAAATATTGGACAGACAAGGTTGCATTGTAAATAAAACGGGCACGGGGGAAACGTGAACCGCATATTTCCCACTCAATGTTCAAACTCTTTCCGTGCACCGTAATGCCGCACATTCTTCAATGAATAAAAAGAATTTAAGGGGTCTTGATAATTTATTTAAGTGCCCGAATGTAATAAATGCCGACGTTAAATAAACGTCCCGTTCGGGGGCTTAACGATGGTTTAAAAATTCCTCCACTTTCGGGGTTAGGCCGTGAAAGATGGCTTTATTATATCAAGCAGGTAGAACATTTGGCTAAATTTATTTGTTTTTGACGATAGCGACACGGCAATTTCGCCGCCTGACCCCGCTGAGCTCCAAAAATTTTGGCTTCTGCAATGGACAATCATGGACCGGAGCGGACAGCAATTAGGAAAAAAGACAAGCAAATTTGACAGTAAATTACCAAAGACAACATATCCCTTCGACCCTGGTTAGTTATAATTATTCTATTATCAATCGCGTTCACTAAAGTGGTTTAAATTTTAAACCAATCTAATTTGAGAGATAAAAAGTTAACTGTGTGAGGTTCCGAATTTTTAACAATTTGCAATTAATTTTGATAACTTGTTTACTTGGGTGACTTTGCATCTCCCACCTTATATTAATATAGACAGAGACTGCACGTTTTTGGAGGTCTTTCTCTTAGGGTACTAGAATCAAGTAAAACTTTTGTATCACTTTATTGTATTTCTAGTTGGTTATAATACAAAATAATAATAAAAAAATAAAAAACTAAAATGTTCCGTGCTGCACGCAGGAATTTTTCTAATTGATGGCTACATCCACGTAACACAATGAAATATGAGCCAATAAAGCTTTGTACTCTGTCTCTTGAGTCATCATAAAAATCTGCAATACCGTCTCAGGTTAAATTAGTTAAATGGTTTATAAAATTCAAAAGGACTTGTTGTTGTCAGCTTGAGGAAGTAGTTTTGAAACAAGCCAGGAGGTCCAGCGAGATACAAATTAACTACCGAACATAACAATATTTCTTTAATTCTTTCCTATTCTTTGCCTTGATGCCATACATCACAGTCTCGATATTAAATATTAACATTTTTCTTTCCTGTACGCTCTCCCGGCTTCCCGTGTATTCGCATCAGTCAAGTAATGTTGCGTTCGTTGTGATATCAGCAATAATGGCACGTTAGGTACACAATACTGACGAATAAGTTTCTCTTCCTTTTACCAATATTGATCAAGATTAATGAACAACGAGCATTTTGAACAGAGAATCCACGAATAATTACATAAATAACATTAGAAATTCAAATTTCACAGGGCTGACGTAATTTCATTTATTTTACTAGATCATTTTAAAAGATGCGAGGCTACGGATTACTTAATCAATAATAAACAAAATAATAACAAAAATTATTTTCAATTATTAAAATGTATAAAGAGCAAGCATACGTTCGTTTCAGGTTGCTAAGAACCAAAGAGTTAAATAAATGAGGAGAGTTGAAGCATTGTTAGCTGAAGGCTGAATAGAGACTACGGCATCATCTTACAGACCATAGATAACTTACAGTGAGATTTACGACATCGTATAAACTAACATGTATTTTTTTGAAACTTTGTATTTAAATCTGTCTTGTTCTTGTCTTGTTCTTAAGAAATTTATCTATTGTCTGTAAGATGACGCCACAGTCGAGGGTAAATTTAATTTAGCTCAACGCTTTATTAGAGGTCATAAATCGGATTTTGGTTCCCTATTGTCTGCAAGATGGCGCCAAGTATTGCCTAACCTTTAATCTCTCAATGATTATTTTTGGAACCTTGATTTTGCTTTAAGAAAATTCAAATTCGTGATGATTTAGATGTGATTTATTCAGAGCACCAACAATATGTCGAAAATTCATTCAAATTGTGATTAATTAATGGGAACAAATATAATGCACACCAAATTTAATCATATATCCCTTGCACTCTCCACCAGAAAATTTAATGAGCATCAAAAAATCTAAATGAAACCCAAATTATTATACATCAGAAAATGAGAACATCACCACTAAAATAACTATGCTGCGTATTGTTTTACCATTACTTACATTTTAAATTCTAGATGTCTATCAATTTTATTAAATGATCACCAAATTTAGAACGCTCAAGTTACGCGTCCGTGCTGTACATAATAAATATTCGCGCTATCCATTTATATTTAGTGTTTCTCAAAAAAACTACTTGTGCGTCAAATAATTATTCTATTACTCCAAAAATGAAATATGCTCGCGCATCTCTCCTTGCCGCTTGCGCTTCCAGACAAGAGGCACGCGGAAAAAGTTTTGTACAAGGTCAGTTCAGGGCCCTGTAATTTTTTTTTTTAAAGCACGATTAGAAATTGCCACTAAAAGAAGTTTTACGTTTTACATAATGCAAGCCAATTACAGCAAAGCATTTATATATTACGGAAATCAATATCTTTTTTTGTGCAAACGACTTCTATTTTTACTCTTATTTTCCTTGCCCTAGCACATCTACATCTATAATTTTGCATAAAATTATTTACCATTTGCACAACATTTCATTGCTTGTGTATTTTTGATCAACAAATAGTATTTTTAACTGCTAAATAATATAAGACACTGTCCAAAATTAAATATCTGGGTATTATGTTAGAATTAAATGCGGAATAAAATTTGGTGAACATTTAGTATTTATGGTCAACAAAAGTTATTTTGGCGAACAAAATATATAAGAGGCCAGCATTATGTCAATATTTGGTTGTCGCTTTAAGATTATGCATTTTCTTAATTTTGGTGAGCATTTAGTATTTTTGGGAAATGAAAGTATTTTTTTGTATGAAAATATTGGGTAAATTTGGTAGACTGTTAAATACGAGTCTTAATTAATTAGATTAAGATTTCTTAAAGACCCCAGATTTAATTTCTAGTCAACGAGGAGTAGAAGACGAGAAGTAAAAAATGAAGAACTTGTAGTAGTCGTTATTTTTCCGGACATCTCTAACCAAAACCGTGAAATAATATAAGTCCACTAGCAGTTAGTACAATTTCCTCTAGTTTTCAATGACTTGAGTTCCAAATGGCTAAAAGCGTATTTTGGATCTGGCTATTTTCTCACGTCTTTTGAAACTTTTGATGAGCACCGCTTTCACCCGAAAGCGCAAAAACCTCGAATAGTTTAATGTTGAATCTTGTATGGCACCTCCCAACTTTCTTCGACAATTAATTTTCAATTTTCACCTTCAGATGCGCAATTAGTTAGGACCCAAGGCTGTGCGTGTCATACATCCAATTTAACGCACGAATTCTCCTAAAACCTCTGACCTAAAGGAGAAAATAAAGGTCCGAGGCGTGGCGACAAGACAAAGCAGTTTATTACCGATCCGCATTCCACTTCAGCACAGGTACCAGTCGCAATCGACATTAACAAATAATTCAAATTTAACGAACCCCATCAATTAATTTTCGAGTAGCCAACTAAACCTAAATTATTGCAGAGCAAGGAGGAATTTCAAGACCAGCGGGTGTCTATTAGCAGAGGATCGGCTCTAATTGGGCGTCGAAATTCTCAACCACAACCTTTGGTTAAATTTATTCGTTTAAAAACAACACTTTTTGCCAAACTCTAATATTGGAAGTAATTATTTCGCATGACAATGACAAGGTTCAGGCAAGGCGAAGTTTACAGTTAGGGAAAGTTGCCTACCTTGCGTAATGTTATTAAAATCTCATTTCATTGTTGTTATGCTTTTAAACAAACGAAATTCCACCCGTCCTGGGTACAGACGGACACATATTTAACGACTCAGTGCACTTAATGGACGCTTCATTCAACCTTCACTCCTTTTTGTGTACATTTCGGATAAAGAGAGATAAAAAGCTGGTGGTAGCAGGGTCGCTAAACGTCGTGAAGAATTTCGATTTCACGCTAATGAACAAAGTTCAGTACTGTACGATGGAGTGTTGGGCACCAAGGTGTGGCCGCCGTCTTCAAGGCGAGTGACTCCGTTTCAGGAGATTTTGCAATGGAGATCGTCGTTTTTATCGATTGACACTATACGCCCTGTAACTACCAACAGACCACCTCGTTAAGCCGAGATGGCCGATTATGGTAGCTAATAAAACAGTAACAGATCACTACCGCGAGACACGGAGCCTGTCATCGCGGCGTTAATCTTGCAGGATTCTTATCTTATTGTTGTTAAATGGAAGGCGTGGGAGGGCGACAACATGCAAAAGCTTTTTTTGGTCCCCGCGCCTGGCGCCGGGATTGACGGTTGTTGCATAATCGAAATATGGTAATATGGGTGCTAACATAGACAATTAAACAAGGAGACTTCGCGCCTTATAATTAATGTCTTGGCGCATCATCATAAATAAAGTGGCTTTACCTAATCATAATTGTGGGAAACATCCGCAGTTATGTTTTTATTGACTTGTAAAATAGCCAAGTTTAGCACAAAATTAAAAATGAGCAGCATCAAAAATTTAGTAAGAAACACGAATTATGAAGAATCTGCGGAAGTTTTAATGCTCTGGGAGTTCTCAGACAACCCCTTCATTTTTGTAGTTTACATTAAAATTGACGTTAATCACATATAGTTAGTGTTAGAAACGAAAATAGATAAAATATATTTAATTTTGTTGCTACTTTGAATCAGACTAATAAATGCGAAGCACCCATTAATAATAATGACTGACTTCCTGGAACAAGACCAATCAATAAATCAATATTTGCGTGTATATATTGTTGGATACCTGCTGAAACCCATTTGTTAAACAGTTGCTTATATAATCACTTTCTTATTGAGACAATTTTGGGGCTGTTGTATAATTGTGGCCTGTAATATTTACTCACACACCTCTTTTATCCCTTGAGGCTAAGCTATAATTCTCACGTTTAATTGTTGATACGGCTAGAAGCGGTCTAATATTAAAACTGCCTGTTAGCCCTTTGTATGAGGTTCCCAGCTTATCTCAAACTTTTGTGACATTTGGGAATACAAATTTTATTTGGCTCTTTTTAATATTAAATTTTCGAAATTTTGTTGGCAAATACAATTTTACTAGTAGTACCCTATACATCATGGAAGGGACAAAAAGGGGAGCTAGTTTGAGCGGTGACCTTTCTTTCACCTCGATTTGGGCTTTATTTGGGTTGGAACAGATATCCAGATCAACCATCGCCAAGTTGCGGTTCTTGTAACCACTGGTCATGGATCATTACACCAACATTGATCTCATTTGTTCCTTTCTTGTAAATGTTACATTTCGTTGATAATCGTCGAGGTTCCGCGCTTTTGTTCCTCCAATGTGTCCTTGTTTGCAGTGGAGGATTTATTGTTCTTACATGATTATTCAATATGAAAATTAGTTTTATTTTTTGATATATGTTTATTGTTAAAGATTTATTAAAATGATCTATCTTTCTTGAGTTAACTGTGAATACAGTTTGGTTACATATGGTGGTAGGAAGAATTGGCTAAGAAGTGTCTACTTCATTCATCTACTTCATTTACTAGGTTTTGACTTCGTTACTTACAGTGAAATTTTATTTTTGTGAGTTCTAGAGAAACTTTTGCACAAAATCGTTGCTGGGTGTTATTTTTAACTGAGTTTAATTTTGGTCTTTACAGTATAATAATAAAAAGAGTTCTGCTGTTTTATGTGGATTATATTTTTAATAACAATTATGAAAAAATATTATTGAAATATTTTAGAGCATTTAATTCAACTGTTGATAACTAAAGAAAAGTCAGACTTTGGCTTTCCCTGCACCAATCAACTACAATCCCTAAGTGACGAAAATGCGAATATCAAATGGTCATAGTCTCAAATTGTTATTCAAAATCCAATTTTGTACATTGAATTAGTTTAAATATTTGCAGTTTCTTTTTTAGGACCTCCATTATATTAAATTATATTCCCCACCTTCTTGTTCAGTTTTTGCACAATTACATAAGCTACCCTGTGTAGAGGTATTTTATAATAATATGAGTATATATAGATACTTATATAGATGGGAACAGCTTCAATACGCTTCTTTACTGCGATAAATAAATTGTAAGTTTACTTGGCGATAGTAAACAAATTATAACATGCTGCTATGTTGCACAAAGTTAATGGGGTGTTAATGATCCATTAGTTGTGGTGTTACTGTTCTCCATATTAAGGTATCTACCTCAAAGTTGCAGAAGAGTTGGAAATGTTATTATGAAGACCCCCTCATTAAAATTGTATTAAAAAGGGAGAAGGCAAATATGTAGATATAGGTCAGTTTAAGAAGAGTTACAGGTTTTTTTGATGACCTTCAGCGCTGTGCCGACTCCGAGCCTATTGATATTTGCTATTTACGACTAATTGGTATTATTGTTGTGTCATGTTTTCAACAATTATTTATGGTTAATGTTCGCTATTACATAATCTTTCAATGCAAATAAATCTTGCCTGTTTCCTGATGCCAAGTTCATGGTTTCATAAAATACTGACCTGTAACAAAAAAATAACATTAATATCAAAACGTTCCACACAGCGTCCATAATTTATAGCGTGTTGTATAAATTTAATAGCGTAATTTTCTGCTTAGGTACGCGCCTCAGATTTTATTAAGCTTAAACAACCGATTCTTGCAAACATTTTTTTTGACATTAAAATCTCGTATTTTACACCCAGTCAGCTTTCCAATGGGGAGAATTTCGAATAAACTTCTAAAATTCAGGCAATAAACGTGAAGCTTTCTCAGTCAATCTTTGTACTTATTAATGGAAACTATTAGGTTTACGACAGGAAAAATTTTCAAATTATTGGTAAGAGCGAGTTTTTACTCAATTCAATTTGTTGAATGGCATGAAACGTGAAAACTGTATACTTTCTCCAGTTCAGTTTCTTTAGAACGGTATTACTGTTGGCGGTCTATTTTCGGAAGGACTGTTGCTCTTTGTGTATTTAAGTCCCTAAAATCCGTGCTCTATGACGATATTCCACTTCGATACTTTGAAGCTAAACTTGTCCTATCGATATAAAGGAGCGGAGAACAAAGAATCGAATGAAAGGGTTCAGATGATTTCAGCGGAACAAAGGATTGCCGTTGCGAAATAAAGGTGCAGAAATGTGGGACACGAAACGGCTGCGTGTGACATATTTTTACGTCTCAATAACTTTTCGAATCGGGTCGGCGACAGGTAAGCAAACTTCAAATGGACAAATTTCGATTGTGCTTTCGCAGCCGAATCGGCGTTAATGCCGAGAGGGTGTCCTGCAATTTCCAGCTGTGATCACCACTCACAGTTATGAACTCGCAGCAAGATACAGAAGTGGTTCGGAATAACGAAGCGGAAATTGCATTAAATCACGTTTTCGTTTTACAATGCAACCGCTAATCTAACTCGCCTGAAATGGTACCTTTACGTGAGTACGTGGAGGCTGTGGGACGTTGTGTGCGTGAAATGGAAAGGAAAACGAAAACGGCACCAAGAGCGGCACGCCTTGGAATGACGGTGGGTGCGTACCCGCCAAACAGTGGCGTGACCATTCTAGAGCTTGCTCAACGATTTATTTGCTGCTGGAGCCCGTTGTCGCTTTAGAAGCCACCCAAAGCACAAAAATGTCGCTTTTATAAAAACTCGCAAAATCTAATTTATTTTTTTGTACCAAACATATTTTTGCCTGAAAGTTCAAAATTAGCTGCCTCCCTTTCTCGAGCCGCGCCAATATCCGATTCCGAGGAAATTTTATTTCGTTATCTCGAATATGTATTAAGGGAGTTTTTATCGAAATACTTCATTGGAAGTGTTCGATTGGTTGCTGTCAATGTAATAACACATTTCTGTGGCTGGAGCCAGCCACAAAAAACATTATCGCAGTACGTCTGTCTTGTGTGCTGCATGTCAAAAGCACCTCGAAATCGCATTTCTACGAAATAGCAACGAATAGTTCTAGACGAAATTACTTTTTCCACTGAAGCGTGCGGTTATTTTGGTGCATACGAAAAAATTACTATGATGCTTTCGGAAGCCCTGCTTGCTGAAAGTGCATCGCAGAATTTACGCTTTCTTGCACAATCAATTAAAATGAGTTGTTAGTCAACGGTTATTGGGAAGCGTTGCAGCGTCCTTAAATGCCGATAAGAAATTGCGTGAAAGCTTCTGACTGCTGCATTATTCAACAAACGCAGATATGTAATTTTGACGCATTTAAGTGAATTAATTGGTCGCTACCTAACATTAATATTCTTATTTCCTGACAACGGAAAGCAGCTATTAACTTTTTTGCCATTGCGTATCCAATCTTATTTGCCAAAAAAGAACATTTTGAAATTTTGTTTTGTTTACTTATTTATATGTCGCAACAGTTAGTAACTTTGTTAAAACTGGCTAATTAACTGAGTTTCTTCTTTCTAATTATCGTTGTCGTGTGCTGATTATGTGAGTTGAAAATAAATATTGCTCTTGCTCGACTGTCCCGGACCTGGTAAAAGAATAGCAAGTAAATAATCACGTAAAATGTACGTTTTTTCTAAAAAGCGAATGTGGTTTGAAACACACAGTTCGGTCGGCTGGACAGCATACGCATTATACAGGAAAAGAAAAGCAAACATTGCGCTACTGGGTGAATTGTGGTTGTTGGTTCAGCGTCATTTTAGATCTTTTTTTAGTAAATTCAATTAGTGGTCCTATACTTGCAACACGTAACGAAGTTTATGCACAACAAAAGCTCGGGAGCTTTTTGCGATTAACAGTAATTTGCAACCCTAGTCTGGCACATGCGGGTTCAGTTAAAATTGGGGTGGATTCTGCGACAAAATATCACGGATTAGCCAACAAACGTATTATATTTTTTTCACACTTTTGTTATCGCAGTAACATTTTCTGTTTGGAAGTAGGGATGGATAACACTGGGTTCTACATGTCAGATTTTGATTTGTGTCACGTAACTAATTAAAGTAATAACAGTTTTACCCAATAAAGTTCGCTCTTGTAGCCACCAGAGCGACATTTATGATTTTATTATTATTTTTGTAGTTATTACACTTTTAATTTTAACTTCAAATTATTTATTAAACCAGGTTATTCCTTATTCGGTCATTTAAAAACTTCAATCACTGTAAAAAGAACAAAAACCAACTTTATTAATGGTAAATAAAAATTTTGGTAATTTTCTTATAAGAAGAAACAGAAAATAGTCGTTAAAATAAAAACTCAAAAAAAAATATTTTTGTTGTTGAGCTGTGTAATGGAAAAAAGATATACGGAGTGGCCACTGCGATGTTAGGCAATATTAGGGACTTTCTTTCACAGAATATAAGGAACCGACATTGAGAATTATATTTTATTAAATAATATTGCTCCTCTTAGATCATTAAAAAATACGTAAATCCTTTAGGGTAGTTTTTCTGGAAAATATCGAAAGAGATCTGCTAAAGTGCAGTTGACAAATGAGGCGTCGGGTGAAGATCGGTAATAAAAATTCATAAAAAGTTAAAAAATAAAATTACAAGAGCGGTAATTTTTTCCTCAAAAGACCATAATCTGCTCTTCCCAGGCAGCTAAAAACTACTTTAGAGCAACAAATAGTTGAGATTTTATGATTTTTTATGTAGCTTCTTACTCACACAAAGATCAACTATAATGTCATTTTCTCTATTCTACATTAATTTCTACATAAAAACTGCTGAGATAATTGAGAACTACGTAAATTTCTTTTATTTTGTTCTTAGGGTAGTTTTTTTAAAATCTGAGAGTTCCGCCAACTGTATTAAGTTGACAAATGGCGGAGGCGCCGGGTGAAGATCATAATATAAAAATTCATAAAAAGTTAAAAAATAAAATTACAAAAACGGTATTTTTTTCTTAAAGAGACTATGATATGCTTTTTAGGGGCGGCTAGAAACTACTTTAGGACAACAAATACTTTGGATTTTATGATTTTTTATGTAGCTTTTTACTCACACAAAGTCCAATTATATGCCAATTTCTCTATAAAACATTAATTTTTACATAAAAATAGCTGAAATGATTGAGAAGTACGTAAATTTTCCTTATTTTGCCCTTAGGGTAATTCTTTTTAAAAATCTTTGAACAGTTCAGGCATCTGCAGTAAGTTGACAAATGGCGGAGGCGCCGGGTGAAGATCACAATATAAAAATTCATAAAAAGTTAAAAAATTAAATTACAAAAACGGTAATTTTTTCTTGAAGAAACCACGATCTGCTTTTTCGGGGCAGCTAGAAACTACTTCAGATCAACAACTATTTCAGAATTTATGATTTTCTATGTAGCTCCTCACTAATACAAATTTGGAGATCCTGCAACCATACGTCAACATTTTCTTATTACATAAGGAAAATTTTAAAATTTATTCAAAGTGGGGTTGGCATTCAGCCCCATTACCTACATTACATTTAAAACATGCCTCCTCTTTTAAGAATATCCATCGTTGCATTTCAAAGGTTTAAATAAATCAGGTTGGTGATGGAATTTTCAGCATTTCAGTTTCCTCGAAGTTGGTCTGAAAAGTCTCAAAATAAAGAATGCGTTAAGTTCTTCAGGAATAAAAATTTTATTATGGCTGCAAGTAGCAAATCAATTTGAAGATGAGCTTTAACATTCCAATGAAGTGCTACTGAAAGTTTTATTTTAAGCAGGCTTGCCCATGGCGCCCCAATGATTAAACTCAAATGATTCAAACTCTCCAATACCTCATAAAAATATTTGTAATTAGATAAATGTAGTAACAATTATCGAACATTGTCAAAATATGTAGTAATAATATCCGATTTAAGCCACAACAATAATAATAAGAAACAGAGACCGCAAACCTTTCTTAATTGGTAGAAATGCTAGTCGCTAAGAATTACAGAATATTGCAGAATCAAATGTAAAAAATTACCTGATATCTGTACAGTCGTGGGTCAATAAAAAGTTTTTATACACGATTTTGATAAAATTTAAAATTCAAAGATCTTTGAGCCAGTTTCCAGTCCATGTCCTTTTAAACGTTGTTGTAAAAACCGTAAGAGTAAAAAGTTGTATAAAAATCGTAAACAATTGATAAAAATAAATCATTCTGGTGTTCACCATTGATCGGGAACTCTAAAACGCCAATGTTAGATGTTACAAAAACTTTACACAACTGAAAGAAACCCATTCAATTTATTACAGTGGGTAAATTTCGGTTAATCCGCAGCTATCCCCTGGGAGTTATCTGGTAGTAGACCACCGTTCGTGATCCATTACCAAAAAAAAAAAAACAATCCTAAAGTACCTAATCAAAAATCTGGAAGAGGCAGTGGTCGCGGAGTTGACTGCTGGGGGTGATGGATGGCCGCAGATTGATTAATTAACAAAATAAATAATTGATTGGTTTTGCGGTTGCAAACTGATTCACTTATCGGCACATCACCAAATTTGTACCGGTTTTTACCCAATTCAATAGAATTTCTTACGCAACCACGACAAAACGCGAACTGCGTCAAGCAACTTCTTTTCGTAAAACGTAACATTTTTCATGATTAATTACACCGCGAGAACAATAGCCGCCCCGCCTCTGAAGCAACGACACAATCTTATGAAATAAGCGCAGTGACAGCGGTTGTCTTGTCCGAATTACTCAAATTATGTACTACGTGACTTGGTAGGTATCTCGCTCACCGGCAACGACAAAACTTTTTCTCTTTTTTGAATATTTTACGTGGAGGATGCAAGAGGCTTGCGCTTTGCCGACTGTATTAATATGCATTAGGTTATAAGTCTTCGTTTGTATTTGGCTTCTCGGCATCTCCTGAGCTGCGAATCCAACCAGAGCGGAGACGAAGCGCTTTTCGCGCGGATCTTGAACGGTTGAAAAATTTGACAGGTTGAGTGCCAATTTCGAGTCACGAATTTCCCCGCGTTAAAAACCAACACCCCATTAGGTTCTTGCGTAACGGCAAAAAGCGCGATTGCTAAATTAATTCGTACCGGTCTGTTACCAACCGATTAATCCGTTTATTGGTCACCAGAAAAGCTCCGATGTAATTAATTTAATTTCGGCTCCTGGAGTTCCCGGAATTCACCTAACAGTCTCATCTTGGCAGGAAGAAAGTGAAACCACGCGACTGTGCACGCATTGTGGAACTTATTACGCAAGACTGATGGGCGGCACCAGAATTAATTTCTTTAATTATTGCATTGTTTTAGAGGTGGCTCGGTAGCGGATTCTAAAGGTTATCTGTCTGCATAATTCCCAGTTGAAGGTTAATGGTTCCGGTAAACACTCGTGTGGGTTACAGTTGAGGGTGGGCGGAGGTTGACGTTATATTCAATTAGTGAACGGTGTCGGTGGAAAAAACTCATCTAAAATTTTGATAGTTCAATCGAATTCGTTATGCAATCTTCCCTATCTTTTTACGTTACGTCTGCTTATGTAAACGAGATCGATTTTAATAATTTTGCATAATTCGGCGGCGTCGCGAATTTATTGCCGAGGCGCTCCTATCTGCACCTATTGATTCTAACGTCAAATAGCCCAAAATCGGCTAAAATTAACGAGTTCGATCAACAAGTTGCTATTAACTATACGATGATTGATGGAAAGGGCGGAATCGATAACGAATTTGGACATATTTTTATCCCGCCTAATAGGCGGAGAGCAAAAAGTTTTAATTCGTTTCCCCCCGTGACGTCCGACGTTTCAGGATGAATAACAAAAATTCGCCACGTCTACTGCGGCATTTAAGTAATTTGCAACGGATACAAATTAAATTTTCCTTAAAAATTTAAGCATTCCGGCATTTAACGGCGGGCGTTAATTCCGTGTATTTAATAGGTGCGTAAAAATGGCAAGTAAAACTTTATAAACTGTGGGATCGTAAAATGGAAATGGAATAAAATGAGTCTGGGCTATATAAATTTTGTACCTTCCATCCCATCGTGCCGTAAAAATTCATTCTGGCGCACCATACTTAATAACATTTCCAAGGAGCTGTGCACAAATTTCACCTAAACGAGCATTTTAGCAGTTATATAGGTCAGTGCACAAAATGTACGAGAAGGATGGGTCCATTCCTCAAGGTTTTATGGTACAGTGCCTATCAATAAATAAGGTACGAAGACGTTGTTCCTTCCCAGTGCAGAACAACTCCATTCGGTAGGAGCGAGGGTTGCGGGCGCCCCATTCCAATAGTTGAGTGACGGCTGCGCGTTGGTGGAAGGTAACCATTGGGGTAGGCATAAACTCCAAACGGATTTTAAAATTTTTCATCACCACGTTTACACTGACACAACTAATCTGTTTGACACAAGTTTGAAATCGCCAATTTCGCTTGACAAGTCGTGCCTTATTTTTTATAGGTACTGTACATCCTCGTAACATATTTTAAGCGAACAAATATAATGTACACCAAATTAAACTATACATCCCTTGCACTGTCCACCAGAAAACTTAATGAGCATTAAAAAATTTAAATAAAACCCAAATTATTATATATCAGAAAATCAGAACAACACCACTGAAATAACTATGCTGCGTATTGTTTTACCATTGCTTACATTTTAAATTCTATATGTCTATCAATTTTACTAAATGTTCACCAAATTTAGAACGCTCAAGTTACGCGTCCGTGCTGTACATAATAAATATTCGCGCTATCCATTTATATTTAGTGTTTCTCAAAAAAACTATTTGTGCGTCAAATAATTATTCTATTACTCCAAAAATGAAATATGCTCGCGTATCTCTTCTTGCCGCTTGCGCTTCCAGACAAGAGGCCCGCGAAAAAAGTTTTGTACAAGGTCAGTTCAGGGCCCTTTAATTTTTTTTTTAAAGCACGATTAGAAATTACCACTAAAAGAAGTTTTACGTTTTACATAATGCAAGCCAATTACAGCAAAGCATTTATATATTACGGAAATCAATATCTTTTTTTGTGCAAACCACTTCTATTTTTACTCTTATTTTCCTTGCCCTAGCACATCTACATCTATAATTTTACATAAAACTATTTACCATTTGCACAACATTTCATTGCTTGTGTATTTTTGATCAACAAATAGTATTTTTAACTGCTAAATAATATAAGACACTGTCCAAAATTAAATATCTGGGTATTATGTTAGAATTAAATGCGGAATAAAATTTGGTGAACATTTAGTATTTATGGTCAACAAAAGTTATTTTGGCGAACAAAATATATAAGAGGCCAGAATTATGTCAATATTTGGTTGTCGCTTTAAGATTATGTATTTTCTTAATTTTGGTGAGCATTTAGTATTTTTGGGAAATAATAGTTATTTATGTATGAAGGGAATAAACACCGATTTTAATCCCGAGAAGTAAGGAATGCACGTGGCAAAGCCGAAGGCATTTTCATTCGAGGGATTAATGATGTTTATTCCAGAGATGCATACAAAGCTTTCTTCCCAACCGTTTAAGCTAATAATAATAAATTAGTGAAGAAATAATTGTTATAATTGACAGAAACCTAAATAAAGTTGGCTGACGTTATTATGAAAACGAGTTTCTTTATGTTAGGATCGGCATTTTTTTTACTTTATTCCCCGGTAATAAAGTGGCACCTTATTCCCTCATTATGAGGGAATAAAGTACCACTTTATTTCCGAGTGGGAAAAAAAGTATTTTTTTGTATGAAAATATTGGGTAAATTTGGTAGACTATTAAATACGACCCATATTTTAATATAAAATTTAATTTAATATAGTTTAGCATGTCGCTGGAAATGATCCTAGGTGCAATTTAAAAATGGAGCTTTCAGGTTGGCTCTAATTTTGGAGGTAAATCAGTAGCGTTTCTGGCTCTCGACAGCCGTCGCCTGTAATTAGTTTAAATTATCACTCGCTGCCAACCACCACTGATGCACTCTGATACTTGGTTCACCACTCACAAATTCCCCACTAAAATACTCTACCACTTCAGAAGCGCTTCCTCCTATCGACATATCGTCGCACTCGGGCTAAGCTCTGAAAATATCCTTTTAAGTTTGCAACCTAAATTGTGCACGTTTCTATATAAATTGCCCGTCACAAATGGTTGGCGTGCAGAAGACAGTGGTTTTATTTCGTTACAAATACAAAAAATTATCGCAGCTTGAATTTATTGGATATCATGTGTCGGCGCCAAATGCTGCGTGTTGGGTGACAGAGACCGAAAGACTGCAACATTTTCGATTTATCTTTGCTGTAACGAAAAGCCGACAATGAAGTGGCGGCCACATTTATTTCATCAGTTAAAATTACGAATTGAAGTCCACGTAAATCAAGATAAGAGAAACATTTGCTTTCGTAAAGTTACGGAATCTGAAGATTAAAAATGCAAATAAATCAGGACGGCCCTGCGAGTAAACCTCCACGTATTAAGCTATTCGCAAATTAATCACTTACAAGGAGTTTTGGGTGGATGTGAAGGAAGGAACATGCGTGAGGAATGTCAATTGACTTGGACTCGCGCCCACTTTCCTGGCGCCTCCGCCATTTCGCACGTGAAGCCGCTCAGTCACCGCCAACCAACAGCATCCGTCTTTTTCAAAATTTATTGATGGAGATGCAATAATGCAGAATTCCCCTGACCTTAGTGTCTACTGTCTAATAAGGAGTACATATCAATAATTTAAGTAAATTTGCTTGAAACGCTTATAATTTTAGTTTTGGTTGCAATTGTAAACAAACATTTGGGACGTTTCTTATTTAAACATGGCGAAATGGGGCTAAAATTTCCTTGTCGGGATTTTGGCGGCGATCTCGAGATTAGAGATATTTTCCGCAGATGGGGAATTTGGCGCTGCGAAGCGTCCATTTAATTATGGCTGAAGTTGGGGTTAAAACGCAAAAGGCAAGAAGCCGACAAGAAGTACGTCGAAATTCAATAAAAATCAAACTAATGTCAATGTCACTGTTGGCCGGAAAATCCATTTATTAAGGTGTCATAACCTGGGACGACATCGGCGAAAAAACGACCTTCCTTCACGGAACTAAGGATGTGATCCTCGAAATGCGACAACCTTGACAGCCGTTGCTCACATTGCGGATAAATCGTCCAGGTGAACTATGATTCACACAACAGTGTCGGTTTACTGTTTCGCAAAATTATTACGACCAAAACACACGTAAAACGATTTTTATAGAACGGGACAACATCGCGTCGTTATGAATCAGAAGTAGCCTCCGGTTACAGCCCACACGTATTTGATCATTGCTATCATTATTTTGCCAAAACTCATACGCAGCGTCTGCAGGAAACAAGACGCGAAGAAGAAACATCAATCAATCTGTTTAACACGAATCGATTCGGATACTTTTAGTCTTATCTGTACCGCCATTAGTCTGAACTATTGGGGAGGGCAGAGATTTACCGCGATTTGATGCGAATAACCAGTTGGCAAGAAAGAAAACCACAAAAACATTTTTCAAAATTAACAAGATTTTATCAAAACAATAACTAAATTATAATTTTTCTTTAGGCCCGTTGGGATAACAATAAAGGATTTAGTAAAGTGACGATACGCGATAATGGGGATGAAGGAAAATTGGAACTAAATACAAAGAGAACCACCATATGCTTTCCAAAGAGGTTCAAATTCAAATAAACCACTTGATGGTGGGAACAAATATAATGTACACCAAATTAAACCATACATTCCTTGCACTGTCCACCAGAAAATTTAATGAGCATCAAAAAATCTAAATAAAACCCAAATTATTATACATCAGAAAATAAGAACATCACCACTAAAATAACTATGCTGCATATTGTTTTACCATTGCTTACATTTTAAATTCTATATGTCTATCAATTTTACTAAATGTTCACCAAATTTAGAACGCTCAAGTTACGCGTCCGTGCTGTATATAATAAATATTCGCGCTATCTATTTATATTTAGTGTTTCTCAAAAAAACTATTTGTGCGTCAAATAATTATTCTATTACTCCAAAAATGAAATATGCTCGCGCATCTCTCCTTGCCGCTTGCGCTTCTACACAAGAGGCACGCGAAAAAAGTTTTGTACAAGGTCCGTTCAGGGCCCTGTAATTTCTTTTTTAAAAGCACGATTAGAAATTACCACTAAAAGAAGTTTTACGTTTTACATAATGCAAGCCAATTACAGCAAAGGATTTATATATTACGGAAATCAATAACTTTTTTTGTGCAAACCACTTCTATTTTTACTCTTATTTTCCTCGCCCTAGCACATCTACATCTGTAATTTTGCATAAAATTATTTACCATTTGCACAACATTTTATTGCTTGTGTATTTTTGATCAACAAATAGTATTTTTAACTGCTAAATAATATAAGACACTGTCGAAAATTAAATATCTGGGTATTATTATGTTACCATTAAATTCGGAATAAAATTTGGTGAACATTTAGTATTTATGGTCAACAAAAGTTATTTTGGCGAACAAAATATATAAGAGGCCAGCATTATGTCAATATTTGGTTGTCGCTTTAAGATTATGTATTTTCTTAATTTTGGTGAGCATTTAGTATTTTTTTGTATGAAAATATTGGGTAAATTTGGTAGACTGTTAAATACGACCTCTTGATGGTTTCCATTTTGGTCCATTTGAGCGGGAAAATTTGTTGCTATCAGGAAAAATAATATAAAAAACAATTTCAGTTTTTCAGAGCAGAGAAAGACAAGTCATCTTCAAAGGAAACCTTTGCTTCAGAATAAATTATTTTAACATTTCCTTTGTCAATCTGAAAATTTATCAAAAGTGCTATAATGGGCCAGAAAACGTTCCAAATCTACAATATCTGGCCAAATTTTTATTATATTCTATTTAGCAATTTTATAAATGTTATAGTCACTCGTTCTTTATTTAAAAATGTTTACTGATTGTACTTGATAACCAATTAACTTCTATTTCCTTTATAAGACATTAATTTTTTTTTCTGTAAGAAATCAGCTGTAAAGTGTGGTAAGTAAGTAACTAGCCAACTAAGTTACATAGACTTATTGCCGCAGTTCGTGAGTTGTAATGTAATAGAGATTTTGCACACTGGACATTCATCTACGTTCCTCCCAAACCTGCAGTTAGCAAATCGATTAGGGGTTGAAATTTTTTTTTTGATTTGGGTTGTGATGGAAAAGGTTAATAGACTAATAATCGAAAAAAATTAGTATTTATTGGTGAAAACAAATAAATGGGACTTCTTTGATGGTCCAACTATCGAATGTCAGGTGTGTTAGGAAATAACTGAATCATTCTGTACAAATTCTCCAAAGAAAGTGGATGAGGGGTGGGCTTAATTGCGAGCCTCCCAGGATCAAGTGTAAATAGCTAACATTAACTCTCCATTATCACCCTCAAAATAGCTTAAATATTATGGTTAAACTTCGGCAGATATGCCCATATAAAGGCGTTAAATTCAGCCATAAAGTCGAAGGCCATTTCCATGCACATGCATAAACCCCGTCATAAAGTCACATCGCGGGGATGTTGCGTCGTCGATGTTTATTACACGAGGTACGTGTCGGTAATTTCCATGTAACGTTCAACAACTGGCTTTCTTCATCCAAGTACCCGAACTGGTTGGGTAATTGAAAAAATACTTGGGTAATTAGAAATTTAATGAATAACGTCGGTATTCGGCCACATCTGAATGGGGGGCGGCCGAGCGAAGCAAAGCGCCATCATTAAACTGTAAATTTAATGAAATGTCAAACTTCAACGGCAAGCACAAAGCTTTATTTGTTTATATTTAAACGCCGCCTAGAGGTCGTCGCCTAGTTTATTAATTAAAAGTGAAACAATGCGATTTAATTAAACTTTCTACCGGCGCGAACATAATTACCGACTTGACGTAAAAAGCAGAACGGAAAACACCTATAACCCCCCGGAGCGGGCCTCAAACCCGCCAAATTGATATTCATGAAAAACATCATATTTAATCCATTTTCGCCATGCATTATGGATAAATTTTGCCAATATTAGAAACGCGTCTGTATTGCTTTTCAAAAAAGCTGTCGGAGGTTTCTTGTCGCGCAAACAGTCGATTCTGAATTTAATTTCAGCCTGAAAGGAAACGGCTGAAAATGCTCACAATTATTCCAGTAACTATCGCAATTGGGCCGGAAAAACTGAATTTCGCAATGGTCCACTATAAAATGACGGTTGAAGCCGCAGACGCGGTAATCTGCTTATTCCAGTTGTTAACCACACGTCAGTGGCAAATCGAATCCGAAGATAAAACTTGTCGAAGTCGCAGCGTTTGTTAGCAAAACCGCACGACTATTTATTATGGTCGGATGGTTGCGTTTGCCCTCCTCGTGTATAACACCCTTAATTCCGTCAAGAGGGTGTAAAGGTTGAAAAGTTCAAGAGATCGAAAGTCTTGTTCAACGCCTTATCAAACGAATGATCCTAAACAAGAGCTATTTCGAAAACGAAGTTCGAAAGTGGGTTAATGCCACTTAAACGCACGTCCTGTATCATTACGAGATGTTAAATTGCAAATTAGCCGACTACAATAAAAATTACCCACAACCAACAGAAAGCAATTTCGCTTAACGAACATAATTAATAAACGTTTACAATAGTGGGAACCTCTGAGACCGGTATTGTTGTCTTTAGCCTAATCTTTTCCACAATTGGCAGCGCAACTAATTATTTCAGATCTCTCAGAAAACATCGTTAATGGCCAACTTCGGAACGTTTGCGGTTGGATTTACGCATTACGCCCCAGCGACAGATTTTTGGTGGTTCGCAGCAGATGGCGAGACGAAAGTTTTTACCCTCTGGAAACTCGGGGCGTCAACATCGATTAATTGAATTGACTCTTGCAAATAATAGCTACTCGGACAAGATTTTGTCACAACATCGAGAAAGGTTTTATTTGGAGATAAAAACGCATTTAATCGTACCCGTAGTTTGATGCAGTACATATATTATTTACTACAGGGAGGCTTTTAATAAATGGGTCGTATTAAACAGTCTACCAAATTTACCCAATATTTCCATACAAAAAAATACTTTCATTTCCCAAAAATACTAAATGCTCACCAAAATTACGAAAATACATAATCTTAAAGCGACAACCAAATATTGACATAATGCTGGCCTCTTATATATTTTGTTCGCCAAAATACCTTTTGTTGACCATAAATACTAAATGTTCACCAAATTTTATTCGGCATTTAATTCTAACATAATACCCAGATATTTAATTTTCGACAGTGTCTTATATTATTTAGCAGTTAAAAATACTATTTGTTGATCAAAAATTCACAAGCAATAAAATGTTGTGCAAATGGTAAATAATTTTATGCAAAATTATAGATGTAGATGTGCTAGGGCAAGGAAAATAAGAGTAAAAATAGAAGTGGTTTGCACAAAAAAAAGATATTGATTTCCGTAATATATAAATGCTTTGCTGTAATTGGCTTGCATTATGTAAAACGTAAAACTTTTTTTAGTGGTAATTTCTAATCGTGCTTTTAAAAAAAAATTACAGGGCCCTGAACTGACCTTGTACAAAACTGTTTTCGCGTGCCTCTTGTCTGGAAGCGCAAGCGGCAAGGAGAGATGCGCGAGCATATTTCATTTTTGGAGTAATAGAATAATTATTTGACGCACAAATAGTTTTTTTGAGAAACACTAAATATAAATGGATAGCGCGAATATTTATTATGTACAGCACGGACGCGTAACTTGAGCGTTCTAAATTTGGTGAACATTTAATAAAATTGATAGACATAGAATTTAAAATGTAAGCAATGGTAAAACAATACGCAGCATAGTTATTTTAGTGGTGATGTTCTCATTTTCTGATGTATAATAATTAGGGTTTTATTTAGATTTTTTGATGCTCATTAAATTTTCTGGTGGACAGAGCAAGGGATGTATAGTTTAATTTGGTGTACATTATATTTGTTCCCTTAATAAATTAGTGAATTGGTGTCAAATTGTTACATAACTTTTGCCGCATTACACCATTACGTAATTCACAAATAAAAGTTGCTGTCTTCTTATCTACGAGCACAATCGGGCTAAGGGAAGTCAACGATCGCACAAAGGTGTCCATACACCGGTTTTTTCAATGGCCTAAAGTAAATTTAATTTAAATCTTTTTGGTCAGACCGAAGCAGTTTGAGCTGAAACTGGCCAAATTTGACCATTGCTCGCACATCTTAATTATTCTTGCAGAATGGCAACCGATTTCAACATTTGTAAATACCAGAACAAGGTGATGCGAGCCAAGCGAGCCATCCTCGACTCGAGCCAATCCTCGAAGCAACACGGTGAGTTTCTGAACAGGGTCATGCAGCCAATTGCTTTGCTAAGGTTAGTGAAAAAAGTGCCACGTTAGTTACAGCAAAGAACTTGCAACACAGCTCCTGGTGGCGACTAGCATTAATTTTGAAAGATGACAGGTTTAAAGAGACTGCATATAAGGTAATAAGTAATTCAAAAAAAGTTCGGTTGCAGAAAACGTGATGAGAAAATTTAAAAAATTAAATGTTTGGAAGATGAATGGTCAACGGTTGTTAGTAGCTTGTGTCAACTAAACGGCAATCAAAGTTTTATAGGGTGAAGCTACCATTAAAACTTCTTGAAGCTAAAATAGATGGATCGATTTCTGTCGCATTTGCTATTAAGTAGGAGTTACGTTGAACGACTGCAAAACTTTACAATGTTCGACATATTTCAGAATTTCAGACAATGAATTGTGTGAAAACAATAAAACTTCCCCGAAGCCAGTAGTTCCTGCAGTGCATGTCGGCAACAGAGGGAAACTAGGCGTCGATTTTCTTAGAACCGCCACAGAATTGCGTCCTTTCTCTCCAAGATACTCACAAGGATTAATTTATTGTGTTTGCGTTATTGTGGGAAACCGAAACAAGTAACGTTTTAAACACGACAAAGTTCTCGGTAATTCTTGGCAATTAACAAAATATCGCGATGATAATCAACATTTTTAAAAGCGCGGAATCGTGGGTCTTTAAGCGGCATTCCCCGTAATTGCCGAATAAATAACAAACTCCCCGATAAAGCCAATGGATGTTATTTATGCTTTCAATGAACACACGGGATTAGATAAGAATCGCCGAAAGGCCCCACCAATCAACCACGTTTCCAACGAGTGAAAGAAACGAAATATTTCCGTCTGCGAAATAAATTCTTGAGGTCCCGAATATTTGTCGAGTCAGCAGGACGCGTTTGTTGTCAGTTCTGTTAGGAAAACGAATAAGGGTTGAAGGGCGAACTTTTCCTTCGGATGTGTCTAGCATTTTTTGATTAAAAATCAAGTGTGGGGGATTTGGGACTTACTTAGAAACGGCCCAATTTACCCCCGGACAGGTCCACTGGCAAGTAAACATCTAAATTCTGTCTGTAATTAATTGTTGACGTTGGCCAGTCGACGTGCTCCAAGAAACTCCAGTCAGTTGGGATAAATTCGTTTCGTGAATGGTACGACATAAACTGGCTGTCATTTCTTCCCCGACTTCGACTATGGAGGGAAAAGAAGGCGGAAAACTAATGCACCCCCATTAATTACGGCATAATAATATGACGTTATAAACGAGCTAGAGGGTTGATTAATGAAATCGTAGACCCGACTGATCTATTAACTCACCTCGAGGCCTGAGGGTGTTAAAATAAATATTCATTTAATTTGACTCTATTTATAAGCCGGCGAGCAGATGTCTTCCAATTAATCAAGCTCGAGGGCATTTTCATGATTCCCATTTCGACTTTTCCACCATCAGCATACCCACTCCTCCAGGGGCGGGCCGCAAAATTTTTCTCGAAGAAGAGCCTCGAATTTAGGTTTTCTCTAAAGAGGCTTTCCGCTTCTGGAGGTGTTTTAGACGAGCCCAACTAACGCGGGAGGGTTGTCAAAGTTTTTATGCGCCTCTTTCCTAATGAAACCGTCCGCAAACACTAAAACTGGCCCAAGTGGAACTTGTGCCGGCTAAAATTCGGCTTATAGCGAGTGATTTCGCGAGGTGACAAGAATGATAAAAAAGTAATGGCGCGATAGCCCCGACAAACGCCATGCCGCGCCCCCAATAAAACCCCCGATTTTTACAAGGCAAAAAAAATTTCGATCAAATTCGATCCGGGTGAAACTCTTACGGCTTCGGCGTCAAATAAAACAGCTTACGTCGTCCTCTCGGGCTTCATCCGGCCAGTTCAGAGATCTGAATCTTTGACACTTATCAAATTTCAGGCCGAGTCGTGACCTGCCGATCTGGATGAGACAGTAAGACGGGGGCGCGGAAGGCAACAAACAGGGCCGGATATGTAAAATCACGCCCGACGGAATCCGACTCTGGCGGATCTGGATCCTATTATCATTCGCTAGTGATCCAGCGTCGTAACTGAAAACGTGATGTGCAAAAGGGAGGCTCAGAATTAGGTCCCATCTGAATTGGAGCTGGACTGCGGTCACGTTCAATAAGTTACCGCCATGCAGAGGTCGCAAAGCTGTCGATTGCACCGAAGCTCGGATCGGCCCATCACTCGCCACTATTACAAGCCCGGGATTCGCCCCAATTGCCGGACGGGGTGCACCTCCGAAATTACCCCGGTGATTTTACATGGGCGGCCCCGCCATCTCGTTAATCAAGCACTTAGCAGTTTTCACGCAGATATGCCGGGCGAACACCGCCATCGAGCTTTGGCCGTCAAACAAATTTTGTAGACAGAAGGGATGGGTCTATTTAATTCAATTACAGCAGTTGTAACAACGTACAATACATAAGACTATAAAGCTTTTATTAACCTTCATTAAAATTTTATTTCTCCGAGACATAAAGTAGGTACCTATGATGACCAAATTCCAAATTACATAAGATCCAATTTGAAATCAGAAATGGCGAACGAAAGGTAACGATGTTGGAAAATTTTGGAATTTATATCGATTGAGGAAGAAAAATAGTGAAATTTTTGAAATCGATTTTATGACGTATTCTTGTAAATTTCGAACTGCTTAACACAAATCTTCCGGCAGTTTTGTTACGTCGTGAACTATTTGACTCTACCTAGCATCCTACTTGCATAATAATTTTTATCAAACGATATTTCGTTTCTTAACACAGCCACGCTCCAGTTGAAGATGTTATCGGTGAGCGATGGAATAATGATGTCTGCTTTATATGCCTTTGCTAGACGCCTCGATCTCAATTTGCGAACCAATTTCGAAGTTATCTGCCAGCCGACTCGTCCAAGTAAACAGGAGAGTCGCGTCAATGAAAGTAACTTGATCTTAGACCAGAAAGTTTTTTTAATTATGCAGGTCGGGTTGGTTCTATGATAGCTCGAGTTGCAAAAAAATTATTCCCTAAAGCTCTTTGCTTCATTTAGCGTAAAAGTGTATTACTGCTAATTAAATTTGCACGTTCGCGTGAAGCGAGGTCTCAATGGAACTTCCTTTAATATTGTATGGAGAACGGGGATGCCCGGCGGCGTTCAACAAAAGTAAAATTAGACTTGGTGTAGGCTTCATAGTTTCACTGGGTCAAAACTTTCATTGGAAACGTGTTTGAATAACGTATTAATTAAGTGAGGTGCGAGGAACCTGTTAACAAGTTGTAGGTAAGCGAAATGAGACGCACGTTGTGCGCCTACTTTTGTCCAAAATGTAGGTTTGGATATTTAGAAAATTTTGGTTCGAGGTGTTGAGGACAAAAGTAACATTTTCTTTTGGATTACCTTAGGGCGTGAGTAGGTTTAGGAAGTGACTCATTTAATTTATGTTAAGTTAGAATTGGACGGTTGGCAAGCCTACACGTACAATTTGAAAGTGAAATTTGCAACTTTTCTGAATGTAGAAGATAACCAGACCACTCGCAAAAGCCACCAATAAATCAAAAATATTGCCAACGGTTCGAAGTTCGAAAACTTGTTGGCATAACAACTAAAATGTACTTTCATTTTAATACAAGAAGAACACAATAATATGATTTGATTTCAACAAAAACAAGCCGATTTAGATATCAAAGGAGAGTTCAAGGAACTGATGCAAGCCTTCAACGACTCAATTATGCCCAATAATATGGAATATAAAGGTGATAACAGAGGACTGAAAAAAATAAAAAGGTAGAAGCAAAGTTACTTGTTCTAAAATCCAAAGAAACTAAACGAGTCTATTTATTTTAATTCTTTTACTTCAGTGAACTTCAACTGTGAATAGGGTACTAGCCTCATGTTTGGGAAATATAATATTTAGAAAATGTAGGCGATTTCATTAGACCCGTATTTTTTTATTTGGTTCTAGGGTCAATATTACGCCCAGAATTAATTTTTTTAATTTTTAGAGTGGGAGATTTGTGACGTGACCTGCCTTTGCACGGCGTAGTTCTAAAAGAAATCGTATGATGGCGCTTTATTCAGATTCTTTGCGTTCTATTTATAAATCGAATGCCAATCCGCTGTACACATGTCGCGCACTCTGGTAGCAGCACAGCATAGTAGCCAAAAACAAAACTCCATTCAATATAGGTGTAAGTCTTGGATATGGGGGTTTAATACGTCATCAAAAACAAAAATTGCAAAATATTTACAAAAATATGAAATAAAAAAATGGAAAAAATTTTTTTAATCCTCTTTTAGTTATTTGCATGCATCTAGAGAATAAAAAGTGCAATATTTTTTTTAGGCAGGTACCCCAATTATATACTCTCTGAAGATCTATCGACATCCAAAGAGTCAAAATCTTAGGAGAAAATGCATTTAGTTACCGAACAACTAAATAGATATAAACCAAATTAGCTAAAACAAAAAAATTGAAAACAATAACGTGATGGCCGATGATCTCACATTGTAAATTAATATGTCACAGATTTTAAGTGATGGTAATTTTACATTATTAATGGCAGCAACTTTTTCTCTTTGCCTTTGTTATTTATTGACCGTGGGCAACGCCTTGTTGTTATAAAGTTGAACCCAAGATTTGGGATAATTCTTTCCCCCGACTAAAGAGAATTTTTGAAAAATTGTTTCATGGTTTGAAGCACCTTGTTTATGAGCTTAATTAATTTTTAATTATAAAATAACAAGTTCCAATTTTATAACATATTTAAAATTTACTAATAATTTAAGAATAATAGTAATTTTGGCTCTATAAATAATTAAAACCTATCATCATCTCATAAACTCATAACTAGATACATAGTTGTGATATAAGACACTAGATAGAGCTGAAATAATAGTATATTAAAGGACGAGTGACATAAAGCATATTTTATGGCACAAGTACAAGTTTAGAAAACGAGTGGCGCAGCTACGAGTTTTGTAATGAACGAGTGCCATAATTGTCATATGAACGAGTGCTTCACACTATTTTTTCTACTTTGGATTATTTTTAAATAAAAATTGGCAATTTTAAAATTTGGGAAATTTGGTTTTGGGAGGTACCTACTACCCAGGTTCCATTCAAAATTACTAGTGCACTAGTAGTTGTTTTAATGACATTTAAAATCACAACTACGAACCTGAAAAAACTCAATTGCACCAGGGCTATTACAAAACTTAAGAAGTTATTACAGCCCTATTGTGGGTGCTAATAGCTTTATTATAGGACCTAAAGAATCAAAATAGAAAAAATTTCTTTTGTAATAAATTTGTATGTGGTGGTAGCATTGCTACTCAAAAACGCAATGTTTTCTAATTGTATTTTTTGAATATTTATTATCCGTCAAGTATAAATAAATTGATTTATTTATATTAATCCTTCGTTGCAAGCAATGTGCAGAAATCGTATACTGTACACGAGCATAACTAACTACTTCCAAATACGGTGAATGAGTTTTTTGTGGACAACGCCATTATAATTAATTCAGCAACTAATCATGCATTACGCAACTTGATTGATTTCTCTCTAACTAAACGTTTTATTTGTTTAGACAAAACAAGAATTGAACATGAAATGCGTCGCTGAAATCGATAAACTGTTCCTCAATTGACTCAATTGTGCATTTTTAGGAAAAATACCACAACCCTCATCTATGCTATCAAACCCTTGTAGTCTGTCCATGAATTAAATTGGTTAATTTGTGATCACGGTACGAGTGAAACGTATGCATTCGAAGGGGCTTTCCACATTTCCGTAGCATTCACGTTACAAATATCTCAACCTTGCCGCACCGTTGGGAATTTCTTGTAAAAGGAAAGAAAAATTGTTATTAAGGATTTTATTTGATGCAGTCTGAATCACTTCAAACGTGTTTTGAACGATTTCAATGTGGAAAGTAGAAGCAAAGAATTTTTTTTGTTACCATTGTTATCAGTGATTCAGAGTGATCCAGACAAAAGAAAAGAATCAAATAAAGGCAAACTAAAAGCTTTCAACTGTTGATACTAGTGATAACGACCATTGAACCAGAGAAAAAATGTGAATCGCCGACGGTGTGGTTCGAACCCCTGACAACGGTTCGAGCCACCCCCGAATTCGGTCCGCTTGTCTACCTAACGATTATAACACTAGAATGCTAATTTTTGTTAATAGTTCCTAAAAGGAATTATAAGTCTTAAAACACGCACCACAAATATCTACTATAATAAAGGTTTCTGGTTACGTCCTGCGTAATGTGCTAAATTGAATTATTTTTGACGTTTCGGTTCTTTTGACGCGACTTTCTTCAAAAAGTCTTTTATCTCTAAAATCTCTGAAAGTTTCAGAAATAACGACCACCTTCTTTTGCTGTGCAAAAATCGTTTTTGTCGTCTTGTCGCAACTTTTCTCAACAGACTTTGAAGACAAAGACAAAAATGATAACCAGCCATTCAAAACTGGAGTTTTAATTTTTTCTGAGATTAAGTTACGAATTTTTGATGTAAACACATATAGTTTTCTTCCCAATTTTACTACATACCGCAAGTGGGCAAGGAGAAGGTGAAGAATCAGAAGAAATAGCAGAGAGCTTGGTCTAAATAATTGTTCGACTATTATCTATTTGTGAGATTACTTAACTTAGAGAGATAATTATGTAGAAAATTATATGTTAACATGCTTCGTGGAGTTTATGGTGGTTTATAATGGCCACTCTTCTCTTTCATGTTGGTTTCGCACAGCGGGTGGGTAATTTTGCCGCTGGAAGGGCCGCCGGTGTTGCATTAACATCACTATCCAAATAAATTGCTCGTGTTTTCATTAAACGTCGCTTACATAGTCTTTTGTGGTAGACCACCGCCGTAGCGTATTTAAGTTGTCCGTCACACAAAAGGATTCAGGTCGAGCAGTAGTTCCGCTGCCGTTTCATTTGCTCCGAGTTCGGCCCCCAACGCCACCAGCTTAGTTCTGCGGCGTTACCAGTTATTTTCATTTCATTTAAGCACAAAAGACGAAAAAGTAAAATACGGTTAGACGAACACGAGATAAAACAATAAAGCGCCCGGAATTTGTGTAATGGAGCAAGCCAGAGACAAGCTATTTAAACAAAATTATATGCATTCTTCAGGTTTTGGCCCCCGCAATGTCGGACCCGTGTACTCGCCAGCGGTTTGTCCTTATTTCCACGTCCATTGTTTTACTTGTCGCCGGGTCCATTGTTTGATCTCTGCGCCGGCAAATTAGCCTCGACCGCTGTTCGCGATCGGTGGCTTGTTGCTTTGACGGCGGACGGTTTCCGAAAAAAAACAAAAAATCCAACCCCATTCAAGGATGATGGTTTGTTCGAAGCGTGAAGATGCCATCAATCAAGAAATTAGTGCGAGATTCGCCTCCGTTGGGGAATTTTAAACGAACCGACAAGTCAGCCGCGACTTCTTTGTCGACCAAGTTGGGGAAAAGTATTAAAAACCCTCAACTTTGATTAAATATTTTACGTCGACGCATTATCAACACCACCTGACTGCATCAGAATTAGGGTGGGCGTCCGGACTCTTGATTAGAGGCTATGGAATAATTACTACCACGCTAACTACACTGCATCGCGATGGAAAAGTTGCACACTTTATTGTTTTGCTGCAGACTCGTTAAAATGCTTCATTAATTAGTTTGAGCAGAAACTTTCAGGAAGCAAAACCAAAATGAAATGTCTGTTATCTGCAGCCCACTTTTAATAAAATCTTTTCCCGTATAATGTTCCGTACATGCAATTTCCAAATGATATTAAAAAAGGGTTGTAAAAGAAAGATTGGCTCTTTTTCAGCAGTTGAATAAGTCGCTCTATTTTATTTAAATAAAAACCATCTTTCTAACTATTATTAGCTGCGTAAAGTTATGATATCAGCAATGGCTTTCGTAGAAAATGTTAAATAATTTTAGCCACGTTTGATTTTTGCTATACAAAACGTTTATTCAACAAAACAATTTATTGCAGTCAATCGGGAGATGTTGCTTGTATGACAGCTTCACTAGATTCACTAAAACTAACTTAAAACTAATACGCATTGAGATTATATAGTCTAACCTAATGCAAACGGCACCATATAATATTGCACACGACACCATGGTACATCCGGTGACGGCCAAAAGAACAAAAGATAGTGACCTCGTCTCGGCGAAGAGCGGATCAATAAATAACATGCATGAATGAGAGTTTGAATTTTATTTTCAACAGAAAATCAAAGTGTGGTCTGGTCTACTGCACTTACGTTTGCATGCTGCACTGTGCAAGGGTTGAAAGTTTAGTTGCAACACAGGGAAGACCTCGAGGAAAACATAATGTAAAAATGTATAATTAGGCAATGAAAGAACCAGGAATGTTAGTATTTAAGGAGCAACAGATTTTTCAGTGGGATGGAGGCGTCTGTCCGTCTTCGAGATATTTGTAGTTCTTCACTACAGGGTAGTGACTTTGACTGGAAGTTCTCAAAACACATAGACTTGAATTTTATTATTTATAGAACGAACAAATATAATGTACACCAAATTAAACCATACATCCCTTGCACTGTTCACCAGAAAATTTAATGAGCATCAAAAAATCTAAATGAAACCCAAATTATTATACATCAGAAAATGAGAACATCACCACTAAAATAACTATGCTGCGTATTGTTTTACCATTGCTTACATTTTAAATTCTATATGTCTATCAATTTTACTAAATGTTCACCAAATTTAGAACGCTCAAGTTACGCGTCCGTGCTGTACATAATAAATATTCGCGCTATCCATTTATATTTAGTGTTTCTCAAAAAAACTACTTGTGCGTCAAATAATTATTCTATTACTCTAAAAATAAAATATGCTCGCGCATCTCTCCTTGCCGCTTGCGCTTCCAGACAAGAAGCACACGAAAAAAAGTTTTGTAGCGGGGTCAGTTCAGGGCCCTGTAATTTTTTTTAATAAAGCACGAATAAAAATTACCACTAAAAAAAGTTTTTCGTTTTACATAATGCAAGCCAATTACAGCAAAGCATTTATATATTACGGAAATCAATATCTTTTTTTGTGCAAACCACTTCTATTTTTACTCTTATATTCCTTGCCCTAGCACATCTACATCTATAATTTTGCATAAAATTATTTGCCATTTGCACAACATTTTATTGCTTGTGTATTTTTGATCAACAAATAGTATTTTTATCTGCTAAATAATATAAGACACTGTCGAAAATTAAATATTTGGGTATTATGTTAGAATTAAATGCGGAATAAAATTTGGTGAACATTTAATATTTATGGTCAACAAAAGTTATTTTGGCAAACAAAATATATAAGAGGCCAGCATTATGTCAATATTTGGTTGTCGTTTTAAGATTATGTATTTTCTTAATTTTGGTGAGCATTTAGTATTTTTGGGAAATGAAAATATTTTTTTGTATGTAGGTAAATATTGGGTAAATTTGGTAGACTGTTAAATACGACCCTTATTTATACATTCTTTCACCATTTTTCGAAAATTTGCGTAACGGGGAAGCTAAAAACCAACGATAATAAAGACTTCGTTGTAAATGAGATTTGACAACCCCGACGTCAGTCCGAATGTAAATTACTGGCTTCATCTTTTATGCCTTAGACATTGAGTCAAATACCTCTAACATTTCAGGAGTGCCCAGACCTTCAATATCGCGTAATTAAATTAACATTACTAATACCATTCAATTAAATTTCAGCAAACACCAGTGGCGTACCCAACTCGAAAGTATTGTGAAACATGACATAAACTCCCCGCGATAACCATCACGTTAATAGCAGTGTCACAGCCTGCGGTCACGACAACTAACGTGGGGTGCTTCGGTCAGACGATTGTTGTAAGTTAAGTACAGGTGTTCCTTGGCGTGTTTCAAAATTTATAGTCCCGAATTTAAATTTTAAACCCGCTCAGCAGGCCGATGCGGAAAAATGATGCAGAGAATTGAGCCATAAATTCGGTGCGTGCCATAATCCGAATTGCATAACAAGGTATTGAACCCGTCTTCCCGGAAAAATGCATCGCCAACTGCAAACAGTGAGGCGAAGACAAACATGAATGTACACAGCGGAAAGCACGGTTTGCTTGCTAATCATAATCATGTTATGGCAGCACCGCGTGGGCTAACAGGGACCTAATTTAATTACAGAGATGGACGTCGGAAGGAATAGCAGACAAGACAGGAGGAAATAGGACTAGGTACACCCTCCTCGAGGGGCAAAGCAACGAAATTTAAGAGCCGTATCTATTTTAGCCCCAAAGTCACAATATGGCGTCGCTAGATAGCGGGGCGTTGAGGGCTTCGTAGGACAGATAAGCCGGCGAGGGGCGAAAAACAAAATTGAGCAGTTAGCGGCGCGTCAGTGGAAAAAATCGCTGAATAAGGGGGTTGATGAAGTATTCACGTGCGGCTTGGCGCCGCAATTAATCATTAACAATAGCCCATAGTGTTATGTGGCTCATGTATCTCTAATAACATTCAGTAATTACACTGGAGAGACCACAAAGCTCTCTGATTTAGAGGGGGTCCCTCAGAAAGCCCTGATATATTTACCACGAACAGGACGTTAATATAATTAGCATAGGCATCAAAATGTGATGCATATTCATGTTCAGAAGCATCTATCAGTCTTGATACCTAAGGGCAAATCTAATTACCGCGTTCTCCTGTCGAGGGTTTCACCAATTCCATTGTCTAACCGCTGTTTATGTCCGTTTGTTGGGCCACTCTATAAACACCGCGGACTTAGCGCCGTTGATGCCCCCTCTGACAGCGGAACTTTGCCGAAATTAATTTGAATATTTCATCCTGTCGCGGAAAAACGCTGAATTCGTCGAAAAATCCAATACTTGCTGCATGAATAATCGAGGGAATTAATTAAACCTACCGGAGGTTTACCTTAAACTGTTTTATGTACGAGGGAATAATAGCGGAATTTCGAAGCCTGCGGGGTATTGAAACAAATCTGAAGGGTGAAACGTGTCAGTTTAAGGATAAATTGTGAAATTTGACCGCTGGAATTTATGCGTTTTATGGTTGTCATCGATTTTTAACTTAGGAATAACGCAACGTCACCCACTACAATTTCTCTTGTCATTCCTTCACACGTTGAGGCTTGAATCACTGAACCGCGGTTGAATTGGGGAAATAAAAAGACGTTGGAAAAAGTCTCCTTCTAACCTTGAGTCGGGCTTTTCGTCATTGTGTCCACTGGATACCAACCTGAAACAAAAGATTTGTTAAATAGGTATTTATTTCGCAGTTATTACGAAAGTAATGAGTTAGGTATTAAAAATAGGGTTTGATCACGAACTTGATTGAAACCCACAGGCGGTTTATGTCGAGTGCGCAATGTGCATGACAATTAACGCTGTACTAACACTACACAATATCGAAAAAAGTAAACAACGTATAGGTGGATGATTCAACTGTAATTTGCAATTTTAGTATGCGCAATCATTGGAAAAAAACTCAACACTTGCCGTGTCTCAGTTGGGCAACTCGCCCTCGCTTTCAAATTATGGATTAAATTTTACACCTCTTAACGAAACCAATTAAATATATTTTGATAAGGAGGATGCAAGAGTGATCGTTGGTGCTTCCCAAAATCTTGCAACTGGAAGAGTTTGGTATTAAAGGATTTTTGAGCCCGGATTGATTAGTCATATAACAATGGACATTATCTCCTGCTCGAACTAAATTATAGATAAATTTTATTGTTTATAATTAGGGTCCATCCTAGAGTTGGAAAATATCATCAGCAACCATTTTTGCCCTTTGCAAGTTCTTGATTTTACTTGGCCAGATATGCGCAAAAATTCTTTCTTTATTCTGCAGACTGATAAATATAATGGTACAGCGCAATCTGCCACAGGTAAAGCCAATTTGCTGCAAGAAGATGTATCTAAAGCAAAAAAAAGATGAACAATGGAAGACTCATACTTAGTTTAGGCAAAGTTGTTCATTATCAGAAAGATCAGGCAAGTAACCCGAAATGTTGTTTAATAAAATGTGATCATCCCAATAGATTTGTCTGACAACTTGATTACGGGATACTAAAACATCAGTTAGCGTCCTACTCGCTCCAGCCCGTTTTGTAAACACAAAAACAATTACGGCCTTAGGTGTTGCAAAAAAAATATTCGCAAATTTAGCGACGCAAATTTCGAATTTAATGATCTGCATAAATCGCTTGGGTGATTGTGCACAGCTTTACCTGAACAAATTTGCATAAAATCACCCAAGACGTTATTACGCCCCATAATCTCACCTAATTTAATTTAGTTCCGAGCAAAGAACCCCTTGTTTACTGACAATGTCAAATTATCCATAAACCGGGAATTATTTCGCGATTAATTTAGCATTCAAATCACTTGCATGATGCCTCATTTCTCTTAACTTAACAATATTCATGATAGCGACAACAGCCGACTCCTAAACTAAATTACAATGGCATTGTGCAAACTCGCGCACTTTGCACAAAATAAATTAATTGCTTTAGACTACTTAATGCACCTAGACATTGCGAAATGAATTAGCCAGTTTACGGTGGCAGACTTGAATGTGTATACGGCGCAATTTACGTCGGATGGTTGCATTGTTGAAGGATCGTTGCGTAAGTCTCCAGCCGTTTAGGTAAAGCCCGAAAACAATGCGGCCGTTAATTAGTTTCGAAAGACAATTAGTAAGTACCGATCAACAATTTGGGGAATATTGTGATTACGTAAATTAACCGCAGAAACCTTATCGCTGCAAGTTGCCCATTACGACAATGTTACAGTCTCATCACTCCAAATTGCTCAAGAACTTTTTGGACTGTAACACTACGTCCACTCAGCAGTTCCGATGGCTGATATTCACCGGTACAGCGGTGAATAGCACCCCGTGGCTCTATTCACCGGATCAAGATTTAACAGACGCAGTTTTGATGACTGCGACATTCACCAGCGGCGCTGAATAGGGCTAAACTCTTCATATTCACCGGAGCTCACTCCAGTAGACTTCCGCTTGTTGGTGAAATTTAAGAAAAAAAATTTATACTGCAGAAATCGCTGTAGGTACCAAACAAATTCTTTGGCAGACCAACAGACCGATTTAATGACACTGGCATCGATAAGTTTGAAGATTTTAAATCAGGCGTGTAGTTTTAATTGGGAACAAATATAATGTACACCAAAGTAAACCATACCTACATCCCTTGCACTGTCCACCAGAAAATTTAATGAGCACCAAAAAATCTAAATGAAACCCAAATTATTATACATCAGAAAATGAGAACATCACCACTAAAATAACTATGCTGCGTATTGTTTTACCATTGATTACATTTTAAATTCTATAGTATGTCCATCAATTTTACTAAATGTTCACCAAATTTAGAACGCTCAAGTTACGCGTCCGTGCTGTACATGATAAATATTGACGCTATCCATTCATATTTAGTGTTTCTCAAAAAAACTATTTGTGCGTCAAATAATTATTCTATTACTCCAAAAATGAAATATGCTTCCGCATCTCTCCTTGCCGCTTGCGTTTCCAGACAAGAGGCACGCGAAAAAAGTTTTGTACAAGGTCAGTTCAGGGCCCTGAATTTTTTTTTAAAAAGCGCGATTAGAAGTTACCACTAAAAGAAATCAATATCTTTTTTTGTGCAAACCACTTCTATTTTTACTCTTATTTTCCTTGCCCTAGCACATCTACATCTATAATTTTGCATTAAATTATTTACCATTTGCACAACATTTTATTGTTTGTGTATTTTTGAACAACAAATAGTATTTTTAACTGCTAAATAATATAAGACACTGTCGAAAATTAAATATCTGGGTATTATGTTAGAATTAAATGCGGAATAAAATTTGGTGAACATTTAGTATTTATGGTCAACAAAAGTTATTTTGGCGAACAAAATATATGAGAGGCCAGCATTATGTCAATATTTGGTTGTTGCTTTAAGATTATGTATTTTCTTAATTTTGGTGAGCATTTAGTATTTTTGGGAAATGAAAGTATTTTTTTGTATGAAAATATTGGGTAAATTTGGTAGACTGTTAAATACGACCCGTGTTAATTGCACTCGTCACTGTAGAAGAAATTGTTGGATTCAAATTTTGTTCAGATTTAAATTTAACTCTTTACCTGAAACAGCGGGTTTGACGTCTGATATAAATTGCGAAATGTAATTGTTCTTCGCTTTTGCTGCCATAAATCGCGGAAAGGTCAAAAAGTGTTCCTGGAGCTGCGATCTCGTAAAATAATGTGATGGAATACAACATACATTACGTGTGCATCAAATCCCGTTTGAAATATGGGAAAATATTCAATGAGTTATGATCGCTTTTGCCGATAAAAGCATATGTATCGGGATATCAGTAAAAATGACATTAGTGTGTTTCATGAAAACGAATGTAAATATAAATCAAACGTTCCGTATTTCATGCGGGCTATATGGCGTAGATAACATTCAAGAAAATGTAAGGAAAAGAAAATGAAATAATACGTATATACGAGCGTACGCGTTGGTATAGATTTTCATCAAAGAGCAAAATCTCAATGCTGTCTACGTTGCTTGCGTAATTCTCTGCAATTACTGGAGATAGCATTCATTGCGATGATCCGAGCTCTTGCATTAAATTTCCTCAATCATCTTGTTCTGCTCCGTTTGAATTTAGCAATGTTTCGCAATTATCCGAAGAAATTTCCTAATTTGATTGAACGGCATCAATAATATTAGCAGCAAATAACACGGATCGCAAAACCATTAGAAACGCAACAAGAAATATACAATTTTGCTCCATGGAGCAGCAAGATTGTTGCTCGAGTTGTCCCATTTGCTCGTTCTCTTAATTTTTCAGTCACCACATCGCCATCTTCAACCACATCAAGTGCTCTCGCCTCACAACAACTTTTGGGTCATCTGTATTTCTCAAGTCTCTTATTGATTACCCAGAAATCCCTTTTGAGCTGCAACTTAAAAAGTACTACTAGCTGGTCAATGTTGTTTGGAAACTATGGTCGTTCTTGACCTTTAACACCTAAATCTTGGTCCGTTATAGACGCTTTTCAGCAATTCTATATACGGTATCTAACAATCTCATAAAGATCATGGTCAACGGTAATACATCCGCGAGATGAGCACATTTGCTATGATTTAGTGTTATTATTACAGCAAGCGCACCCGGCGGATGTGCAATAAAACACTAATCTTTAATAATTTAAAAATTAAGCAACTAAAGTGAAAGGGTATTCGGCCTTAAGAAGCTTGCGGCGGCTTATAAGTCAGAGGACGAAATTTAGGTCATCCACACCCGCAGATCGGCACGGTTAAGCGTGATTAAAAGCATTTTGCACTCGCAAAATGCGCTTTAACTTGTCCGACCCGTCGGTTATATCATCCGGATTGATCAATCCAAAGTGGAGCGTCAACTTTTGGACTCGTCCTCAACTTTCGGTTTCCATAAACACTTGGCCATAGTCGTGAGACTTGACGGTCATAACAGACGCGATCGCATCTGACACGTTTGCCAAAGTAACTTGGCTTCTTTGGATATGGCGCTTCAGGCACTCAAGTACCTAACGAAGTGACCATCAACCTTAACATCATGATTTTAGATGAAAACACTATAAAAAAAAACCTTAAAAAATTAGCGAATTAAATTTTGACAACGGCAATTCTTTTCCTAATAAAGAATGACATAAGCTTCGTAGAATGGTATAAAACGTTTCAATACGACACTTTGTTGAAAAGTTATGATTTTTTTTCTTACACCTTAACATCATAATTTTAGATGACAGCACTATTTGAAAAAAAAATCATAAAAAATTATCGAAACAAATTTTGACAACGGCAATTTTTTTCCTAATAGAGAATGACATAAGCTTTGTAGAATGGTATAAAATGTTTCGATACGACACTTTGTCGAAGAGTTATGATTTTTTTTCCTATACCTTAACTTCATAATTTTAGATGACATCACTATTTGAGAAAAAAATCATAAATAATTAGCGAATCAAATTTTGACAACGGCAATTTTTTTTCTAATAGAGAATGACATAAGCTGCTTTGTAGAATGGTATAAAACGTTTCGATGCGATACTTTGTTGAAGAGTTACAGAGCACCCTGTACAGCGGTACAGGGTGACCAAGAGCCTCTCAGGACCCGCGTAGCTAGCAGATTTGCTAATTTTGAATTGTGGTGGAGATTCTTCACGGCGGTAACTAAAATTGTGTTGTTGGGGGGTCAAACCCGCCAAACTTTCATTCAGCTGCGCGAATAAAAAGAACGAAACAAAGTTTTAAACGCAAAAAGAAATAAGATATGGAGTTCTCTTTCGAATAAATCTACATGCAAATGCGATAAAGGAGATGCAGTTAAAAAGTATATTTCAAAGTACGGCCCGTGTCAAAGAAGTTTTTTGCTCGTATCTGAGCAGCTTTGTTTATTTAAAGCAGATAAGCAAAGTGCAGCGATACTGTAGGAAATGGGGCGGCAGGGGCTTAAAGCGCCTCTTTGATTTCGTCCAACAAACATTTAAAATTCCCTGTGTACAGGTGCTGAAACGTCTCTATTTCTGGAAACGCAACGTCCCAAAAATCGCGACGAATTGATCGCGTTATAAAAATGTCGCTTTACTCCCCACTCAGGGACTGCAGTGGAAAAGGAGGCAACAATTCACCGAAACGAGACATAATCCCGCAACTCGAGGATCATTCCTGTCTCATTTGTTAGATTCTCTACTACTTCACTAGGTGGTGGGGCCAGATCCGGCAATATTTAACGAAAAAACTTAATCCGCCCTCTTCGTCCTTGTTTGCGCTAATATCCGATGGGTTCGCAAGAACTAATTTGAAGAAATTTGATAACCCGACGTCCTCCAGCGCTTTCGTATAAATCAGCCCTTAAATTAAACGCCAGAAATTGCTAAATCACCGCCCGGTACTTGTGTTCGATGGAAGGTTGCCTGCAAGTTTTGACCCTCCCAAAGCCTCGACCGATTTGCCAGTTAGTTTCAGCACTTACTTCTTCCATAGCCGCCGTAACTTGAAGCTAGGTCACAAACTTCAAGAGTAAGACGTGACACTTGAAACAGCTCCACGTTTTTGCATGTTTCCTTCCTTGCACGAGAATCGACGGTACAAATAAATGCTGACACCAATTTGCAATTGGGTTTTACCTAATTTTTTGACCCATGCTCCTGATTATGAGCTTTCATTATCCCGGCTTGTGACTCCCAAACGAAAAATTGGCGGCGTTGATGCTTTGAGGGCCTAAATGGGCTCTGCATGAGAGTTACTTATTTACCACCCGCTATTTTCAATCTTCGGCGGCAATATATGGGAAATTTGGCCGGGAAGATGCGAAATTAATCAGTCGAAAGTTCGCTTAATCGCCGACGCATTTACGCGTTATAAGTGGGTGGAGAGCACCGTTTTAAGCGTAATTACGTTTAGATGCACGCAAACAATGTGACGTTGCCGGCATTCAAATTCTTTCTTTTATTTGTACATTCCTGAAGTTGGTAAAAACAAAAATTAACATTCCTCCGGCATGCAGTCGGTTCGTTCGGGGGAGAGCCCGGAGACTGGGACAATCTGCTTTAAATTCGAACGGCATTTTGATATAACTCACATTTTCATTAGCGGTTTTTCATGTATAGCAGGGCGGGCGTTGGTAATTTTGCCAGAAATCGAACTGGTATTAAGTGCCTTTCGACGCGACAAAAATGACAAAACAACCCCTAATTATGTAAGATATCGGTGCTATAAAAAAAAATTACGCGTTTTTTTAACGATTCCGACAGTCATTAAAGCGAGGGCGCCACAATTCACAATCAAACTTTTATGTAACTATAACTCCTGCAAAGCTTTCCTGCGATACAAACTTTTAATCCTCCAATATGTTAACTTTGTTAATGGTCGTAAAACTGTATTCCGAAATTATGTGGCGACTTGCCCGAAAAATTCCAATAAATTCCAATCAATTTTAGTGTCATGAGCCACCGTTGACGACCAAAACTCGAACTGGACGCAAACATTTTTCGATAGATTAAATTATAGTTATCTGGATAGCGATCGCTAAAAGCGTCCATTGTAGTTTTGTTCAGTTCGCTGCTATAGTTCTTCGTTTACCTTCAGAATTTCCCAAAGCCTGTGAAAGGTTCTCGGTCATTAAATCCCGCACTATTTGTGATGATCTCTTAAAGTGACGTTTTTATTTTTACCTGCAGACACCCCTTGACGAAGAAAACGTTGATATTCCCGCAGGTTCTTCGTTCTGATTATCAGGATTTTATTTCAACTGAATTAAATACGCGACGAATCAACAAAAGCGAATAAGCTGTAGCTTTCGCGATACTTCGCCTGATATTGCCTTTTCTAAATTAATGAAATTGAATGAAAAACATGAAATTCGGAGTGAGGGATCCTTCCAAAAAGACTAATATTAAATTTTAAAAATCTCGTCCCGTTCCATTAGTTGAAGAGTACCTGTCGTAAAAGTACAGCGGCCCTAATTCAATATAGCCATGAGCCAAATAAATGAAATAAATTCAGGGCGAGGAAAAGGTCTGCAGCGAGTTGCAGATTTTTCAGTTCTTTTTCAAATTGTGAGATTATTGCATGTTTGAAATATTTGGAATTCAACGACAACGTCTTTGTTAGTTTGAAAAAGCAAATTCGGAGAAAGTTCTTTCTATTTTGCCATGTTACGCATTTATTCTAAGAAATTATGTACAATCTTCTATAATTACAGAAACTTAACAAATGGTGCAAGAGCCGGGCAAAAATCATTGTATAAAAATTCATAAAAAATTAAGGATTAAAGTTACAAAAATGGTAATTTTTTCCTAAATAGACCATGATTAGCTTTTTCTAGCTGGCTAAAAACCATTTTAAGGCGACACCTAATTAAGAAGTTATATTTTTTGGGCCAAACTGTAGAAAGTTGATAAATGGTGGAGGTGCCGGGTGAATTCAAAATATAAAAATTCATAAAAAATTAGGGATTAAAGTTACAATAATAATAATTTTTTCCTAAATAGTCCATGATTAGCTTTTTCTAGCTGGCTAAAAAGCATTTTAAGGCAACACCTAGTTCAGAAGTTATGATTTTTTGGCCCAAACTGTAGAAAGTTGATAAATGGTGGAGGTGCCGGATGAATTCAAAATATAAAAATTTATAAAAAATTAGGGATTAAAGTTACAAAAATGGTAATTTTTTCCTAAATAGTCCATGATTAGCTTTCTCTAGCTGGCTAAAGCTCATTTTAAGGCGACACCTAGTTCAGAAGTTATGATTTTTTGGCCCAAACTGTAGAAAGTTGATAAATGGTGGAGGTGCCGGGTGAATTCAAAATATAAAAATTCATAAAAAATGACGGATTAAAGTTACAAAAATATTAATTTTTTCCTAAATAGTCCATGATTAGCTTTTTCTAGCTGGCTAAAAAGCATTTTAAGGCGACACCTAGTTCAGAAGTTATGATTTTTTTGGCTCAAATGGTACAAAGTTGACAAATGGTGGAGGAGCCGGGTAAAATCCGAAATATAAAAATTCATAAAAAATTAAGGATTAAAGTTGTAATAACGGTAATTTTTTCCTAAATAAACCATGATTAGCTTTTTCTAGCTAGCTAAAAACCATTTTGAGGCGACACCTACTTCAGAAGTTGTGAATTTTTTGGACCAAACTGTAGAAAGTTGACAAATGGTGGAGGAGCCGGGTGAATTCCGAAATATAAAAATTCATAAAAAATTAACAGATATAGTTACGAAAGTGGTATTTTTTTCTTAGAAAGACTATTATTAGGCCCTTTTAGGTAAATGAAAACTATTAGAAGACAACACATGAGGCAGAATTTATAATATTTTATGTAGTTTTTAGCCATTTGAAAAAGTTTATTACGGAGTTAAATTTTATCTAGAAAGATATTATTTAACAAAACAGTAACTTTTCTAGAGGTAAATTTTTGCGTCGCATGAAGGATTTGAAAAATGATATTTGTTAATTAACGTCATCTTCAATCAAGTAATTTGAGGTAAAGACATGAGACGAACGCTGGAGATGCTCCTGAAACTTCTGTAACATATTGAATAACATTGAAAGGCTCGTTAGATAATATGTACAGGCATGTGTAGGGTGCGTTATACGTTCATTAGACACGTGGGGGAATAATTGGTAACTTATTAGAGACGGGAAATGCTGAAACAGTAAAACACAAGGCAAGAACCGGGGATGATAAATTTTGTTGCTGCCAATAATAAAATGAGGGAGAATCCCTACAAACAGCGCTTTTTTGCCATCTGTTCGCTCACCACATTATTCCTTCCTACGCAACCTCAAAGGGGTTGCAACCAGGTACTGTAATAAATCCATTTACTTAAAATTCGCACAAACCTCAAGTGCTCCTCCTTTCAGGCCGAAATAATGGATCGCAGCCCATAAAGCTGCGTTCGACATTTTCAGGGCGGAAATTTCGGCGAGTTTTTGATGTAGGTTAAATCATTTGATGATTCCATTGACCTTTTCCACAGGTTCGTATAGACGTATAGACCAGCCGGGTCGATAGTGACGCCGTCGAGGAAGACGTTGCGAAAGTAAACAAGCAAAGGACAAAAGAAACAATTAAAGTTACATAAAGTAAACAATGAAGTTTTAATGCCATCCTCGGCCACATGAATGAAATTACGTCTCACTCGTCTCTGCTGAAAGAATCGTGAGCTGGAAGACGTTAATTGTCAAGTTTCCAATTCCGCGCATTTCGCTCCGACAGAACCTTGGAACACCGCACAAAGGTTAGGTAGGTTCCTCCGTCGACTTTCCCTTTCGCCCGGTTTTTTGCAATTGTTGTTCGAAAACAAACCCGATCGCTCTGCGATTAAACATTATTTATCGTGCCAGATGGAATAACTGAATGTGTTATTATGTAGATTCGAGCGGGACTCCCTAATTAGGCCGTGCGTATTCAGAAGTCGTGTATAGAACCGCGCCGTACGTGATGTAATAATAACACTTAACCGTTTCTATTGGCGGGGATACTGTTAACTTGACATCCCCGCTTTTGCATATTTTCCGGTTATTGTTCCGATTCACAAATATTCGGCGGCACGCAGCGGCGCATCTACACTCCGGGCCACAGGACCACCCCCCCATTGAGTAAATACAGCAAGTACATAGTTCATTCTAAGAGTGTTTTAGGCATGCCCGAAGGCTTTAAACTCTTTTCCATGGCGTCTAGGGGATGTCCCCTCAAAAAGGAAAGATTGAAGATAAAATAGTCTCCACGGAACAAAAAGTAAAAGCAGGGGTGGTTTTAGCCAAAGTCCTACATGACAAAAGTTTTTACGAAAACTAGATGCTTTTAAACAAAATTAGACACAAAGAAAATGTGTTATAGGAGAAAGCAGAAGAAAAAAAGATATTAATTCAGTGACACAAGAAAGAAATGAACGAGATGGTGATGAATAAAAAACTAGCTGGAGACTCAAAATTACCACGGTCACAGTTCAATTAATAGCTGAAGTCGCCATGGTCGATGTTCCTCCACCAGTTCTTTAGCCCACCAGCCACCAATTGATGTTTAAAAAGCTAAGATAATGTCGTAAAGAATTGGAGAAGAAACTTAGCTACTTGGAACCAAGACTAGAACTTTGAAGGTATCAGACTAATTACTAATTTAGTTTTATTGTTCTTCTCGAAAGTAGGAATGATCACAGGAACAAAACTGGATTTATCAAAACGTGAATCTTAAAAAATAGAGAGGTAGTAAATAAATGGGAACAAATATAATGCTTACCAAATCAAACCATACATCCCTTGCACTGTCCACCAGAAAATTTAATAAGCATCAAAAAATCTAAATGAAATCCAAATTATTATACATAAGAAAATGAGAACATCACCACTAAAATAACTATGCTGCGTATTGTTTTACCATTGATTGCTTTTTAAATTCTATATCTCTATCAATTTTACTGAATGTTCACCAAATTTAGAACGCTCAAGTTACGCGTCCGTGCTGTACATAATAAATATTCGCGCTGTCCATTTATATTTAGTGTTTTTCAAAAAAACTATTTGTGCGTCAAATAATTATTCTATTACTCCAAAAATGAAATATGCTCGCGCATCTCTTCTTGCCGCTTGCGCTTTCAGACAAGAAGCACGCGAAAAAAGTTTTGTACAAGGTCAGTTCAGGGCCCTGTAATTTTTTTTTAAAAGCACCATTAAAAATTACTACTAAAAGAAGTTTTACGTTTTACATAATGCAAGCCAATTACAGCAAAGCATTTATATATTACGGAAATCAATATCTTTTTTTGTGCAAACCACTTCTATTTTTACTCTTATTTTCCTTGCCCTAGCACATATACATCTGTAATTTTGCATAAAATTATTTACAATTTGCACAACATTTTATTGCTTGTGTATTTTTGATCAACAAATAGTATTTTTAACTGCTAAATAATATAAGAGACTGTCGAATATTAAATATCTGGGTATTATGTTAGAATTAAATGCGGAATAAAATTTGGTGAACATTTAGTATTTATGGTCACCAAAAGTTGTTTTGGCGAACAAAATATATAAGAAACCAGCATTATGTCAATATTTGGTTGTCGCTTTAAGATTATGTGTTTTCTTAATTTTGGTGAGCATTTAGTATTTTTGGGAAATGAAAGTATTTTTTTGTATGAAAATATTGGGTACATTTGGTAAACTGTTAAATACGACCCTAAATAAATTATATAAAGAGTAACACAAAGAAAAATATTGGACATAACACTATCATGAGCACTTGAATAAGAGGAAACTGAAACACAGTAATTTACCAAGAGTAGCATTAATGAAGTAGAATGGAACAAGAAGCCAAAATAAAGGACAAGACCACGTTAAAGTATGAAAACATTGCAAGACATGGTATGATCAATGATGGAGATCTAAATTGGGTCAGAACTGTTGAACAATTGAAAAAGTTTTGGAAAGACTATTAAGGGATGTAGAAGATGTAAGTGATGTAGAAAAATAAGACTCTCTTAGAGTTACGCCAAATTGGGCGTCCTCGGCGATTGTCCAGTTGGTATACGCTCCTGCTGGTGCTATCCACAAATCATCCTCATCCTGAAAACTGGTGCGTTGCTGAAACAATTAATTACAGGGACGTTTGCGCACCGGATTTGCTAAAACGGCGTCGCTACCGCTGCACTTAGCGGGCTTCTGAAATTTTCGTCTCTACTTGAGAGCTTGATCTGATTTAATTAACAAGACTAATTAATATCGGGGAGTTGGGGGCACTCCTGCAAGGTCATATTGTATTTTCCATCGCCTTAATTGAAATTACGTAGGTGTTAACGAGGAGGGAAGAAATAAAATTCATCGATGAGTTTATTAAATTACATTCAATTTAATAGCGTTGGGATTCAATTAATCGTGACTGATTATTTAGTTGAACGCATGCCTATCCTTTCGCACCACGTCTGTCAACCGAGTCCTTTGACAGCTAAATTAACGATAATAATAACAATTATTATTCGTTAAGTATTGATCGCTCTATTCGTTGCCACGACGAGGCGTTTTATTTTGCAAAATTTTCGCTTCGAAACTAATTAATTTTAGCGTAAAAATTGTTATTACAACAACGTGCCACATGCGCACGCCAGCGCCACAACAATACAGAGAAAAATACATTCTACCTTTTTTAACTCAATTTATTAAAGTAATCAAAGTGAATTAAAAAAAAATAGAGATATGCCAATTTCAGCTTGTGGTAGAATTTTTAAAACTTAATTATTCAGGCGGATTTACATATTTTCTTTTTAATTTCGACTCCAATAAAACTATTGTTTTTATAGCAATAATATAAAAATTACTGAACGTGACAACCATAAACTGGAACGAGTTTATTATGGCATAGAACGACAAAAAGTGCATAAAAGTTTCGAAAGTGCAAAAGGCCAAAGTGACAATGAAACAGAGCAACGTTTAGGTTATAACTTTCACTGAAGATCATATTGTTGGAACAGATGGCCGGGAATTCACATGTGTTGTAGCGTGAACGAAATTAAAAGTTCTTCGTCAATGGCCCGCTCTTCTACAATTTTACAAAGACAATAATAATTACTCCAATGCTGAAATTTTAAATTCTCCATTATTGAGGGCTCTGAGGTCTAACTACATCCTTCTTGAGAAAGCTTGTAAATAAAAATCATGAATTATTTCAAGTTACTATCCTAAATCAAAAGCTTCGTGGATGAAACGTTAGGTGCACATGTCGCTAATTATTCGAATGAAGTGGGTGACTAGGAATGTTGAATAACTGTGTGCTAGTGGTTATGCGTTAGTTAATAGCCGCAAGATAATCTTGGAAACTTTTTGCAAATGATTGGGTTTTCTACGTGAGTCAACGAGTAACTATCCAAATTAGGTGCTGCAAATTACTTGCTTCAACCTTTGTGCTTTGGCTTGATGCGAGAAATATTTCTTAACATTGCTTCCATTGATGTTGGCAAGAAACGGTTGCATATATTTACTTTTATTTTGCGAATTTTACTCAAGTGATACAGTTTCGGTTGATGTTGCAAATGGAAGCAAAGTTTTAGGGGTTAGGGTAATTAGAGGATAGTTATGGAGTTCAACTTCCTGGATTTCTGCGACTCTTGAGCAGATTGAAATAGCTGCGTATTCAGTTTCCTGAGCACTCGTGAAATTCGCGATTAATTGTTGCTATTCAAGAGCCGTAACCGCGCAAGGGCAGTAAACCTAACTGTAGGGCTATAGAATAACTATTACGTCCGGGTTAATAAATAATATTGCGCCATCTGCGCCAAACAATCCGTAAAATTAATTTACAACTCCTACAGAGAGGCATTGTTGGGAAAGTCAATAAGAAGAAAGATGGCAGCGGGTATTTTGCAATAAACGACCCACGCAGCTGAGGACGACATTTGCAGTCATTCGATCTGCGAGGTAGGTAAGTTGCAAAATTCTTACATGACGTGGTGCGCTTTGATGTGGCTTGATCAATTTTAGCCGCTCGTGGCAGGGTTTAATGCAATTTCCTCTCGCGTCCCCCGTCAAAAGTTCCATCATCATTTCCAAATTCCTGCCCGGAGTTTGGGAAATTATTCATCGAGGCGGCGATCGTTTCAATTACTTCATTTTCGTCAGAATTGCCACGTCCATCATTCATCAGCGGAAATGTTGGTTTCCGGTTTGCAGTATTGATTTTGGCTCTAGCCGAGTGTATTGTTTCAATCAAAAACTGTTTTTCTATGGAACTTTGGCAATGCCATGAATGCGAAGGGAGGGCAACAAAAGACCGGGGTGACGGGCTCTGTCATATAACACAATATTAATCACAGTTTCCATCAAAGGATCTTTTTTCTGCTAAGAAATGTCGGATATTATAAATGCGGCTTAAGTATTTACGTATTTAATTAAACCCACTGCGCGTTCTGTAACGTGACGCATAACTGTAAATTCTTTGGCAGCAAGGCCGACATTTGCATTCCTTGAAATTGAAAGTGAGTACCTGAAGAACCAGAACTACTGAGCAGAACTAAGCGAACAAAACACTAACGTAACGTTGATATTAAAATATTTGATCTTCGACAAGTGAAAGCGCTTTTCTTCTGTATTGCGTAAAGGACCCCAATTTCAAAAATTCGGGTGTTGGAAAGTTATTGGCGGAATAACCTCCGACCCCGACTGTCATTGTTGGCGGATGCCGGAAATTAACGGCCCGCGAAATTTTTGTATCTTTAGATTTTCACAAACTAAAAGCTATACAACTTCTGAAAATTGAATCTATTACTGAGACACAAGGTTTAAATATTTTAACCAAAATTGACTTCTTTATTTTAAACTTCAAGCTTTTCGTACTTGTAGTTTACGAATAGCCACAGAAACACTAATTAGTTTTATATTTTTTGATTCAACATAAATTTCTCCATCCATAAGTTACAAGTCTTCAAAGTTGCAAAAATTTTGATTTTGGGGAAGACAAAAAAAAATTCTAGTAATTTTTGCAAACTTTGCCACGAACGGAGGCAAAAGCGGGCAAAAGCTCTCAATATGCCCGAGCACTTTGAGCAACGATGTCGTTTGCTAATCACAGCATAGCGAACAACTTGTGCTTGGACTTTCTCCACCATTTTACATTTAACAACAGTTTCGAAGTTCACGGATCATTAAAGTCGTAATAAGCGTTATAAAACCATTGTGTGATGCTCTCCCCCTTGCCGTAATTAAATCTAATTACGCCGGGGAGATGTCGTCGCAGATTCCAACACATAATTGCAGCTTTAAGCGACCTCCAATCGAGCTTAACGGTCCATATTTTAAGCAAATGCTTATGAAGGCTCGCCTCTCGCTATAAATAAGCGAAAGCGTTAATAGCAACAAATGACGAGAAATAAACAAGCAGCCGCTCGAGCTTAGTGTCGGGGGGTAAAATTTCGGCAGGGATCGAGCGAGCAGGGGCCCCATTAATTTACGATTTGGGAGGATTTAAGAACAGGACGAAGCTGCAGTTGACACCGATAAATCTCGGTGAATCCCACAGAAAAAAAAACCCTCTTCCAGCCTCCGGACTTCTAATTTAATCAAATTAACTGTCGCAACTCCGTGTATACGTTAACGCAGTTCTTGGAGGGGAAAAAACAAAACGATTTTACCTTACCCTGTTTTCGATGTGGCGTCTGATGAATTTTAAAACACCACCTGATTAATATTCATGGAGATAACGACGGTTTGAAAATTAAATTTTCAATCAAAATCTAAAATGTACACAAGGCCGCCAGCGACGCCGCCACAACGAATACCAAAATCCGGGGATCTTTAATTTTTAATGCAATATTTAGCAAACAACGGCGACGTCAACAGCTACATACGCGGAGGGTGGACAGTTTGCGTCATGGGGATATTTTTCCTGGTCTTTGTTCTGAACAATCATAGCGGCGCAACGAAGCAATAGAGCTGAATTGCAAATGAAGCTGCATGAATGGACTTTAGCACATTCAAGAATTTATGCTAACTCGGTATTATCTGCAAGTTTAGGCAGGTATCAAGTTATAAATATGCAGATTTGAAAAATCAAAAAGACTTGTTCGCTGACTGTTTATACATTTTACAGCGCTGCCATATGCATGGTTGGCAAAGTTGCGAAATTATTCTCCTATACCTGAATTTTCAGTCTTAAAGAACCTGTTCTGTTAATGACCACACTTTATAGACTATACAGTGTCAAGTGCCGTCAAGTATCGTAAAATATTATTAGGTACCTATTTAATGAAATGATGGAGCAGCAAAAAGAGGGTGGATTTTGAAACAAGTACTGATAAAACTTCTTATTTGAAGCACATAGTGCGGAAAGTTCGACAGTGAGATAGGCAACTATAGTAGTTAATGATAAACTATATTCTACATAATTGAAACATAGAGTAAAAGAAAAAAAGTAGAATTGTCAAAAAGTAAATTTATGCATAGAAAGTTATAGAAGAGGTCAATGACATATATTCCTAGGAAAGAAAACAATAAGTTACAACTATAGAAAAAAGTCATACTAATAGAAATTACTTCACAGAACAGAAACGTGAGAATCACCAAAGAAAGGATACAAACTTTTGTACTCTCACAAAGATAAGGAATAAAAAGTGGGTCATAGAGAGCTTAGAGGAGAAGAATATAATAGAGAAAATGGCATAGAATCAATGACTAATATACATACATATTGTAGGTAGTATTGTAACTATACAAATATTGTTTATAGGAGGCTTGGGGGCTATAAAATAAGGATTAGCTATTCATTGGAATATTTTAAAGAAAGCTAATACCAAATCCATAATTAAACAACAGGTGAGTGTAGAGAAGACAGTAATAGAAAGAAGTAGTATCTATAATACCTGTACAAATATGGTTAATGGAAAATTACAGTAGAGAACCAAAACATGACAATTACCAAAAGAGGATATAACCGTCTGGAGTATCACAAACAAAGTACAGCTAGACCATGAAGATTACTAAAAAAGAATAGGAAACCATCGGAATTTTTTAAAGAAGAAAACAAAGTAAAAAATGAAAGAGAAATGAGTGTAAAGAACATGATAATGAAGGAAGTATGTAACAGAAGGAGATCTAAAATCAGTTAAAGAGAAGGTATTAAGTCATTGGGGCCTCACAACGAAAAGAAAACAAGAGATAGAACAGCCAAACCCCAATGTACCTAGTAGAGAAAGAAATACTTTTGTTTTACTTTACTTTATACAAAAAAAACTAAATCAAGATAGCCAGGTCTTCATTAGCATCTTTTGGTCCATATCTTCTTTGCCCTCAAGTTAGAGACCTCAGATTTTTTGTTTACTTCCTCCTCTCATTCACTGTACGATGATAGAGAAATTGCTGTGTTCCCATTTGAATTTATTGATAAAATTGTAAAAAAAAACTTACTAAAATTGATTAGGATTTTAGAAGAGAAGTTAAAGTGTCAATTAGTATCTTCAATCAAGTACACTCAAAAGTTATGAAACAATCGAGTTCTTTTTAAACACTTTTCAAAACAAAACAACTGTTTTTATCCTTGGAAGGTTTATCTTCGCTCAACAGTTGACCATAAGGTTTAAACTTTTCATGAATCGATCTTATATCAAATTGGACGAATTTGTTATTTAAATACATTTCCATGTTACCATTTGGAGTTTTTGAGAAAAAGTTTATTTTATGTTATCGCTCCCGGGAGCTAGAAATATTTTCAGATTTTTGGATTTTATTTTTGGATTTTTTGATGGACGATTTTCTCAATAAATTTTTTCCCTTATTAATGTGGAAATAATAGGATCTGAGATAAATTCGGTCGTCATTCTAAGGACCCTGTACGTTTTTGATCCGAACTGTTCTATATGCACTGCGGAGCAGCTTTAACGCAAACAATTCAAAAACACCCATAAAGTGGGGCACAATTAAAGTTCTAGGACTTGTACAAATTAAGTTTAGCGGAAATGGGGCTTAATTTGAATTCGTCTTTTTCAGCAGCCTCCACTTTATCGGTCCATAGGCCGCTTTGGCTCTTCTGGTCCGTAATATATTTTTACGATTTGTTTATGAACCATCATTAAAATGCAAAAGTCGGCCAGTTCCAGCCAAAGGCTTTCGATTCGATCTGAGAGAGAGGCAGCCTCATCAAAATCGGAATGTACCCCGTGCTATTCGTGCAAAGCCGAAATTGGAACATTTAACACTTCAAAGGTGCAATTTCTCTTGCCATAAAGTCGAGCCGACGTCGACAAAGGGAAAAATTACGGAAACATCTCAACCAAAAACCAGGAAATTAAGCGATTTGCCTGTCGATTCTGAGGCTTAATCGTCGAAATCCTGAAGCGGGATTACCGATATTTGTTGACCTTTGGTTAAATCCGCCAGATTCGGCAGTAGGACGATGCGGGTCTCGGAACGAACGTTCAATATCTCCAGAACTGCTCGGCCATCGCCCCCAAATTTCTTCCAAAGAAAAATTGTCGTCTTAACGGACCTTGAACGATTTTAAAAGTGAACGTACCTGCTGTGAAAGGTCACGATCTTAATCGTCGGTATTGCTGGAGTGGCAGCTTAACTCACCTTGCCCCAACTTCCGTTCAAGCACGAAATCATCATTGGTGCATTTGCAATTAATTGGTCGCTTCTGTTTCACGCTACTAAATTTAATAAATATGTATTGAAAAATTAAAAGTTTGTATTACGCAAGATTGAAAGCGCATGTGCTAACGCTAACAGCGAAAGCGAATTTCATTAATATTAATGCGGCGTTCTCATGATTTTTATGCCGGTGCAGCGCGATTTGTTCTGGTTATACTTAATTAAATTGTGCCGCACTAAATAATATATTTAGCCAAAAAGCCAAATGGCGGTCAAGAATTTTGGGGCGACGTAACTTTGACGAAACTTCGATGTCGTTAATGGAAAAAGGGAACTATAGCGCTTTTTAACACTCACCCTTCGGGGAAATTACTCTGAGGATGCACGGCGGGTACCGTAATCAGTTCAATGCCTGAATTATTTACCGGTTGAATTGTTTGAATTTTTTAAAAGACTGAAGACAAGCGGGCGAAAATAAGTCCACGAAAAGTTGGCAATAGCCATGAAGCAAAGGGAAGGTCAAATTTGATAATGCACCAAATATTATAGTGTAACCACTGCTAAAACTTTTAGATCCTTTCAATGACTTCTTTCTTAACTCTTATGGAGCTTTGATGGCCGAATCAATTTAGACATGGACAAACTCAAATAGTTGTTTTACAGTTACATTCCAAAAGAGGTGCTCAAAGTTTTGTCGTGGTCTCTTCCAAATTTTGAAATAGATCTATGGATAAATAAGTTTTGGCATCAACAATTTGTGTTGAAAACTATTATTTCCGAATGTCTTCTGTGTTGCTGATTGTGTCTTTCGCGTCGTTTGGCGCTAGGGCGTTTGGAGAAAATAATCTGGCGGCCATCTCCGTCGATTTCGAGTCGAATTCGCCCTTTGAAGCCGGTAATCAGGAGTCCGATCGCCCGCCTTCTCTGATGGCGCATCGAAATCAAGAGATTAAATTTCCCCCCGTACAATCACCATCAGCAATTTTTTCCGGACGACTGCCCGCCATCAGGAGCAAACGGAACTCTCCTACTTACCCTTGGTCACTATCTCCTACTTTTGCATCACGTTCTTCATTAGTCCGGTTTCCCGATTCCCGTCCCGTTTGGCGTAACGGCCGATTTCGTCGAAACAATAACACCTTCCCGCATCCCGCGATAATTTCTGCATGCTCAAATTCATCCGGAATCCGGGAAAATCGCCATGGCGGCCCCGGGATAAAATCCGTTTGTTTGGTGTCATAACACATATCGCGTTTCAAAAATAAACTAATCTGCATGGAAATGGCTGTCAAATGGCCAACTGTCCTTACATCTTTATGGTTTTATTCACCGGACTTTTCACAGGGCCGGATTTATGGCTCAACTAAATTGGACTAGATCTAGAGGATTTCGTTAGGTATGGCGAAACTGGCCGTTTTCGCATAATCATCCGGGAGTTGAATTAGAATACTGGTCTGACGTGTGAACTCTGCCGCAGAGGTTCCAAAAACTCACGGTCCGCGCATTTTTGGCATAATGACGCCCGCCTTCTACGTGACGGGATTTTAACATTGACATAACGTTTGTTTAAGTAACAGGACATGCCCATGACATTCAAGTTTGGAAAAATATTTTGTAAGGCTGATACCTCGTAGGAGGTTTAACGGTTTAAGTGTAGTATTTATCGGCGCTCTAAAAGGAATCGACACAATTATTGAAATAATAGAGCAAAGTCGCCGCGATTGCGACCATACTCATTAGATACTTTGTAACGGTTCTGTTTTGCCCCGTTTCAGTTTGGCCAATTTGAGGTTAAGCGCTTCGCTTTGTCAAAGAAAACCACGAATCTTGATTAATTTAACTCCTTGAGTACAGCCCTGTACCGTTGCAATTTTTATAGCGCAGCTGTACTTTTCGTTATTGTTTTACTACGCCAGTTTTTTGACGCCGTGAGTAAAAAAGTAGATCGCGAAAGTGACCTGATTGGTCAGAACGAGTGGCGTGATACCCCCTCTTTGAGTTTTTAATTTCCGGAACGGAGGAAGTGGTGAAGAGTTGACGATAAGCTGTTGAATCGAACAGACGCAGTCGGTGTGTAACCGAGTTTCCTCATTGTTGTTGTTTTGGCTTTAGGCCTTTTTGCTGTATGGTTGCCCACTTTTGTCGTTTTTTTGGTAAAGTTGCCAAACTCAACGTTGCGGTAGTACCGTGTGATTATTGTATTTTGTGTTTGTTTTAAATTTTGTACTTTCGCTTTAATTCGCTTGTGGTGCGGTTGTGCGCGAATAGCGCTACCCGGCGTTGCTTTCAAGAAACCCCCGTGTTCTTGGAAATAGTGCGTAATTCGAAGAAGGAGGAAGAAACCGGTAGCCATCTTGGACACTACTGCCGATGTTTATCAGTTGCACCACTTGTAACTAGATTTTGGCGAGCTGTGGCAGTGCCGCCCTTTGTTTTTGGATTTTGGTTTTGAGGCGTCCATCTTGTTTGTTGTGACGTTTGCCAACAATCTTAACTTTTTGATATCCCCTGGCCTGGAAACCCTGCATGGATTAACAACTGGAGCTTCCTCGAACCACTGAGGTCCAGGTATCCGTGCCATTTTTGTCGCTTTGAATTGCCCAGTTTTTCGGTCGTGTTTTGAAACATAATTATTGGGTCAAACTTTTATTCCGGTTTTAATTTAAATTCAAAATTAAGATTATTATTGTTGTTGTTGTTTAAAGCACTTGTTCTTTTCTTGTTAACTTTAAATCTTTTGTTTAATTAAATATATTGTTATTTTAAGTTGTGTGTTGTTATTGGTTGTCATCTGTTGTCACTGGCGCCCTTTAACAAATTTGTGGCAACAGGTGATAACACTCTCACCCTTCACCCTTTCGCACCCTGAGTAAGAGTCTCTTGCCAATGCTGGTGATATCGAAAAGATGTAACCACCGCCAGCATTGAAGTTTCATTTTTTTTTTAGTGTGAAAGTGGTTACAATTTGGCGCCCTGTGCGTGGGGCACGAATTTTTGAATACTTTTTAAAATTTTGACTCAGGTGTGAAGGTGAGAAACAGTAACAATTTAACGTTGAGGTTGGCAAATCAAGTATTTTTGCGTTCGATTTATAGCTGCTGACTTTTTGATTCCCCTAGTGATTCGTTCTGACTTTTTCGGTTGTTTTTTATAAGTTTTTATTTTCCATCATGGTGTCGGTTAATCACCTTAAGTCCTTGGAGTTGGATTATGAAATTAAGATTCGTGGTAAAGTACCGGTAGATACAGTAGAAGCCAAACGTAAACAATTGAGAGCTCTATTAAACCGTGAGGTAGCGGTGAACAAGACATCTGTTATGGCGTTTGAAGATGATCTTGCTGAACTTGACGTGACTATTGCCGATCTAACTCGAGAAATTTCTGAACTGGACATGACAAGACAGAATGTTATTCAGCGAATCCAGACTCGATTGAGTCATGCCGTAAATCGTGTTGCTTTATTAAATGATGAGGGAAACCCCGAAAATATTAATGAACGATGTAAACGTGATGATTCCTTGTTAATGCTGGAAGGTGATTTGCTTTCTCGTCTTGATGCTAGTGCGTCTGCTGATCCCTTGCTAACCACCCCTGAGGTGTCTCTTTCTGGTAATCCTGTTCATGCTTCCTCTGTAAATGTTCGTACTGAACCTGTTCATAAATGGGGACTAAAGTTTGCTGCTTCAGAAGACATGAGTTTATCGCATTTTTTGTTGCGTGTTGATGAACTAAAGGTAGCTCGCGGAATCAATGATGCTGAATTGTTTCGTAGCGCGACTGACTTGTTTTCGGAACCAGTTTTAACTTGGTACCGCAGTAATAAAGAGGGTGTTTCCAATTGGGAACAATTGGTTGTCCTGTTGAAGCAAACTTTCCTTCCTGAGGACTTTGAGGAAAAATTATTGGCTGAAATCAATGCTCGTCGCCAGGGTTCGAAAGAATCGGTGGTATTATTTATCTCTAGTATGCAAGGCCTTTTTCAGCGTTTGCCCACCCCTTTACCAGAGGGTAAGCGGGTTAAAATTATTAGGAAAAATCTTTTGCCAGAATATATTATGCCTTTATCTATCATTCCCATTGCTTCAGTTAAAGAACTTATAAACTTATGCCTGCAGATGGAGCAAACCAAAAGTCAACTCTCTTCTCCTCAATCTAATCCAGATCGACAATTTTTGGAACCTGACCTGTCTGGTCTACATGTCGGAGATTTTCCAAAACCTCCCAATCATGTTTCTTCTTCTGTGACTTGTTGGAATTGTAAACTTTTGGGTCATATTTTTAATAATTGTCCTCAACCGCGAACACGGTTTTGCTTTTCTTGTGGCGAGCCCGGAGTAATACGTTCAAATTGTTTGCAATGTTCAAAAAACGCACCTCTTGCTGTGTCCAGGAATGTAACCCAGCATCAAAACAAAGTAGAAAATCATTCCAAGACCAACAAATCACCCAAAAACCCACAATGTGTAAGTCAGACCGGTACCAAGTCTGCCTCACCAAAACCTCAAAACCCACAATAAAAATTGTGACTGATCCATCTGATTGGAAAAAGTGGTGTAGTCGCGTTCATGATTTTTGTAAAATTAAAACCACTCATTTAGCTTCGTCACATGTGTTTCATCATAAGCCATTTGATGATCGTCCTTATGTTAATATTGCTATTTTACACCGTACGGTGACTTGTTTAGTTGATTCTGGAGCTAATTTATCGGTGATCGGTAAACGTGGTTTAGGAATGTTACGTGACTTGAACTTGTCTATCAAAACTGATCCTGCTTTTGTACATGTCACCACCGCTGATGGCAACAATCAGTCAGTTTCAGGTTATGTCACCTTGTCTGTTCATTTTGCTGGACATGTCAGAACTTTGAAATGTCTTGTGGTGCCCACAGTTGATCATTCCTTAATTTTGGGAATAGACTTTTGTAAATTATTCCGTGTACAGTTAGATTTTTCTTCTGATCATATTATCACACCAAATCGTTTTTATTTAAATGTGGTTAATTCTTTACAGTCTCGTGCTGAGTTGAAACCAAACGAGGTCAAGCGTTTGGATGCTGTTAGTCAAAGATTTATGCAGTTGAATCGTGCAGAACTCGGTCGAACTCACTTGTTAACTCATACCATTGACACTGGTAACGCCACCCCCATTAAACAACGTCAGTACCCTTTGTCTCCTGCTATGCAGAAGCACTTGTTTAAAGAAATTGAGGAAATGCTTAGTCTCAATGTCATTCAGCCTTCAAAATCCCCATGGTCTAGCCCATTGTGGCTAGTTCAGAAAAAGTCTGGTGCATGGCGTACTTGTTTTGATGGTAGGAAATTGAACTCGGTAACTGTAAAGGATTCTTATCCACTTCCCTTGATTGACTCAATATTAGATAAAGTTCGTGATGCCTCTTATCTAACGTCTATTGACTTACGTCATGCTTTTTGGCAAATTCCGCTTGATGAAGCCTCAAAGCCTAAGACAGCCTTCACTGTTCACGGCAAAGGACTTTTTGAGTTTAATGTAATGCCTTTTGGTTTGTCCAATAGTCCTCAGTCCATGCAACGACTGATGGATGCTGTCTTAGACCCTTCTTTTGAACCCTTTGTTTTTGTATATCTTGATGATATTATAATTGCCACTCCTACTTTTGAAGAGCATTTAGTTGTTTTGAACCGTGTTTTCGAAAAACTTCGTGATGCCGGTTTAACTATAAATCTTAAGAAGTGTGAATTCTGTCGTTCCTCTCTTAAGTTTCTTGGTTTTATTGTTGATGAGTTTGGGCTTAGAACTGACCCTGACAAGGTCACCAGTATTTTGAACTACCCTGTACCTAGAAACACCACCCAGATTAAACGTTTGATCGGTCTTGTCTCTTGGTATAGACGTTTTGTTAAAGACTTTTCGACTATTTGTGCCCCTATAACGAATTTGTTGCATGGTAGGAAGAAAGGCGAAGCCATTCAGTGGAACCCAGATGCCGAAAAAGCATTTTTGGAGATTAAGTCCTGTTTAGTTTCTGCTCCTGTTTTAATAAGCCCGAATTTTGACAAACCTTTCATAATTCAAACAGATGCCTCAGACACCGGTCTTGGCGCTGTTCTGTTTCAAGAGGAAAATGATTGTGAACACCCTATAGCGTACGCTAGTAGGACGTTGACTCGCCCTGAACGCAATTATAGTGTCACCGAAAAGGAGTGCCTTGGTGTCCTTTTTGGTATCGAGAAATTTCGCTGTTATGTTGAAGGCACCAGATTTAAAGTTCTGACTGACCATCATTCTCTTATTTGGTTAAACAATTTAAAGGATCCAGCTGGACGTCTCGCCAGATGGGCTCTTCGGTTGTCCCAGTATGATTTTAAAATTGAGCACCGTAAAGGTTCCCTAAATGTTGTTGCGGATGCATTATCAAGAAGCTTAGACATTGTTAATGTTGATCATTTTGTCCCTGATACCTGGTATCGCCAAATGTTAACCAAAGTTCAAGATAACCCCGAAACGTATCCATCTTTCCGCATGGAAAATAATGTTTTGTTTAAATTTGTCCCGTCCACTATCTCGATTAAGTCTAATTTCAATGATTGGAAAATTGTTGTTCCAACTGAAAATCGTAACGAAATCCTTAAACAGTCTCATGATGACCCCACCTCTGGTCACTTTGGTGTTTTTAAGACCCTCGCCAAAATTCAGGACTTTTATTATTGGCCCATGATGCGGAAATCAGTTGTTCAGTATGTTAAGCGTTGTCAGATTTGCGCCTCTCATAAAGCCTCTAATCAAGGTCGCGCTGGAGTAATGGGTGCATATAAAAATATTTCATTCCCTTTTCAACTTGTGTCTGTTGATCTCTTAGGGCCATTTCCCCGTTCAAAGCTAGGGAATCAACATCTTTTAGTTGTGACCGATTGGTTCACAAAGTTTGTTTTGGTTCAACCTTTGGCAAAAGCCACATCTCGTAGTGTCATTAAGTTCTTGGAAAATCATGTGTTTTTGATTTTTGGTGTTCCACAAATTTTGTTATGTGATAATGGTGTTCAGTTCACGTCAAAAGATTTCCAAAAATTTATAGATGATTACAAAGTGGAAAAGGTTTGGTATAATGCTCGTTACCATCCCCAAGTAAACCCAACAGAGCGAGTTAATCGTGTTTTGGTTACTGCAATTTCTTCTTATATAGAGGAAGATCACAAAGAATGGGACAAGAATATTTTCAAAATCGCACAAGCCATTCGCACTGCAAAGCACGAAGTAACGGACTTCAGTCCCTCTTTTTTGACATTTGGTCGTCATGTTCCTATTGATGGAAAATTTTACGGTCCTGTTGCGAGTAATCCTAACAATGTTGTCAATATTTCCGAAAAAGTTTTTTGGAAAGAGGATTTAGAAGAATTACCAGATCTATTTGTTGATGTTCGAAAGCGTCTGTATCAGTCATATCTTACTAACCAGCAGCGTTATAATTTGCGTAAGAGGCCTGTTACTTACTCAGTCGGAGATCATGTATGGAAGAAAAACTACACCCTTTCTGATGCTTCTAAAGACTATTCAGCCAAATTAGCACCTCGATTCATTCATTGTGTAATTTTTAAGAAAATTGCAAATTTAGTCTACGAGCTCAAAAATGAAGCTGGTAAAAATGTTGGTCGTTGGCATGTTAAGGATTTGAAACCTTACCATGACACCTCTTTTCCGGATGAGGATTAGGTTTTGATGGGTGGCTAAATGCTCGATAGCTCGGTTGAAGTTGAGGATGGATGAGTGACTTTTGTTTGGGATCAACATGGTTTTCGCGAAACCCTGCCCTATACAAAACCACGAGTCGCGCTGTTACGAATATCACGGCTGTCGGGAATTTTTCAAACTTCCAAACTTTATCTTTTATTTGGTTAAGGAATTCTATTTTTTTATCCCCCAGACGTGTCGTAGAAGAGCATAGGCGTGAGCGATGCCTAGTGATTTCTTGTAGGAATCCATACAATAGCTGAATCTCGTGCAGGCTAGCGTACCTTCTTGAATGACCAAAGACAGGACTCTTAATGTCTTTAATCTCTTGTTATAACCAATGAAACTGAGAAGTCATGACTACTTTGTTATAAATTTGTTCTTGTCTTGAATCTTCTAAAAAATAATGGAATATGGTTATTTTGTTCAGTCTTGAGTTCTGTGAGGTAATGATATGACCAAATTTAGTCTACAAAACATATCTTCTTGAACAAAAAAAAAAAAATTAGCAACCATCATTTTTAATTTTAAAAAAATTTTTTTTCAGTTCCTTCAAAAATTTTAAAGAAGGGAGGGATGGTGTGTAACGGTTCTGTTTTGCCCCGTTTCAGTTTGGCCAATTTGAGGTTAAGCGCTTCGCTTTGTCAAAGAAAACCACGAATCTTGATTAATTTAACTCCTTGAGTACAGCCCTGTACCGTTGCAATTTTTATAGCGCAGCTGTACTTTTCGTTATTGTTTTACTACGCCAGTTTTTTGACGCCGTGAGTAAAAAAGTAGATCGCGAAAGTGACCTGATTGGTCAGAACGAGTGGCGTGATACCCCCTCTTTGAGTTTTTAATTTCCGGAACGGAGGAAGTGGTGAAGAGTTGACGATAAGCTGTTGAATCGAACAGACGCAGTCGGTGTGTAACCGAGTTTCCTCATTGTTGTTGTTTTGGCTTTAGGCCTTTTTGCTGTATGGTTGCCCACTTTTGTCGTTTTTTTGGTAAAGTTGCCAAACTCAACGTTGCGGTAGTACCGTGTGATTATTGTATTTTGTGTTTGTTTTAAATTTTGTACTTTCGCTTTAATTCGCTTGTGGTGCGGTTGTGCGCGAATAGCGCTACCCGGCGTTGCTTTCAAGAAACCCCCGTGTTCTTGGAAATAGTGCGTAATTCGAAGAAGGAGGAAGAAACCGGTAGCCATCTTGGACACTACTGCCGATGTTTATCAGTTGCACCACTTGTAACTAGATTTTGGCGAGCTGTGGCAGTGCCGCCCTTTGTTTTTGGATTTTGGTTTTGAGGCGTCCATCTTGTTTGTTGTGACGTTTGCCAACAATCTTAACTTTTTGATATCCCCTGGCCTGGAAACCCTGCATGGATTAACAACTGGAGCTTCCTCGAACCACTGAGGTCCAGGTATCCGTGCCATTTTTGTCGCTTTGAATTGCCCAGTTTTTCGGTCGTGTTTTGAAACATAATTATTGGGTCAAACTTTTATTCCGGTTTTAATTTAAATTCAAAATTAAGATTATTATTGTTGTTGTTGTTTAAAGCACTTGTTCTTTTCTTGTTAACTTTAAATCTTTTGTTTAATTAAATATATTGTTATTTTAAGTTGTGTGTTGTTATTGGTTGTCATCTGTTGTCACTGGCGCCCTTTAACAAATTTGTGGCAACAGGTGATAACACTCTCACCCTTCACCCTTTCGCACCCTGAGTAAGAGTCTCTTGCCAATGCTGGTGATATCGAAAAGATGTAACCACCGCCAGCATTGAAGTTTCATTTTTTTTTTAGTGTGAAAGTGGTTACAACTTCTAGAAATTAACAAAAGTAGTACAACGATATTTCGCATTTACTTGTAGATCATCATTTAGAGAACTGAGAACTGGCCAATTCACTGCGGACTTTGTTTTAGCATGCTATTAAAACATAGAGTAAGTATTCAACATCCACTAACTGCGTCAATTTACGGTAGTCTCAAGTGGGACTCTTACTAATAGAACATTCTGAATTTTGGATATTATGAAATATTAAAATGTGAAATAATGAGATTAGGTCCCAACAGCGTTACTCAATGTCGTAGTTGCCCGAAAGAATTACTCGATAAACTTATTACTTAAACTAAAAGCTCACATAATATTTTAATATACATGGAAGCTTGAGAGGTAACATCGCGTAGATACCTTTGGCCAATGCCCCAGGAAAGCACAAAGCAACAGTCGTAAACAGATAATCTTCAGAAGAACGTTTATAAATACTTCCCAAGTTAGATGTAAATTTTTTAATGGTTCTGTTTACCATTTCGCAAGGTTCGAGAACCTTTATTTTCTTTTGCATATTTTTGTTAGTATTTTGGCGCAGAATTTATTGAATCGTAGCAACAGTATTTTCTTACATTTTAGTTTTGAGCTTTATAAAAATATTTTCACTTATAATATCCCTAGTGCATTGATTAATATGCAGAAATTTTTTCCAATGCATTTCCAAAACGTATTAATTAGCCCGAGTGGAACACGAGGGCTAATTACGTTTTGGAAATGCATGAGAATAAAATTTCTGGATATTAATCAATGCACGAGGGCATATTCGGTAAGAAAATCGCAACGACACGGACATTGGGCCATTATGTCATTATGATGTCATTATTAATAAATAAATAAATGATCTTGATTGGCTGAAATAATTTCCACTTATTAATTTCATGCTAGATGCAAAAATTTCCAGGAAATTTTTATACTGTCATAGAAACGACACCGAATTCTATTTTTCTATTGGCTGCTTTTCAGTGTCGTGCGATTTTCATAAAAAAACTAATAATCTACATTTTAACGTACAGTAACGTATTCATTCATTGAGTTAGAAACAAGGTTCAAACATTTAAAAAAAAAATCTATGTGCAGTATTATAAAGGGCATATAGTGAATTGTTCTCTACCGTCTAGTAGTTGACAAAAAAAACCTTATCCATTGTCCTTAATGGCACGCAATTTTGGTTTAACCTGTCTTATCATGTTCTAGACGCTCAAATCCATTGCTCAAAAATTATGAGTGGCGCATATTATTGAGGTATAAGCTTATCACTTCCGGGTATACAGATCGTAGAAAACAAGAAAAATAAAATTATCAGTAGGAAAAGAAGAGGGGTTTTAGATCACCCTCCACCACTATTTTTAATATTGCGTTGTCTGCCTACTCAGTTTGCTCAACTTATTATTTTTCATGTTTTAAACAACTTTAAACAACTTTAAACAAAGCTGTTTAAAACAAAATTAGTGGTGGAAGGTGATCTAGAACGCCCCTTCTTTCCCTGCTACTATCCTTTGTAATCAGTTCTCTTCCAATCATTTTTTACACCTTCTACCAACCTATTTGGTTAGGCATTAAACAAAATTTTAGCCTGATGTTCACTTTTGAAAAATTTAAACATCATAAATCTTTCTCACCCACCAGAAAATAAAACGATAATAAGATACAAAATGTATAAAATGAAAGATAGAAAAAACAAAATGTCGTAACAAAAATAAGATGAAATCAAAAATAGAACCTTCTTTGTAGCCACTAAATTAAGTATGTTAGCTTTCAAAATGTATTATTGGCAAATGTTAAAGATATAAGAAGAGATGTAATAGCATTATAGTGAAGAAATCCAGAACAATGTCAAAAACAGACCAAATAATAAAAAAGTTTAAAGAAATGTTAAACTTATTAAATTTTAAGATATAAAAAAATGTAAATTAGTCTCATAGAAAGTCTAGATTCTAAAAATGGATAATAAAAATGATAGAAAAATGAAAATGGTTGTAGAAGTAGAATAAAAACTCATTTAGAAAAAAATAGTGTTAATGCTAAATAATTGCAGTCAGCTGCTTTCAAATATGAGGAATACAAAATCATATTACCTACATGCAAATCGTTTAGTATTTATGATTCATAATATTAAAGTACTCGAAAGAATATTAATCTTACAGGAAGCAATACTCTAGCAATTCTGTAAAGGTCATTCCTACAAATGGTGATATTGTGCAAGTAACAAATTAAGCTTAAAAAAGTATCCTGATTTGTTACAAATAATTAAAAAAAGTTCATGGTCTTGAAAGAAAGCGTAACTTTGAGCTTGCATTTTAACCAAATATTTAATTAGAATTACAACATTTTTAATGAACAATTTAGAGAACAAGCAGTGTTGTCATAATTTGGGTGCTATAGCTAATTTAAATTTTGGCTAGAAAATTATTTTTGTGAAATTTATTATATGTAGAGGTTTGGTTTGTAGGGGCTCAATCAAGGTAATGTTCTAGGAGCTATTATGTAAATAACTTAAATTTGTTTGGAAATTAGATAATTGATTTTAAATCTATTACGTATCAAGAATAATTATTTTATTTTAACGACACCCACGTCGAGGAGTTTCACTAAAAACTTTACGACACATTATCTAAATTTGACCCTGTTAGTAGCCTCGTACCCTGCAATAATGGTAACAGTTCCGCATTGATATGCTTGCTATGCGTAAAATTATTGGGCGCGCCTCCTTACCGTCAATTTTTCCGTTCCGAATTGCGGAAACCACTAGTTGTTTAAAAGAAATTTTTTTCCAGATTCCCATAAGTAGAGCAACAGATTACGATAATTTCAAACAATTGTTATGGCACACGTAGGTAGATAATGGCCATCACATATCAATATTTCTCATTTCCTTCTTACAAATTGAATCACCGCAACTTCACGCAAGGATTGCATGCTCCATTTCATAATACCTGCTAGTTTTGTTTGTTTATTCTTTATCGTCATGCCTAATCGAATCCACTTTCTATAACACTAACCTAAAATGACGTCGGATTTCATTAATACCTTATTGGCATTTTTGTAATGTTAGAAAGCAACCCAGAATGATTGTTGTCCTTGCTAAATTGAAAACGCGACTGAAAAAGAAATCGACGCTTACGGCAGATACCGCAACAAAAGCGAAAGATAAATATTAAGCCGTTCTGGTTGTTTCCAATAAATTTTGTCACTCTTCAAGACAACTATCTCCCTTTTCGCCCTATTCAATCAACATCAATCTTTTAATTAGCCGCCCAATAAAATTAATATAGTGAGGGGTTGTTGGCGTTGGCGGTTTTCGTATAAATGTAAATGCAAACGCGCAGTTAGCGGCAAATTAGATTTTAAAAATTGGGGGTGGTTTAATTACTGGGGTGAACTAATTTGTTTGGTGTCGCGGAGCGAAGGTCCATGCTGTAGGTATCTCGGTGTCTTTGTGCTGGCAAAATTTACGGTCGAATTTATTGCCCAATTAATGCGGCATTATCCAACAGGCGATTACACAAACAACGGTTTCCTTAGAATTCGGCGCGATATCTCACCTTGTGCGGGATTAATGAGGCAGAGAGATGCAATGATCGCGAACAGTGATCCGGCCCGATGCATTCCGGCAGGTCAACACAAAAACCACTAAACAACAAAAATCAAACTGAAAACCGAACACATAACACAATTAGCGGCACATGGTCGTGATCGCGTCTCTGCAAACGTATCCAAGCTGCAGGCTCCGGGTCACTCCTGCTGATGATGTCGGTGCTCCGGGCGCAACGTGTTTGTAGAAAGTGAAACTCGAAGAGACGGACGTGTACGCACTACAACAGTTCGGTTGTGACTGGAAAGGAACCAGAAGTTGAACCCGCCGACCCTGCTTGCTGCTGCTGCTGCTGCAGGAGAACGTGGACGAGCGCGGGAGGATTGCGCGATCCTGCCACTGTTGTGCCGGTCCTGCCGCTGAAATCCTGCAACTAACGATACGTTGTTAAGACGCCCAACCCGCTCGGATTGTCGGATGCGGGTTCATTAATCACGGGTATTATTTGCATCGTCGTCCCGACGCCGGCGACGGTACTCGTCGAGCACCATTAGCTCCAGGTCACTTTCAATTGTCCAACAGAAGGCCTGCGTCTTTACGGCTTATCACGGGATCGCCAGCAGTTGCCGCGTACGCATTTTGCGGCACGGCCACTTGCATCTGCTAACCAGCGACGGCCGAAATGGGGCCGAGAGGGACCCCCAAAAAGGAGAAAGCGAAATTCGAGTTATTCGACGAAAAATCCGATTTTCTCTTGTCATGGTTAACGTTATAATTGACAGAACAATCCGTTTTCTTCACCTTTATGAGAATGGGTTATTGTGAGAAACGGCATTGTGTGCTGCATCATATTTGCACTAGAATTTGCACACACTGAACTGTCATGTTCTTTTTTGTACCCAGTCGTTAGAACGACCAGGTCCAACCCAAGCATTCTGCGTTTTTGCCTTCTTCCCTTATCTGATCCCTCAACGTTCTGAAAGTATAAGGCTGAAACACGCTGAACTCTGAGTCTGAAGAGCTGCGACTAAAAGTTATTAGTGAATCCATGAGCAATATTAAGTTGGGTGAAAAATAATTTCTTGCGTCTTCGACAAATTTTGTTTAATTGTCTTCAGAACTTTATAGCTCTTGGTAAATAAATTCGCAACAATTAACTATAAGGTGAAACTTCTAAATTTAATTTTTTATTGGCAGAACAATCTTTATCCCTTATCTCACAAGTAGATTTATAGAACTTTTATAAAAATATAATTATTTTATCCAAGACGTATATTAATATAACTACTACCCGCAATATCATGCAGTTTCACCTAGTATCAAATACAAATGATTTGAGCATAGAGCGTAAGATTTGAAATTCGCCAAACAGCTTCTATAATTAGAAAATTAAAAAGAGTTCGGAGCAAGCCAGAATCATATAATATTCACAAGCTCGATAATACAACATCTCAATTTTAATTAGGGACTTCAGAGCTCCAAAGCGAAATAAAATTAAATGGGACTTTAATAAAGAAAGCTTTGAAATCTAACAACAAATTACAAAAAAAGTGAAAAAATATTATTAATAATTGTAATTTTTTTCGTATTTCCAAAAGAGCTCCGTACAGGTAAAAATTATCTGACTTTTGTTTTTAATATCTGATACGTAACGATTGAGACTCCAGCGTTAGATGCTTTGAAGAAAGTTAACATGCACGTTAATATAAACAAAATACAAATGTTTACTTTAACATTAAATAAATAGCCCAATTTGACTTAAGTTTGCTGTAAACCTTATCATCCGCCATTCGTTATCGAATATTCTAAACAAAAATTTAATTATATTACTAAAAATATGCGTGTTGCTTTTGCAAATTCAAAAATACGAATTTGGTGCTTATTGTCGTTCTCTGTTCGACACTCAGAAAATGGGTTATATCCATCTGCCTCATTTTACGGCTACCCGAAATGATGCATTGCAATTACTCTGCAGAAAACTAGAAATGATCTCGCGTCAAACATTATGAATATGGTTTTGAGTTATCATACTGGCGCGCGAAAACCAGGCCTGTATTAACACGTTTTATTCAGTATGAAGTAACAACGTGTGAAATGGTAACCTGGGTGAATACGACACTGGATTAAGGCGGAGCGTATCACTGTGGACTAGCTGCGTACTCAATGCATGAGCGGCGTCATTCCATTAAATTAACTGAGTTATTTACTTGCACTGGACTCATTCCATTTTCTTTTATGCAGTGATCTAAAATGAGAGAACTAATCTCTGCACGTCAAAATGGATACAGTGAGAAAGAAACGCATGTGATAGCATAGACGTTGCTCTTAAATTTTAAAGTAAGTTTCTACAGTTTCTTCAATTTTTCCGATAATCATCGTTGACTTAGTTGACGTAAGTACACAAATTTGGGAACCGCAGCTCTGATCAAGAAGAATCAGGTTATTTAGACGAGTCACATAATGACCCGGCTCACACAAATGAAAGATCACCAGTGTTCAAGCAGAATTATTTTTTGTTATTTTTGGAATACTAAGGAAGATAATCGTTGAGTTACGACCACTTTACCGCTTTTAATTAACCTATTCTGCAGCGGCCTCCTTTGGCCAAAATTTAACAATAATTAGCGTAATTGTCATCTTGAGATATTTTATCAAGCAGACGATAGGTAAAAAGTTTAATTCGGCGGCAAAATATTTATATGGTACATACAAGAGAATGCGGCCAATAAAAAATGTATACAATTTTTCGTTTTTGATATGGAGTCAACGTGCCTCTCAATGAGAAGATGTAGCTACCAAGCAAGAAAGTGCCAGATTCATCTAAATAAATCTTAAAAGGTAATGATTTTAGCTACAATATTTTTAAAAGATTATTTAATCATTATTATATTTGGAATTAATTATTTCAATCCGAATAAAGATAAATTCTGCCAAAAGTGCTTTAAAGATTTAAATAATTTTTATCAAGTCGAAAGCATTAAAAGTCTAGAACCAGAAATGTTTTGAATATTAAGAGATTATATGTAATAAGTACAAATGAACATCATAATAAGTTTCTTTTATACAAAAAAATTAAAACACATTGAAAAGATGAAAAATCAAGAAGATTGGAAATGAAAACTATCAGTAAGACTAAGCTGCTAAAACAATCTAAAAAAATATTTAAGGTAGGACCTCTTGGGGCAAAATGTCCAAAAATACATTTACCAAGACTTTCACTAAGAATACTACTTATATCAAATAAAAATGCATGTATTCAATCAAATTTATTTTTAATAGTAAAAAACTCTGTTTTATTAGAACATATTTTTTTCTAATAAGTCAGAAGAACTTTTATTTTGGACAACACACTCCAGCATACCTTAAAAACAACCAGGTTATTTAGAATTATGACAATAGCAAAAGTACTTACGTGTTTAAGGAACAAAAGTATTCCAGGTACTTAGTTTCATCAGTTAATAATGGAAAGACTGAAGGACAATCAAACAAGATCGTGCAGACTCCGGTACCATTCAACGGGGTTTTAGGACAATCGGGATGGACAGTAACATCGCCAGCTTTACCCACAGCAAAATTACCTGAACCAAATAATTGCAAAAGAACATTTATTTAGGAAATTATTGACAAATTACCTTGAGGAGTTGAGATGGTTCCGTTGCCATCAACGATAACCTGCAGCCAAAGTGGAATCGCTATAGAAGAATTGTGCGGAATGGGAGATATTGCAGGTACTCCACTCCAAATTGGCTCGGATAGCACTAGTGGTCGAGCTAAAGTTATTAGGAATTAATAACTTAACAGCAACTGAAATTTACTATTATTACTGGTAATTAATTATAACTTACCCGAGTCAAACCGATCACTTATTGGTAGAGAAGCAGCGGCAAAGCTTACTGCAGGGCCTTGGAAATATGTGAATGAAAAGTTTAATATTCAAACGCGCTAGAAGTAAATTACTAAAACTGTGTTATTTGCACTTACGGAAAAGATGAGCAGGTGTGGTGCTATATTGCTGCTCAAATGGAGGCAAACTGTCCACTGGGTCAGCATTAACCGAATCCGTCTTATTGGGCTTAACGACAACTAAGGAACTTACTTCAGTCACAAATGAATACTTTAGAGCAATGTCCAGTGCTTGTTTTGTAAGTTCAGTCTTGTTGTCCACTGTTTCTCTTTCATCCAAAATCTGCTTAATAGTTAGATAAGCCCACAGTCTCTCTAAGGAACTGGTCGGTTCTGCACTTTTTGGTTTAAATTCAATTGGACCTGTTTTGCCATACCCATCGACTGCTATTCCCACTTCAGGTTTACCTAAAAGACTATTTTGTAAAAATATTGAGGTTATTTACGGTTAAACAATACTTGTTCTTCCTACTACTACGCACTCGGACCCTCTAAAGAGGATGGGATAATGCGTTTTGGTAACTTGGGTCACTTCGTCGATGTATTTAAAAGTAATGTTACTTAGTAGAGGCGATGAAATAAGCCGGTAAAATTCTTGCAGTTGCAACGAAGCATCAGCAGCTTCGTATATGTGTCTCGAGAATCCCAAGTTTTGAAGAGACAACTTCTGTAGAAACTTCTTATCGGCGTAATCCCCAAAAGATAACGAGAAAATTGAGGTCCGATTTGCCAAAGAGTTTAGCTTCGTTGTCTAAAAGTTTTAGTAGAGAGTAAAAAATGTTTATAATTTAACAAAGTATCTACCACTTGGACTATCTCTTCAGTACTACCGAGACCAACATTTGGTTGGCCGTCAGTTAAAAACACGATCATGGGTTGATACGTTTTCGTTGCGGTTTCTTGTGCTCTTGCTATTAAAAACAAACCAACTTCAAGACCTTCTATTATGTTGGTTGAGCCTAAATTGTCCGAGTCCTCAATAATTGTTTGGGCTTTTTCAATGTTTTCTTTAAGGACTTCTGCGGGCGCTGGTAGATTGTCTTCCTACAATTAAAATTGATTTGATAAATATTCTATTATATTTTATTATTGCTATTTATCTATCTATCTTCGTACCCGCAAGGCAGGTGCTAATTTTCCATACTCTTTGTTAGAAGGAGTTATCACTGGGAGAAATTGATTAGTTTTAACATCCCAAACAGAAGCCACGTCTGAAAACCGCACCATATTGAAAACGTCATGAGAAGATAATTGGGATAGAATTTCTTTCATTGCTACAGTTAGCTGGTCAAACTTTCTTCCTGCCATGCTGCCACTGTGGTCCAAAACAAACACCACGTGCTTTGGCAAAGGTTCGAGTTCAGTAGGGGAGAAGAAATGGACGAAGTATCCGTCACGTACTAGAATCTAGAAAAAACAATTTAATTATATAATCATTAACTGAACGAAAAATATTTCTTACTTCTCCTCCCTGAGGATCTCTCTCCACGTCATACTCAACCACAAATTGACCTGAAAAGCCTTGGGCAATATTTGTTTCAAGGAGCCCAGCAAACTTTTTTTGATTCTCTTCATCGGGATGAAACTTCACCACTGCAGCAGTAGAGTTGATCATCTTTATATCAGCTGAAGGGTCTAATTTATCATCGTTTTTGCTAATCTCGTTCCCGGTTCTCAAAGAAGGAGTTTTCACAAATTTTAAAGGTCTTGATTCACTGATTAGAACCTGAAAAAATCTTTTTTCTTCTGTTTTAATTTAATGCAAACTATTTACCTCCACACTCAAGTCCTTGACGATTTGTCCGGGGTTTATGTTAAGAACGAGTTCATATTTTTCGTTTTCACGGGCAAGAAGTTCTTCGTAAGTCAGCAGGAATGTGGCTTTACTTGCAGGCTCGATGTTGACGGAAACTGTAAAAGTGTTGGATTCTCTTGCACTGACTTCAACGTGAGCGGCTCCTTGACCACTCGACACTGCTTGGTCGTAAATCTGTTTTGCTTCCGCTTTTTCTTTAACGTAAGCTTTGTAAGGCTTGTCGTTGATGATCATGACAAACTCCGATATGAAAGCGTTCTTGGGTAGCAGTACAGAAAAGGTTGTGTCAGCGAATTTACTCTTGAGATTTTTCACTTTGCTCGTTATTAAAGTAGTCGCAAAACGGTTCGAGATGTTGCTTTGAATGTCCATTGAATAGATTTTTGGGACGTCATTGTCCTATATTGACGAAAAACTTTAAATTGAACGTCAAAATATATTAAATTTTTACTCTAGAGACTCCGGATTCCTTCGAGGTCTCAGTAGATGATACCACCAAACTGCTCGTGTCAGTCACTGGATTTGAAGAGACACCTGCGGATATTAACACACCTAACGTTAATACCGCGATAAATTTACCCATTTCAATTTGTTCACTTCGTAATTTCAAAGAGACTAGATCAAGCATCTTTGTATGTTGCTCTTATAGATTAGAGCCCCCACTACCTTCTCATGAATATTCGTTACGTGAATGTTGTCGGCTTGTTTGAAAGACGGCTATTCTGGTTAATGGTTATCCTTGTTATTGACGTCTTCATAAACGGATGCCTAATATCCGAGCAAAGAATTCCATTATGTAATAATTTGAGCCAAAAATATATTGCTATCTCACATGGCTAAAACAACATTTGAAGAATAAACTTATCTCAACATTGTTGTTCGGTAGTTCAAACCATGAGCGTCGATGCTGGTCCAGCTATTGAACTGATCACAATAAAAATAGTCTGCTAGAGTGGCATACAAATTTTCTAGCTATTTCTCTCATGAAAATATTGCTTCTAGTTTCAGTAAGTATGTCTTGTTTAAAACTGTTCTAGGAAAGTTTATCCAAATTGGTTCAAATTTTTCACTTTAAAGTGTTAATTTGGATTTGGAAGAAAATTGACCCAAAATTGCTAAATTAATTATTAACCACCTAATTTTTTCTAATCTTCAGGCACGCCACTGTATCAATCAGATTTCATCGAAAGTAAAAAAACACGTTTAACATAATCAACAACTTTTCTTAGGAGTGTTTTGAACTAAGCATCCGTCACAAAATCTTCTTAGAAAATTGCAGGTGTAATTATTATCTGGAAAAGGTCAATAAAATATGTAAATACAGGCTTCTATCTACTTGTAGTAGCGTGTTACTATAATTTTTTTTATTTGTTCTAATTTATAATTTCGATGTTGTGTTGAAATTAATTTTCCAAGCATTTATAGAATTCTTTCATTAGAGAAACAACGAATTAACAATGAACCTTAAGAAGTCGGAAAGCATATAACAAATTATAAAAAGATATTAACAACCATCTCAAAGTGCAGCAGTTGAAATGCGACAAATTGGTAAAAACCAAGGAAGGCTCTAAAATTACTAGTTTCTTGAATTAAAAGTGTGAAGAGTTTAAAACAAGAAATCTTTAAAATATTCCGAGTTACAAATAAACATCATAAGTTTCTTTTAAGCAAATTGAAACACATCCAAAAGATGAAAATGGAACAGTATTGAAAATAGACGTTACCAATAAAAACTAAAACTAAGATTAAGCTGCTAAGATAATCAAAACAAAAAATATTTAAAGTAGAACATATATGAGGCAAAAATATTCAAATAGAATTATCAGGGCTTGCACTAAAAATATTACTTATTATATCAAAGAAAAAAAGGATGTTTTTAATCAAATTTATTCTTAAGGGTAAAAAAATTTGCTTTATAGAGCAAAATATTTTTTTAATACACGTATTTTAAATAAATCAAAAGGCCTTCTATTTTGGACAACATACTCCAGCGTACCTTAAAAACAACCAGATTATTTAGAATTATGACATTAGAGAAAGTGCTTACGTGTTTAAGGAACAAAAGTATTGGAGGTACTTAGTTTCATCAGTTAATAATGGAAAGACTGAAGGACAATCAAACAAGATCGTGCAGACTCCGGTACCATTCAACGGGGTTTTAGGACAATCGGGATGGACAGTAACATCGCCAGCTTTACCCACAGCAAAATCACCTGGATCAAATAATTGCAAAAAAACATTTATTTAGGAAATTATTGACAAATTACCTTGAGGAGTTGAGATGGTTCCGTTGCCATCAACGATAACCTGCAGCCAAGGTGGAATCGCTATTGAAGAATTGTGCGGAATAGGAGATATTGCCGGTACTCCACTCCAAATTGGCTCGGATTGCACTGGTGGTCGAGCTAAGGTAAATGGGAATTAATAACTTAACAGCAACATGAATTTATTATTATTACTGGTAATTAATTATAACTTACCAATCCCTGATGTTGGAGCTGAGTCAAACCGATCACCTATCCCCAATATTGGTAGAGAAGGAGCGGCAAAGCTTGCTGCAGGGCGTCCAGGATCTTGTCAAAATGCGAAAAATTTAATATTCAAACGCGCAAAGTAAATTACTAGAACTCTGTTATTTACACTTACGGAAAAGAGACGCAGGTGTTGTGAGAATTTGCTGCTCAAAGGGAGGCGAATTAGGCACTGGGTCAGCATTAACCGAGTCCGTCTTATTGGGCTTAACGACAACTAAGGAACTTACTTCAGTCACAAATGAATACTTTAGAGCAATGTCCAGTGCTTGTTTTGTAAGTTCAGTCTTGTTGTCCACTGTTTCTCTTTCATCCAAAATCTGCTTAATAGTTAGATAAGCCCATAGTCTCTCCAAGGAACTGGTCGGTTCTGCGCTTTTTGGTTTAAATTCAATTGGGCCTGTTTTGCCATATCCATCTACTGCTATTCCCACTTCAGGTTTACCTAAAAGACTTTATTGTGAAAATATTGAGGTAATTTATAATTAAACAATACTTGTTCTTCCTACCACCACGCACTCGGACCCTCTAAATAGAATGGGATAATGAGTTTTGGTAACTTGGGTCACTTCGTCGATGTATTTAAAAGTAATGTTACTCAATAGAGGTGATGAAATAAGCCGGTAAAATTCTTGCAGTTGCAACGAAGCATCAGCAGCTTCGTATATGTGTCTCGAGAATCCCAAGTTTTGAAGAGACAACTTCTGTAGAAACTTCTTATCGGCGTAATCCCCAAACGATAACGAGAAAATTGAGGTCCGATTTACCAAAGAGTTTACTTTTGTTGTCTAAAAGTTTTAGTATAGATAGAGTAAAAAAGGTTTATAATTTAACAAAGTATTTACCACTCGGACTATCTCTTCAGTACTGAAGAGACCAATATTTGGTTGGCCGTCAGTTAAGAACACGATCATGGGTTGATACGTTTTGGTTGAGGTCTCTTGTGCTCTTGCTGTTAAAAACAAACCTACTTCAAGACCTTCTATTATGTTGGTTGAGCCTAAATTGCTCTGGTCCTTAATAATTGTTTGCGCTTTTTCAATGTTTTCTTTATGAACTTCTGCGGGCGCTGGTAGATTGTCTTCCTTCAATTAAAATTAATATGATAAATATTCTATTCATCATCTATCTACGTACCCGCAAGGCAGGTGCTAATTTTCCATACTCTTTGTTAGAAGGAGTTACCACTGGGAGAAATTGATTGGTTTTAACATCCCAAACGGAAGCCACGTCTGAAAACCGCACCATATTGAAAATGTCATGAGAAGATAATTGGGACAAAATTTCTTTCATTGCTACAGTTAACTGGTAAAACTTTCTTCCTCCCATACTGCCACTGTGGTCCAAAACAAACACCACGTGCTTTGGCAAAGATTCGAGTTCCGTAGGGGAGAAGAAATGGACGAAGTATCCGTCACGTACTAGAATCTAGAAAAAAACAATTTAATTATATAATTATTAACTAAACCAAAAATATTTCTTACTTCTCCTCCCTGAGGATCTCTTTCCACGTCATACTCAACCACGAATTGACCTGAAAAGCCTTGGGCAATATTTGTTTCAAGAAGACCAGCAAACTTTTTTTGATTCCCTTCATCGGGATGAAACTTCACCACTGCAGCAGTAGAGTTGATCATCTTTATATCAGCTAAAGGGTCTAGTTTATCATCGTTTTTGCTAATCTCGTTCCCGGTTCTCAAAGAAGGAGTTTTTACAAATTTCAAAGGTCTTGATTCACTGATTAGAACCTGAAAAAAAACTTTTTTCTTCTGTTTTAATTTAATGCAAACTATTTACCTCCACACTCAAGTCCTTAACGATTTGTCCGGGGTTTATGTTAAGAACGAGTTCATATTTTTCGTTTTCACGGGCAAGAAGTTCTTCGTAAGTCAGCAGGAATGTGGCTTTACTTGCAGGTTCGATGTTGACGGAAACTGTAAAAGTGTTGGATTCTCTTGCACTGACTTCAACGTGAGCGGCTCCTTGACCACTCGACACTGCTTGGTCGTAAATCTGTTTTGCTTCCGCTTTTTCTTTAACGTAAGCTTTGTAAGGCTTGTCGTTGATGATCATGACAAACTCCGATATGAAAGCGTTCTTGGGTAGCAGTACAGAAAAGGTTGTGTCAGCGGCTTTATTCTTGAGATTTTTTACTTTGCTCGTTATTAAAGTAGTCGCAAAACGGTTCGAGATGTTGCTTTGAATTTCCATTGAATAAATTTTTGGGACGTCATTGTCCTACATTGACGAAAAACTTTAAATTAAACCTCAAAATATGTGCAATTTTTACTCTAGAGACATCGGATTCCTTCGAGGGCTCAGTAGATGAAACCACCAAACTGCTCGTGTCAGTCACTGGATTTGAAGAGACACCTGCGGATATTAACACACCTAACGTTAATACTGCGATAAATTTACCCATTTCAATTTGTTCACTTCGTAACTTCAAAGAGACTAGATCAACCATCTTTGTATGTTGCTCTTATAGATTAGAGCCCCCACTACCTTCTCATGAATATTCGTTACGTGAATGTTGTCGGCTTGTTTGAAAGACGGCTATTCTGGTTAATGGTTATCCTTGTTATTGCCGTCCTCATAAACGGATGCTTAATATTATTATGTAATAATTTGAACCAAAAATATATTGCTATCTCACACCGCTAAAACAACATTTGAAGAATAAATTTATCTCAACATTGTTGTTCGGTAGTTCAAACCATGAGCGTCGATGCTGGCCCAGCTATTGAACTGATCCATCTCATCACAATAAAATAGTCTGCTGGAAGAAACATTGTGCTAGAGTGGCATAAAAATTTCCTAGTGATTTTTTTCATGAAAATATTGTTTCTAGTTTCAGTAAGTATGCCATGTTTAAAACTGTTCTAGCAAAGTTTATCCAAATTTGTTAAAATTTTTCACTTTAAAGTGCTAATTGGTTTTATATTGTTTGAAATAATATTGCCCCAAAATTGATAAATTATTTATTAACTACATACTTATTTTTTTCTAATCTTCGCACACGCCACTGTATCAATCAGATTTCATCGAAAGCAAAAACACGTTTAACATCAACAACTTTTCTTAGGAGTGTTTTGAACTAAACAACCGTCAAGAGATCTTCTTAGAAAATTCCAGGTGCAATTATTATGCTAAAATTATCTGGGAAAGGTCAATGAAATATGTAAATACAGGCTTCTATCTACTTATAGTAGTGCGTTCGTATGAATTTATTTTGATTTCTAACTTCGATGTTGTGTTAAAATTAATTTTCTAAGCATTTCTAAGCATAAGGCAAATTATAAAAAGATAGTAACAAACTCTCAAGGAGCAGCAGAGGAGATGCTACAAATTATTAGAAATCAAGGAGGACTCTATAATTACTAGTTTCTTGAGACAATAGGTGATAATAACTTTTATGGAGTTAAATACAATTTTACAACCAAACAATTTTTCAGTTCTTATTAAGTGAAAATTTGGCTGTAGACAAAATAAATTTTTTGAACCTTTGCTTCTTGTAAGTTAACAGAAATATGGTTTAACTTTTAGGTTTGATGTTGACGGAAACTGTAAAAGTGTTGGGATCCTCTTGCACTGACTTCAACGTAAGCGGTTCCTTGACCACTTGAAACTGCTTGGTTGTAAATGCTTCCTATTTTTATTTAACGTAAGCTTTGTAAGATTTGTTGTTGATGAGCATGATAAATTCCGATATGAAAGCGTTCTTGGGTAGCAACAGAGAAAATATTGTGTCAACAACAGCTTCACTCTTGAGGGACTTCACTTTGCTCCTTATTAAAATAGTCTCAAAACGGTTCGAGATGTTGTTTTGAATTTCCATTGAATAGATTTTTGGAATGCCATTGTTGTATATTGACCAAAAACTTTAAATTAAACCTTAAAATATTTTCAGTAGATGACACTACTAAGCTGCCCGTGTCACTCACTGGATTTGGAGACACATACAAATATTAACACACCTAACGATAATGCCGCGATAAATTGGACCATTTCAACTTGTTCAGGTTTACATCGTATTTTCAAAGAGATTAGAACGACCAACTTTGTTTGTTGTTCTTATAGATTGGAGACTCCACTACCTTCTCGTGAATATTCGTTATATGAATTTGTCGGGTTATTTGAAGACGGCTATTCTGGTAGTTGATTATTCTTGTTATTGAAGGCTTCATAAACGGATGCTTAATTACCGAGCAAAGAATTCCATTATGTAATAATTTGAGCCAAAAATATATCGCTATCTTACATCGCCTAAAAACATTTGCAGAATAAATTTATCTCAACGAGGTTGTTCGGTAGTTTAAACCATCGGCGTCGGAGCGTCGATGGTGGCTCAGCTATTGAACTGATCACAATAAAATTGAATTTATCTGTGGCATGAACATTTTCTAATTAGTCTCTTCATAAAAATATGATTCCTAATTTCAGCGAGCAAAAATATGGCTAAAACTGATCTAAAAAATTTATTACAATTTTTTGCCTTAAAAGGGTAAATTCATTATACACAATATTGGCCCAAAATTGCTAAGTTTGTTAGAAACGTTTTAATCAGAGAAATATGCAAAGCGGCCTTGGCCCCTTTCGAACCATCAACTTCCGAACCATGAGTTAGTTAATAGTTACCTGAACCTGACGCACTCTCCCCGCGCCAACGACCCACCTTCTTTCTCGTGTTAAATCTTGGTCCCCTTTATCCATTACGATTATAACAAATTAATTATGAACTACTTATTTTTTTCTCTTCGCACACGCCACTGCATCAATCAGATTTACAAAATCTTCTTAGAAAGTTCTAAGTGCTAAAATTATCTGGATAAGGTCAAAGAAATATGTAAATACAGACTTGTATCTACATTGAGTGTTAATTATAATTTTTTTTCTTGGTTCCATTTTGTAATTTTGATGTTGTGTTGAAATTAATTTTTCCAGTATTTACAACAACAATGAACTAACAATGAACCTTCAGAAGTCGGAGAGCACAAGGGAAATTATTAGAAAAATAGTACCTAATAACCATCTCAAAGTGTAGCAGTTGAGATACGACAAATTAATAGAAACCAAGGAGGGCTCTATAGTTGCTGTAGGCACCAATAAAAAAAATTTTTGATCATTTGTTTTTATCAAAAACTTGCTTTATGCTCAGGACAATTTTTGACAGATCAATAGGTTACAGATTTAATCAAAAAAGTTTATGGTAGAAGAATCATGTTCTGAACTTTTCCTAAACCTTGTGTCGAGCAAGTGTGAGCAAGTGTGACATAAAATAATCAAAAACAAAGTAGAACTAATAATATCTCCAAACTAGTAACTACTTGATCAGGTGTGCAAACTAAAAATATATTTAGAACCCAAATTAACCAAAATAGAGGTGCCTTACAGTAGTTTGTTAAGCCTATCTTGTTTCAGCAATGGGTTTTGGAGTATGCTGTAACTACAGCATACTCAACGAATGCACCACCTCGTTACCACAAGGTGGTAAATTCGCTGAAAAGCGATTCAATTAAATTAGAAGCCAAAGTTTAAAGCTGAAATAATATTTTAACAAATATACTGAAACTGAACTTGGCTTTTTCAGCAATATAATTTAAGGAAAAAATTAGATGTCGCTCCTTTATTAAAACCAATATTTATCAAAGCTAAAACCGATAATGTTCTCTTAGGTGTGGTCGTAATTGATTGCTAAAACGAACCTATATTAGTTTTGCAAGTGAGTTATTATCGTTGGTTATGAGCCTTTTTTGTCAAATAAGAGTAGGAAAAATGTTAATGTTTAATAATAAAATTGTTAAATAAAACTTTGAGACTAAATAAAAACTAACTATCACTAAAATCAAGAACTCCTGTGACAGACCACAAGAAAATTTGATGAAAAGCGACCGCTAAAAATAAAAATGAATAGAGCTCCACTTTTTACTAAATATACATAAACAGGGAAGACACCACTGAACAAACTATCTTTTAATTAAAAATTTTAAAGCGGTCTCTTGGAGATTCTCGAGGAATCTGTTAATTAATTTCTGCTACAATCTTGCAATTTAAAATTACAGAACCGTCTTATTCAATAATTTTGCGAATGGCTTAATGTCCTTGTGCAAAGTTAAACAAATTTCTCCAACTTTTTTATGAAAACTGCCGATTTATGTGCGAAATTTTGATGTAGAAAGGATATCACCTCACCGACTGGTAATGAACGTTCTGTCGTAAATTCCCAAGTAAACTCGGACACCCGCCAGACATTTACATTGTCGATACCAAGCATTTCCGTGAAAGAGTCAATATTTAGCTTTGTGTCAAATACAATCGCCTTCTAATAATCCGGGAATGTAGATATTTGACCTCGGCAAACAGGTGGTCCCGAAAAACTTGACGTCTCCCAACAATCGATCGTAATCATATTTGTAGGGATTGTGGACCAGGGCGTATTCTCGGCTCGCTCCTCATTTTCCGTAAATGATTACTAACATAACACTTAGTGACGTAACGAAGAGGACATGGATTCTTACAAAACACTTCAGTGGTAGCTATTTATTTTAGACGAAATCTGAACGCAATCAGGCATTGTGTTACAATGGGCCGAGATTATTAAGATTTTTCGGCAGCTTATATTTGACGAGCTTTCTGTTTATTACGAGAATACTAAGAATTTTTTATTAGGAAAATGTTATAATTGCAGTCGGCATTATTTTCATGCAAAAATATGCTGGACAATTTTCATTCAAGCATTTCATGGAGTATTCAATTTTTCAAGCACCCCATCCAGTTCGTGAATAAATAACAATATTTAATTTCATCAAAATCGACGCTTCGCCGTTTAATTAAACAACTGAATTAAAATCGAGAAATCGAAACTCGCCACGTACCGTTTCCGGTGCTTTCTAAGCTTGTCTCTAAGTTTGTTGACATCGGAATACGGCTTTAAATGTCGCCTCTAAAATAAACAATGTAGTAAATTAACTTCAAGTTTCCTTATTAACTCCCGGATTCCTGTTTAAGAGGTTTTTGTAATTTCACGCCCACTAAAGCTCATACAACAAATTTAATTTCATCGAGGCGACGTTTTTACCGGCAACACTTTCAAAGCTTATTTTCATGTAAATGAAGTGGAGGTTAAAGCTCACAGTCACTTGCCGGCAAAGAGATTATTTTACTATTTTAGTTGGAGACCTCGAGTCTGATTGAATTTCCATTATGCTCAGGTTCTGGCGCGTTGACGCTCATTTCATGGATGGAACTCCTTTAAGTGGCTTTAATTACGACGTGGATGACGGGACAGGTTAATTAAAATTCCCAAATTTATCCCGCGAATAGTGCATCACCGACAGCACTTACTGAGATGCAACTGACCTTTGGACTAAAATCAAATGATTCCCCAAAATGTGGAATACTTATGAAAAAAGATTGAAAACTAAGGGAGGAGGTCCTTTCAGGTTGTAAGCTCTTGTCTTGAATGTTCTGTATATGCTACCTTGTGGAGCTTTTACTCATTGTTAGTTAGTCTAGCTTAGTCTTCATCCTGGTGATCATTATTTTTTTTAGCCATCAAGCCATCAACACATTTGTACAGTCTACAACATCCCTCATTGACGTCTTTGTCAAAACTGGGAAACGGCTTATGTACAAGTTGTAGCATTAAAATTTGGCTTAGCATCCCTTGCGAACTTGATAAAAGAAAAGTCTTGTAAGATCTACAGCGCGGATGTAACTGCTGTTCGAAGGGATATTGATGTTGTCAGCCTGAAAGAGATAAATAAGAATTTGATGGATGGTACAGATAACGTTGATGAAAGTTTGTAGCGTAATTGATTTCGAAAGTGAGTTATCAATCAATACTTCTAGATTAGAAAAGTCGTGCCGAGCATCTTGGAGCAGTTCCTCGGTACAATTGCGCTCTAAACTCGATTAAGCCAAGGAGGATTGCGATAAAGAATTCTTTTCCTTCTCGAATGTACACGTAATAATCCTTTAACGTGCAACCCGAATTTAAAGTTATAAAATAGCATCAGCGGCCAGCATGCGTGACATCGCCTTTTATATCGCGGATGAAACGGAGCGTGCATCGACACCATGGGAGAAATTAAGAATTAAGCAACGTTTACATAATTCGCGCAAGTTCAGCCATCGGAAACGGGCCTCGAATTTACATGGGGCCTTTGTTTTACTTCGTCTATACACAAGACCCGCGAGACTCGGGGGCTAGTTTGGGAACTAAAATGCGGCAAGCAACTTACTTCATCGAAACGAGGCACCCCCGAGGCCTGGTTATGTCAACTCATCCATTCCAAGACTGCAAGCTCTTGAACTTCCGCGCTTGTTCTGCTGAAATTTTTATTTGATTTGCAATTCAAACTTTTAAACTTATTTAATATTGCCGGAGCGCCTACAATATTTATCCCGGATTTTGTGTCGCATTACCGGCGCTGGCCGGAGCTGCATTAAAAATGCAAAGGTGCTCTAGTCCGGTAGGAATTAGCAAACGGGGATATGTCCATTTAATCAACTTGTCAATCCGAATTTGGTTAATAATTGAGAGCCGCATGCTTTTGTCAGATGAAACATGACCCCGACACAGCAAAACAAAATATACACCCATCGATATAGGTAGTGATATGGTTATTAATCCGATGGCTGGAGCATTGCTGGAAATTTGAAAACTTTTTGCTTTGCGTTGCATGTAAAATTGGAATTTGGTTTAATAATTTTGTTACGGATCTTTTAATATGTGCCGCCAAAATGTATTGCTTTCGTCAAGCGAACAGCTTTTGTGTGCGCTAAATTTAAAAATAAGAATTTAAATTTTCTGTTGCGAGCGGCTCTGGTCAAAGTTCTGGGTGACCCCGGACTACTTCTGGTAAAACTTTAGAGCGACTCCGATTAAAATTTTGGGTAAATTAGGACTCTGGTTTAAAGTCTGGGTGACTCCGGTTGACTTCAGTTAAAATTTGGAAAACTCCGGTTAAAATTTTGGGAGTCTCCGGGTAACTTCAGTTAAAAAAACTCTGGGTAGCTCTGGTTAAAATTCTGGGTGGTTCAGGGTGATTCCTGCTAAAATTTCGAGTAACTTTGGTTAATATTCCGGGTGTCTCCGGGAAACTTTAGTTAAAACTGTTGTGGACTCCGGTTAAAATTTTGGACGATTCCGGGTAACTTCTGTTAAAATTCCGGGTCACTCCGGGCAACTTTGGTTAATATTTTAGGTAATTTAAAACGATTTTGCTTAAAACTTCAGGCGACTCCGGTTAAAATTTTGGGTAACTCCGGTTAAATTTTTGAGTAATTCCGGGCAACACCAGTAATTTAATTTTTGGAGGACTCCGGGTTTCTGCGTGGTTCCGAGTAACTTTGGGTAAAATTTTAGGCAACTCCGGTTAAAATTCCGAGTTGCATGCAATTTTGATTTAAATTTCTGGTAACTCCGAGTGACTCCGATTAAAATTTTATGTAATTCCGGTTAAAATTCCGGGTGGCTCCAGGTAACTTTGGTTAAACATTTTAGTAACTCTTGTTAAGTTTTGAGTACCTCCGAGGGACTACGGGCAATTTCGGGCGACTTTGGTTAAAATTCCGGGGACTACAATCAAAACTCCGGGTACTTGAGGACGACTCAGAATAACTCCGGTCAAAACTCTAGATGACTCCGGATAAAATGTAATAATAAGGTCTTTTATATACAGGGTGTAGACAAAGCTAATGTAAATTTTTGGAACAGAAAAAGCCACAGAGCCAAAGTTATCTGTAGGTATGTGGATAGAATTAAAATGCTTCGTTTCCATGTGAAAAAGCTTCAAAGTAGAGAAAAACTAGTTTTTTTCCAACTCAAAAATGCTTTGATAGATTTTCATGAAATTTGATATCTACCCATCCGAATTAAAATATCTATTTTTCTAACCAAAAGCTAAAATTCTGGAAGACCAAAATCGAGTAGAAAACAAAGTGTCAATATCTATTGACAGGATTTTTCTAATAATTAATTAACTAAAGGTCTAGATAGAAAGCCATGGGGTCTCAGGATGAAACTTTAACATCAGTGAATCCGGTGTGCTTTATGATTTCCCAAATACCTGCTTTTAATTAGGAACCGCTAAATCTTTTTCATAATCTGCAAGTTCGCCGAATGTGTTAGTTAAAGTGGATAGCGGCGGCTTCCGTGCGAGTCTAATGTGAGCTTAAGTTGCACTGAAAACAGTTAAACTAATCCAGAAACGATTGTTTCGCTGGAGCACCTAATTCTTTGAAATCCAGCGGAGATAATTACAAAATAAACAGTAAATCCTCCCCGGAATTAGGGCTTGGCAGTCTTGGCACGACTCCCGGAATTTTAAATCAACAAATGGAAAAACAAACAAGACTTGCACCGAATTACGGTATATTTGCGCCAAGAATCTTCCATTTTTGGCCGGCATTGTCCAAGTTTGCGCTCCCGCAGCATTACTGCAAAATTCTTGAAACATTTTTGTTGTAATTTATGGAGATAGCAATAGATGCAATAAAATTTATCTTTAAATTTATGATGGTCGTTCGGCGCAAAATGCACACTTCATAAAAATGCAAGTCAACAAAACACCGCCAGCTTTTCTCGCCAAACAAGTGCTCTTGATGGCGCAACTTCGGGGGTGGCTTAATAAAAGTGTTTTGTCGACATATTTCCCGATAGGCGGGAAAATTTCTCTACTTACTTGTCGATTGTCGTTTACGACCGCACTAAAGTTTTATTTCGGGCAATTTCGTCGTTAATTTAGGCGTCGGCTGAATTAGCTCTTGGCACGTTTTAACGCGAAAAGCGGAATAAAGCGCGATCTGTGATGCGACAGGAATTTTTTGTTGGAAAATTTCATCCAATGACCCACATTCGGCCAACAATAAAAATTCTAACTGGCGGCCAGGCGACTTGATTGGGCTCGGGCTCGGCTATTATAGCATAACTCAGGCAGGTCATTAGACCAGAAAAATTGGCTTAGTCGCGAAAACAATAGTTGACCTCGACTAAGTTGGCAGAAAATTGATCGATTTGAAAGATTAAGGCCGCAAATCGATCCAGCTTCATTTGACTTCAAACGAGCAATCAACCCGCAATTGTTAATAACTCTTCTACTATGTTTTAAAAGTAGAAGGTTTGATTATGAAGACCAATGCAGCAGATTGCTGAGGCTATTTTGATTATTAGAGATGTCTAAGGGTGCTAACTCACCAAAATGAAACAAAGAAATCAAAATCTGATTATTAAAAATAAAAACAGCAGACCCAGTGAAGGAAAAAAAATTATAAAAAAAACAACAAGAGAACAGAACAAAATTAAGAACTTAAGTTAATTCAAACCGTAATTATTGGAAATCAACCTAGAAAAAGCAACATTCTAAAAACTATGCTAAAAAATATTGAAGCCCTTGATGTTCATGCAGTAGTTTGCGAGTTCTTATTCTCCACCAATCTCGGTTATTCTGAAAAAGTACCGTGGTGACAGGGCCTAAGCCACGTGTCATTTAGAAATGTGTAAATCGCTTTTATTTTCAGGATTCTCTATGATAAACAATACATAGTGGAACTGTTATCCAACAGGATTTACGTAAACAAATGAGCAGTGTTCCATTTGAATGTTTTACTACATGAAAACTTGGCAGGCTTATGCGGGATTTTGTCTTTTATTCATGTTGGCTGATGCTGGCTAGTGCAGTACAAATCGATCGCAGACTTAATCACTCTAACATCCAAAGCCGGTATTCACAAAACTATATACGATTTCATTACTGATGATATTTAGTAATACCTATTAAGCTGATTGCATGGCAAATGCAGAGGCAACACTTGTGCATCTATTGTTATAATGTGTTATAATGGAGCAGTTTTCGACCACACAATTTAATTCTATCTGATCCTACTGATATCATCAGTATGTCACTTTTTAGAACTATTATTCTTAGATGATTCACATAGGGATAGAAGGAAGATAATAAGAATTGGGAGTTAATTAAATTTTAGAACAAGAAAAGTCAAATCAAGAAGGGAAAAAGAATAATTTTTTCACCAAATTGTCCTCCAAGTCAACTCGATATTACTTGTGGCATTTTATTTCATGGTAGAGGCATTGAAATAATATTAGGTAATGGGTGGGTCCTTGAAGAACAAGTTGCATATTGAAAAGTATATTGGTGACGTTAATTTTACAACCCTTTTAATTTACTGTGTAACTTCTTATTAATTTATGAAGTAAGTACTAACAACCACATGTTGACTGAAAATAAATTAAACGAATTTTTCAGCTATTTTTATGGTCAATCCACGTTCTGTTGTGTTTAACGATAACACCTCTTGAATGTGGCTGGTGCAGTTGTCCGCGGCCATAATTGCAATTTTCATTCGCAAATATTGCTGCAATATAGTTCAACGTCAATTGCTATTTTGATGCTTGCCATTACTTTGCTTGTTTGTGGAAACCAGTTTTTGTGAAAAGCGCGTTTCGCAAAATTGCCAATTACGAAAAATTTAATTTCTGCAGCTATAAAATACGAGTGAAGTTTTAAAAGTTGTTTGCTAACTTGCAGCAAGTTGCATATGTACATGTACGGAGCTGTATCCCGTAAATCATCCACTGTAGAAGATAATTATCGGATTAATTTTGGAGTTACATGCGTCAGAGCGCCTACAGCGATCAAATTTGCGCGTTTACCGAATTACGTAATGAAATAATGAATTAATTTAATTTCGCCCCCGCGCAAATAAAACTTTTACCATAAAATCCTTGATTTTCCATTTGTATAATGGGGGGGGTAATAAAATAGAGAAAAAGGGCTCGCAAATTGCCGGGTGCACCGCGTAGGTTTCTTGTAGTCGTAGACATTGTGGGATTTATTGTCGTTCTGCAACAATGGTCCAATTCAAAATAACTTGTGTTATCGATGGTTATCGGGGAGGCGCGTGTTTGCATTTATAGGTAATTCACTCCATTGAAAGTTGTGTTGAAAGGAAATAATGAAGGTAGGTGTATGATTATTGCTTGTTACTGCAACTAGACTACGGTAGGTTTTGCGTCGTGTTTCCTCTCTAATGAATGGACATTATTCTCCAGTAGCTCGTTGGAAACGCTGGGTCTATTCACTGCAAATTGTTTCATTTCTACTCGCAATAATTCAGACTTGTTTATTTAAGTTAAATAATGTCTCGCATCACTTGTGTGCAGAAAAATGGCTAACCCGCTTATCCATTAATTGAAATGGCTTTTTATTTTGGAAAAACAGCAAGCAGACCCTCTCCGTATTTCACTGATTCGCGAGGAATTCAGGTAACAATCTCGAATTCTATATTTATAAATTTTGAACCTAAAATTGCTTTAAAACCGTTTTTGCTTTCTACTTTAAAAAATCTGAGCTGCACTGAAATAATACTTATCTCTCTGGAGAGAACCTTTACGAGAAATAATTATCATTTTTGTAATTTTGTTTGCAAATTTTTTATGAAATTTTATATTATGGTTTTCACCCGGCACCTTCACCATTTGTTAAGTTTCAGCACTTTGCAGAAATTGTTTGCGGTTTTATAGGAACGCTGCTTAAAAAGGGAAAAAAAGCCTAATTTAAAACTTTATTACCAGTTATAGTTTTTGTCTATTTAAATATTGATATAATAGAAATTTTTGACTTTTTCATAAACTTTCCTCAAAGTTTACTACTTTGAAAAATCGTAACTTTTGAACAACGAGCTGCACTGAAATTGTACTTGGCTATTTGAAAAAAAATAGTCATAACTTATACAAAAAATAATTATTATGGTTATAATTTAATTTGTGATTTTTTTATGAAATTCCATATTATAGTTTTCACCCGGCACCTCCACCATTTGTCAAGTTCCTGAAAATAGATTTTATAGAAACGCTGCTAAAAGAAACAAAATAAGCAAAATTTACGGCTTTATTAACAATTATAATTATTGTTTATTTAAATATTGATGTAGTAGAAACTTTTGAGTTTTTGATAAACTCTCTCCAAGTTTGCTACTTTAAAAAATCGTAAGTTTTGAACAACGACCTGCATTAAAATAGTACTTAGCTGTATGGAAAGAGATAATCATAAACTTTACGAGAAATAATTATCATTTTTGTCATTTTATTTGTTAAGTTTTTTATAAATTTTTATATTACAGTTTTCACCCGGCACCTCCACCATTTGTCAAGTTTTCGAAAATAGATTTTATAGAAACGTTGCTAAAAGAAACAAAATAAACAAAATTTACGGCTTTATTAACAATTATAATTATTGTTTATTTAAATATTGATGTAGTAGAAACTTTTGAGTTTTTGATAAACTCTCTCAAAGTTCGCTACTTTAAAAAATCGTAAGTTTTGAACAACGAGCTGCACTAAAATAGTACTTAGCTGTATGGAAAGAGATAATCATAACCTTTATGAGAAATAATTATCATTGTTGTAATTTATTTTGTGAATTTTATTTATGAATTCTTATATTATAGTATTCACCCGGCACCTCCACCATTTGTCAAGTTTGCGCGTTAAAGAAATTGTTTGCGATTTTATAAAAGCGCTACTTAAATAAACAAAATAAACAAAATTTACGGATGTATTAACTGTCATAATTATTATTTAATTAAATATTTTTATAAATTTTTGTATTATATGATCTTCACCTGCCATCTCTAACGTCTACATGGATAGTTGCTTATGTTTAGTTCAAAGAATAGACGCAAGATTTGATTTTTTTAACAACAATACCAAGTTTTTATTTGACCATTTACAAAGAAAAAAAAATACTATTATCTACTCCTCCAAATATAAGAGCAAAATACATATCTACATAAGTTTTGTTTCTGTATAAAATCGTATAGAAAATAGTAATAGCAAAACGGGAATTTATACCAAAGACGTGACTTTAGCTTATCTTGCCCTTTTAAGCGCTAAACTGTATAAACAAAAATAGAAAAATAGTAATTTTTTATTTTTACTACAGTAAATTCTTTTCAGGAAGCAAAAAACAATTTTAGAAAGGCAAATATTTTCTCAATAATTTAATCTTTTTTTTTGATGTTTTATTCTTTTTTCAAGTATACTTTTTAGAGGTAGTTGATTTCTTATCTAAGATTTTAGAAAAAACTGGAACGGTTTAACTATGTATTAAATGTTCGCTGGCTTAAGATTTACGTATTGAGACGATAAATCTCAATTTTCTCAAATCGCAAAAAAGCTTGCAGTTGGCATATTCAATTCCTTTCAGCGAATAAATATGACCGGAGATTGAAACAGATTGTAAAGATGCACGGATATTTCAGCGGGGCTCGCCAATATATTCGCAGCAAGTGTAGTTGAAGTTCATGTACTTCGCCCACTTCAAATGCAATGCATGCAGTCCATACATACGTACGTTCATGCGAGTAATAAACAAACATAACCAAATACCAGTCGGTACCGAGGACGCGTTGTTCAGTGACCCCACGAACTCCCGGAATCGCAACGGTCACATGGGACAGGTTCGGGAAATTTTCGACACGTAATCACCTACTCCACCTAAACACCTACACCGGTTCTTTTTTTGGTCCTAATTGACTCAAATCAAAAAGTCTTATTGTAAAACCAATTAAATCATTTTACTGTTTGCGTTTCAGCCAGTAATTTCTGCAGGAAATTGTTTATTTTTGGGTCTCAATAAATTTAATTGTAACAGAAAACATGAACTGGGAATTATCGGCCAACTCACCCGCCTACTGAAATTTCAACCACCGCGAAAAACTCCACAATGTTAAACTGAATTTGGTTAAATTTAAAATTTAAATACCCGACTAATTCCCCGCCCCCTTAACTTTTTTCTCGAAATGAGGGCACATTAACGAAATGTTGTTGGTGGGTAAACGGTATTGCGCCTACCTGAGTTTCAAGTGACGAAGTAGTTACTGTTAGTAACGGAATCATCGTCTCGTTGCATAAGTCGTAAATGGCTAACGAAGAGTCATCTTTCCTTGATGGTTTCATGCAAATTATTTCACGAAATACGTGGGTTAACGTCAATTAGAGGTAGATGTGCGAAGTTCAGCAGCTTCCAAGGCTGCCGTTGGGGACGCGAAGACAAAGGTGGGGTTCACCCGGTAATCCCGCCAACTTTACTTAATATTGGGCTAATATCGTGAGCTAATTCAGCAGGTGGAAATCAGATCAGAGTTAACCATAATCTATATTAATTTTATCTTATCTCTTGTGTGCGCCTCGAGAGCTGGAGAGCCACCAATAAGGGTGGTTTCCTTTATTGTGTGACATACGTGTCAATTGCTTCTGCACGTAAGCTAGTCTCGTTATCTCCAGTTATCGTTAATGTATGAAAATTTTTCCAGCTTGCCACTTAACAGCGCAGTTACAATGGGAGATTATCCTATAATCGAGACAAACATCTTATAAAGAGACAAAATTAATGTTACGTGCGGCGTTGATAACTTATTACTATCCACGGTAGTTCAAGAACTTTTAATGGGCAGTATAAGCGCTCATAAAAAATAATGTACATAAGAAAATGGGTTGGTGGAGTCAACGTAACAACGCTTTACGTGCGTTGGTTCTTTTATCGCTTTAAAATTATAATTAAACGAGTAATGCCCAACATTGCGTCGGCCAGAAAACTTTAGTTGGAAAATTAATAAAAAGATCCCGGGGCAGATACAGCGCGACGACGCCTTATAAATAAAACGTTGTGTGTTTTAGGACACGTTCGAGACTTTTATCGAAACTTTTATAATATTAAACTTGTATTGAATAAAATCGAAAACTTTCTTCGTAAATACTTAAAATGCAAATTCCGCATTGAATCTGAAAATAAATAATAAATTTTTCCGAGCCGAAAGCATTTCGGCGACAGCAACACCGGTAATTTATTAAAGTTATCACCGTGGAGAAAGTTTTATTTCCATTGTGGACATTTAATTCGCGCCGTCTAATCGCGAAATTGCGACCCGAGAAGGTTGCACAACAAGCACTCCCAAAAAATACGTTCCGTTGCCTCAACTCTAAATCACCCCGGCCGGTGAACGAACAACTCTCAAAAGTTTAAGGGTAATTATCCGCTGTGGAAAGTTTAGCTCTTTAATTTTAGGGAACTTTTGTCATTATTCATACAATCCATTCAATTTCAATCAGCGTTGTGATTAGAAAGCAAAGTTTTCGTTTTCTATGGTCGTAATTTACATCTTTTGATTAAAAAAGTCTTTCCTGACCCCACTTCCGCTTTGCCGGGACACAAAACTAAATCGAAACGGCATTTGCTAAGTCGCGCAATTTTGCGCTAAATTGCACAAAATTAATAACAGCTTCGAGTTTTATTTTTAAAAAGTTTCGGAAACCCCCGTCAAGACGCTTCATTTTTCCAGTCGCCCCTGAACCGATGCAGAACGAGAAGAAGCAGAAGATAGTCAATAAAATTTATTAATTGCATTTATTAATTGAGGAACCATCAATAAACCAGAGCTGCTGCCACCACATTTCGACCAGGGGTGGATTCAGGAAGCTTGTTATCCAACCGCCGATATCGGCGGGGTGCTCCCATTAAAAACAAACGCTATTATTGTTAATGGGTCGTATTTAACAGTCTACCAAATTTACCCAATATTTTCATACAAAAAAATACTTTCATTTCCCAAAAACACTAAATACTCACCAAAATTAAGAAAATACATAATCTTAAAGCGACAACCAACCATTAACATAATGCTGGCCTCTTATATATTTTGTTCGCCAAAATAACTTTTGTTGACCATAAATACTGAATGTTCACCAAATTTTATTCCGCATTTAATTCTAACATAATACCCAGATATTTAATTTTCGACAGTATCTTATATTATTTAGCAGTTAAAAATACTATTTGTTGATCAAAAATACACAAGCAATAAAATGTTGTGCAAATGGTAAATAATTTTATGCAAAATTATATTTGTAGATGTGCTAGGGCAAGGAAAATAAGAGTAAAAATAGAAGTGGTTTGCACAAAAAAAGATATTGATTTCTATAATATATAAATGCTTTGCTGTAATTGGCTTGCATTATGTAAAACGTAAAACTTCTTTTAGTAGTAATTTCTAATCGTGCTTTTAAAAAAAAAATTACAGGACCCTGAACTTACCTCGTACAAAACCTTTTCGCGTGCTTCTTGCCTGGAAGCGCAAGCGGCAAGAAAAGATGCGCGAGCATATTTCATTTTTAGAGTAATAGAATAATTATTTGACGCACAAGTAGTTTTTTTGAGAAACACTAAATATAAATGGATAGCGCGAATATTTATTATGTACAGCACGGACGCGTAACTTAAGCGTTCTAAATTTGGTGAACATTTAGTAAAATTGATAGACATATAGAATTTAAAAGGTAAGCAATGGTAAAACAATACGCAGCATAGTTATTTTAGTGGTGATGTTCTCATTTTCTGATGTATAATAATTTGGGTTTCATTTAAATTTTTTGATGCTCATTAAATTTTCTGGTGGACAGTGCAAGGGATGTAGGTATGGTTTAATTTGGTGTAGGTACATTATATTTGTTCCCATTGTTAATCCGGTTATTCAAAGTGTTAGATAATACCAACATCTTCATTTATTTAGAAAAGTTAAGCACAATTTGAAATCGCTCTAAAATGATGTGTACTTGCCTAGCATTGGCGCTGTTTCGTATAACGCAACTACCCCAGATGAGGGTCCAGAAGAGCACTTCTGTTGCATCGTTCTAATCAGGTTTAGTATGCACATCATGATATCGAGCTAATAAAATAATAAATGACTACCAGTTTGGCCTACGTGTCGTCTCATGTGCTCAATAAAACTAGTATCACAAACTGCCCGCCATTTGTCCGTACAGCTATCTTGTATTTGCTATGCATTTATTCCATTCAGTGCTGAAAACGCCAGTGGTACACGTCGGACGTATAACCATCACGTGAGATCCGTGCAGATCCGGATTCATGGCATGTAGCAATTCACCGAGACGGCCGTGATTGCGACAGAGTACGCTTCGGAAGCTCCTTGTGGTTAAAAAAAAAAAAATCGTCAACCAAGACAAACATTAACTTCAATTCATCACTATAGATACGGTTACAAAGGGAGAGATTTATTGTGCGAAGAAGACACCCGCAGCGGCAAATCTATCTACGTCTGAAGTCAAGCGTTAGTTATTTGTACTTATTGCAGCCCGAGGAAAACATCTGAAAACTTCATTAATTTGATGGAGCACCTCTTTCAGCCCAATCAGAGACGTGTCGGAGGCCTCGGAACATGTGCTCAGATGAAGCAACAAGGAATTATGACGTTTGTAAAAATCCGGAAGGCCGTAACGAGATAAATCCAGAGATCTAGTCGGATGCCCCATTTATTGACCGTCAGATTCATTAATCATGTTGCTTGAGCAGGTATTTAGGAACGTAGTAACATCATTTTAGCGATGTCGGAGACCAATAATTAAGTAACCTGGACGCTTTCAATCAATATCCCTTAATGATGCCAAATTGTGCAAGATAATATCTCTTTGTTGGGAAACAAAGACCCCATGTATCTACAGCGCTGACGGACACAATCATTTATCATAATACTTTTTCTCTTTCCCTTGATGTTTTGATAATAGGTCCCGCATCGGCAATTTTTTATCAAAAAAGTGGAGTTCTCGGCAATCGCCCGTCTAAACATTTGTCTCTCTTGGCTCCCGACTACCATGAGGCCCGGATTCACATAATCAGTCGAGCCGGCAATGGGGCTGCGTTAAAATGCTAATCACCATCGATTTTTTGCTGATTTTCATTACTCCTTGCATTAAATGTTCCAGAACATCCCCGCAATTAAGCAAAAAGAAACCGCCATCAGAAGAAACTGGCGCAAATTAAAAGAGGCCGTTTCGGGGGACCCTTTGGCCGCAATTAGGTCGCAAATAAAAAGTTTGTTCATTTTTGCCGTTCGGCAATAATTAATTATTGCTGGGAGTGGCGCGGCAAAAAGCGCCTTGTGGGGCATATTTTCCGACCTGACGTCACATAAAAACTACATGAGGTCATTGCGATCCAATGAATAGCTAAATGTAAAGCGGGACCGGAATAAGAACGGGCCTTCAGGCGGTCTTCCTTTGTGTTTCCACGTTGTTATTTTTTATTTAAACGGAGATATAGGGGCTAAATTGAAAGAGCTCTTCTCTAACAAAGTGCCACTTTCTCGGCTTAGCCAAGTCCTAATCTTAGACGGAATTATTCACATTCAGTAAGATTCGTAAGAAAACGTAATTATGATTAAACTGCACCAGGAGAACGCGGACCTGTAATCCAGAACATCACAACACCCTCCATGGAATACCTAAAATATGTCATATGACATGAACATGAAATAAAGCTTTATGTGCTTATAAAAATTGAAAAAATGAACCAGATGGTATCATTTTTTAAGCGCAAATCCAATACTTACCATATGGAACTTTGATCTGGGTAAAGAATATTTCTTTTGCTACATATTTCCTTACGATGTATCCCTTTATCAAATTTTACTTTTATGGTTTAGGTTCTTGAGAAAGTTTCCATCCAAGGTTTTTTCTTGTAAATTACTCATGGACTGCACTTGATACATTTTTAAATTTTTTAATTAATCACACATATATACAAAGTGCTGACTATTTTTTAACAAAATGCCAAGAAAAGGTTAACTTGTACTTTATACATGAATTATTTGATACACTCTTGCAGCGTTATTTAAAGTCTTCTAACTCATAGCATCCTTCTCTTCGACTGAAATGTGATTAGAATACACATTAAAACCTTTCCAAATTAAAAATAATTTATGCACCACGTGAAATTTTTATTTTTAGACACCCACCCTTTTCCAAGATCTCAAAAGTAAGTGCTGTGTCAAATTTGCCTTTAAAATACCGCTCAGATAGGGGGTGACAAATATACATTTGCATTTGGAAAAAATTGGCGGTGAGTTTCAGCACCCTCGTTACGCAATTTTTTTAAAAAGAAAGATTTTAAGTTTAAAATATAAATAATAGCCTAAAACAAGTTTTATTGTTTAATTTATGTTTCAGCACCCTCATTACGCAATATTTTAAATGGCGCTGGAAAAAGATTTCAAGTTTAAAATATAAATAATGGCCTAAAACAAGTTTCATTGTTTGATTTCTTAAATTTGTATTTAAAGGAACTTAATTGGTTGTATTGAACTGCGACAGCGTTGAGCAGAAAGTTGCATTTGAAACTTTAAAAGAAAGTTTAAAGTTAGATTGAAAAGAAGTGAACCGTTCTGAGTTGAAAATAAAAAGAAGATTAAAATTACTAACAAGCCTGGAAAACAGGAATATTTAGAATATTTTCAATTTTATTAATTAATTTGGAGTTATAGCGATTGTTTATCCAAACAAAGTTTTTTAGAAAAATACTTCTTCCTGATCTGTAAACCAGAGTTGCACACCTCATTAACTAATTACACGAACCGTTCTGAGTTGAAAATAAAAAGAAGATTAAAATTACTAACAAGCCTGGAAAACAGGAATATTTAGAATATTTTCAATTTTATTAATTAATTTGGAGTTATAGCAATTGTTTATCCAAACAAAGTTTTTTAGAAAAATACTCCTTCCTGATCTGTAAACCAGAGTTGCACACCTCATTAACTAATTACACCTTAACTACGTTATTAACTATATGCATGTATTAACTACATAATTAACTCTTAATTACAAGAAAATTTGCGACTTCTCAAAATCTGTTCCATTCAAAGGAAGAGACGATATTTCACGGGAACCAAATCTGGTGAATAGGGCTAAACTTTTTTAAACTGTAGGTAGATCTTAAACTGCAATGAGCAATTTGTTATAAAGAAGTATTATTGTGCAGAAGCAAAAGGCCTTCAACCAGATTCTTTTCCAGAATATTTAATATCAATGTATCGAGTTATCATGTCAGACAATTACTTTATGATTTAACTTAACTTTTCCAACCGAACAGATTTTTGAACAAATCTTGTGCCTGTCTTGGGTTGATTTAATTTGTTAATGAATTACCCTCGATTTATTTCTTTGCTTAATGCTTTTTCCAAAAATATAATTCACCAATAAATATTTAACATTAAGAAATATATAAAAATTTTTGACTGAACCCTAAATCTGGGTAACAATAAAAAAACTCATTTTTTTTAAATATGACAAATTTGTTTCACTTTACTACATCAATTTGGGTTAGGTATATCAGTTTCATCACACTTGCTTATCCACTGAAAATTAATTTCTGCCGAACAGTTGTTTATAGCGACATTGTAAACATGCATGTTTACTAACTATAATGAAGTTTCAGTAATTTGTAATGGACCATCCATGATTTCAGAGCATGTTTCATAATAAATTCGTAATTGGATATTTTCAGTTGTTTGGTAAAACGCTGTTTGTGAATTTTGTCCCAGCAAAAACTTTTCATCGGCGAATTAATGGAATCGTAATCAACCCAATTTTCATGGATGGACTCGGCTGTAAAATTCAAGAAACACTTGTGCAAAAGAGCCAGAAGTTGTTGAACACGACCCGAGTTATCGTTAAATCTGCGCATCCGTCCATTCCATTCTTTAAAACAAACAGAAAAACATTCTTGGAAAGAGGTCGATTAAACCCGCAGATCCCTTGAAAACGATAATTCACCTCTAACCTTGCATTTAATATTTCCAAACCACCCAAGTATCCACCAGCACTTTCTTCATTACTACCAACAAAAATAGATTAAAAACAATTAAAATAACTGCAGCTAAATGCGGAGCTCTGCTTGCCGACGTTAATTTCCAATTAACCGACATGCATTTGCAGCCCTCCTAGCGTTTTTAAATTCAATCTCCGAAAGTTGCTTTGATGAATATTCAAGTTACAATATTCCTCTTGGCGAGGCGTTGAGGTCGAAAGTTCATCAAGAACACTTTAATATTCTGCAATAAATGTACGAGGCATAAAGGGCCCCACAAACACTCGTCGACCTTAATCTTTCCGTTTCATGCAGCAAAGTTGTGATTGATTTTGGTCGGTTACATCGGAAATGGGATTATGGCAAAGGCTTCGGACAAGCGTCGGCAATGGCAGTAATCGACCAATAACTGTCCCACTTTACTTTGATCGCAACAAATTAAAACTAGCCCCCCAAGTTCAGCGGTGCGTGTATTCGCTAATGTTACGTTGATGCTGGACAAACATACCCTAATTGTTAATGTACAGGGAACATGGCGTGCTACACAGACGTCATGATATAGTTAATGAAATATCGGAATTGGGTGTCTTTAGTGCGCTATGAATTTAGGACAAGATGTTCCATTAACGAGCTGAAGCGAGACGTCTTTCAAATATGTATAGACCAGAATTGTGCTAAAGTTTGAAATATTTTTTCGGTCGCAGTTATTAATATTTAAATTTTTATTTACAGTCACCATTTTTAGAATTTGCAATTGATTGTAATAAAGGAAAAATCTCGTTAACCTTACAGATATAATAAGTGCAGTTATCGGAAGAGATGGATGTTTGCCTTGCAAGAGTTGTTAAGTCCATAAACGTTAAATATTTTTTACTGCATAAATCTTTAGTTGCAAAACAGCTTCAATGATGTGAATTTCATTATTTTGTCTTTTTAAACTGCTTTCCTAAAAAAACTTTAACCATTTCTGCCAATTACAAAAACTTGCCAAGTGTTAGAGGAGCCTAAGGAACATAATATTAACATTTATAAAATTTTAACACGTCGCATGATAACCCTGAAAATTGTCTTTTTTTATACATTTTGCGTTTTAAGCAATACTTTGTCTTCAAATTTTGAAAAAATTCTGCCAACTGCAGAATATTCAAAAATGGTGGAGAAGCTAGATAAAAATGATAGTATAAAAAGTCATAAATAATTAACGAATTAAGTTACAAAATTCGTATTTATTTACTAACTGCAGAAAGATGACAAATTTATCGAGATCTTAAAAATAAAAAGTACAAAAAAATTAACAAGCAAAGTTGGGAAAATGATACTTTTTTCTGAAATAGTCTGTAATAAGCTTAATCCAGATAGCCATCAACTACGTCAATGCGATATCTAGTTTAGGACTTTTTGCACATATTAATGAACAAAAGATCTTACGACCTCAATTTCTACAAAAAATAATATTTAGTTAATTTAGCTAATTTTACTGAAAAATATTCTAAAGCTAAGACATTATTTACACCAACTTTATGAACTTATACTATAACACCAAACAGTAAAATTAAAAAATTCCTGTTGACCAAAACGCAACATTGGGAAGAGAGTAGGCAACCGAAATTCTAAACTTATAAAGCACAGAAAGGTTTGTCTTAACTACAAGCTTGTTTAAAAGTCACTGCTCGTTATTTGGTTTTTCCGAAAGTCCGGTAAGTAAGACTCCAAAGATGCTCAGGGTGAAAATAAATGATTCGATCTGCTTCCCGATTCGCTGCCGGAGCTTTCTTATCTCGGAACTTTTTCGCTGTCTTAAAAGTTATTGTTTAAAAGCATCTAACAATGGATGATATCGCTGTGGAAACAATGCCGGAGCTTACCCGGAGGGGTTGACAAACTCGTCCGGATTAAAATGATCAATGATTAGGTTCTTCTAGGCAAATATGAGTCAAATAATTGTTGGTTCAGTCGACGTCGGCAAATATTTACTGAGTGCCTCGTCGAATTTAAACATAATATTGATTCAAGGATCGGTGCGCTGAAACTATTTTTAATTCGCGATGTCGTAAATCTGCAACGATTATTTATGGTTTAGCACAAGTTCGTCCGGTAATCCGACATGGACTCTAACAACAAATGATTAATATTTATTGTGTAAGCGACATTAAAATGGTCGAGATTTATTTAAGCGCCGGTAATTCGCCGGGCTTTATGTTTGTCATTTTCCTTGTTCGTCTTAGGGTGTAATCCGTGTGGGATTCACTTTTCCTTAACCCACGCTTTCCTAAAGCTCATGTTTAACAGCCTGAAAGACGAAATGCTCTCACCGACGTTGTGTCATACATGTTGATGTGAATTTCAATCATGCCAAAAACATTTACGCAATGCGCGGAAGGAACCGCTCAAAGGAACAAATATTTCCAATTTATCAAATAGTTTTCTTGCCTCGCTCCTCCGCAATAATCGGCAGCTTCGAACGGCAGAAAAACAATGATCGGCTCTGGCCTGATAAACGTAATTTGTCCAGGAATTCCACTTTCTGTTTCAGCATGCGATCTGCAACTCCTTCATGTACACACAATCCAGTTAAATTATAGTAGAGCGGACCGGGGGGAACTTACAACTGTCACATGCAATAATTTATGTTATGTATGGATTGGATTAACCGCCTTGGGAGTGTTTCCAACCTAACAGCTTGACTTCTGTGGTAAATTACTGCAAGGTGAGGGTGCTAAGAATTACGCACTTTAATCGCTACGTCACCTACACTTAATTGCTCCACTACATCCAACAAAGGTTTCCATCAGAAAACTAATTATTAGCGCTACAAGAGAATTTTTACTCACCGGTATTAATTGACATTTAAGAGTTAGTTTGCATTAGGAAAACTACCAATATGACTCACCCACTCTTATGAACAGACAATTTCTCATGAGTTATCAAGCAAAATCAGCCAAATTATGAAATGGTTCCTTAGGAAAGCAAAATAATTATTGCTTTCACCCTTGAGGTAGGTAGGTAATTTAACTCTCTTTCACTGCACCATTAACTACTACAACTGCAAAAAATTAACAAATTTAATGCTGAAGAAGCCCGGCAAAGAACTTAGCATAAACATTTATAACAAGGAAACATTTGGCATTATAAAACTAATAATTTTTCTTTAAAAAAACTATTAGCATTTTTTGGAGAACTAAGAACGAGGGGGAAACCACACCCAATATTTTGTACACCAGACTTCCTCCTTTGTCGTGACTTCCTCTAGGTTTATAGTAATTTCCTGTAGACTTCCTATTATTTCCAGTGACTTCTCTTGACTTCCCGTGACTTCTCTTGACTTCCTGTGACTTCTCTTGACTTCCTGTGACTTCTCTTGACTTCCTTTGACTTCCCTTGACTTCCTGTTTTTAATTCCAAACTTTCTGGAGCTCCTATCATTCTATTACTTGTTTTAGCTTCTGTATTTATTGTAACAACTTAGAAAAAAATTATATCATTGAACCCAATTACACAAATTTGGAGAATCGGTTCTTAGTGATGAATAGGAGAAATTTTATTTACAATTTTTCGCAATTTTTCAAATTACACCTTGACAAATAAAATTTTATTTTATTCCAGGTCTTGTTTTTGGTCAAAGACAAACATTAGCCAAAATGTTATAAACTTTATTAAAAAAATAACACTTGATTTATAAACTAAATAATTAAAAATTCAACACGAAATAGAGAAGTAAATATTATAAAAATAGAAATATAAAAACTCAAACATTATTCAAATTATAAACTCAAAACTTAAATAACCGAAAACAAACCAATGGTAAGCTTTATTGCTTTTTGCCGAGCTCCTTGTAAATTTTCTGAATATTGAAACGAACTTGTTCTTCCAAGCAAAAGGGTTCTGGACCTATAAATTCGATTGGGCCATGAAATATGTATCTCAGTTCAACGTCATCTATGTCATCCTGCTTCGGCCAAACAAAACTCCGTCCCTTTTCCCTTAAAAATCGCATTTGAAACAATTTTCCTTTTCTCGGAGTTGAGTCGCATGAATCCACGACGGGATCTATTATTTCCTCTACTCTGCCGATGTACCATTTTTGAGCATAATAGACAGCATAAAATTGTTGAACTTTTGGTTCCTGGCTTTCGTTGTATGTTTTATTTTGTCTTACATTCGATGGGGACCCAAGAGGAGAAGTATCATTGGAACTGAAGATCTCAGTATCAGTACTGTCTTCATATTGGACGTCTTTTTCTTCTTCACTTTCCGTTGAAGTTTTCCTGCTGTCTTCTAAGTGCATTTTATTAAAGTTTCTTTTACGTTTAGGGACAAAACCTGAAAGTTTTTTTTTAGTTTTTAATTTGTCCTGTAGGTTTTTCAAAATTGTGTCTTCAATTTTCAACGTCTTCCCGTCATCTAATAATATAGGACTTGAAATTGTAAATCTATAATTCTCGATGGTACAAAATGCGTGATTTGTCGTGTCTAATATTTCAATACTTCCATCATACTTATTAATGCCGTACCATGTGCAGAGACAACCGACTGTATTATCTCTTTGCGGGAGTTTATCAGTTGAAGATTTGGTAAAAGTGGAGAAGGCAGTGTCAAGAGAATATTGTCGTTTTCTTCCTTTGCCTGACAAGTAAGAAAAGGATAAAATGCGGCCCAACTTATATCCGGAAAATATATCATCATTTTCAGAAGAAACATTTTCTTCAAATATGCACCAATCTCCAATAACAACCTCTTTTCGATGTGCAATTTCTATAGCACTTGAACTTATATCAGTTAAGGGAGCAAGAGAAACTTTTTCTTTATTATTGGAAATAAACCTTCGTAGACGATCAGTGCTAATTTTAGTTTTCTCATCAAGCATCCAGCACAGAGAGGACTTTCTAATTATGGCAACTTTCTTATCTTCAACTATTACACGAACAAAGGGACTGTTTTCGAACAATTCATTCTCTTTAATTCGACCAGAAAAATCTTTTAAATTTAAGGTATCATTGAAACAATGAATTTTAGATACGTCGCAGATGTCTTGCAATACGTTTGTGTAGACCAGAACGACAAAATTCAAGATAATCCGGAACAAAACAGTCAATGACGCATAAATTTGTACACAAAGCTATGTTGATTGCACCACTGCGCATGCGCACGGACATGCGCATTGACTCATTTCAAAGCAGCGCCCCCTTGACTTCCTCAGACTTCCTTTGACTTCCCCCGACTTCCCTCAGACTTCCTTTGACTTCCCCCGACTTCCCTCAGACTTCCTGACTTCCGTCAAACTTCCTACAGATTTCCTATGACTTCCTATGACTTCCTAGTCTCTGTACACTGACTTCCTGAGCGGTTTCCCCCTCGACTAAGAACTATTTCAGTGCGATCTCCAGTTTGGAGCAATAATTTATATTATTACTTATATTATAGCTTCTTGTCCACACTATCTTTGAAAGAACACCAATCAATAAAGAAAGAATCTACATAACTTCTCAGATAAATCATAGCTTAATTTAAATTCAAAGTTGTAAAATTCTTTTATTATGCTTTTTAAAAAAAAATTTATGAAATTTTAAACAAATTCTGCAAGTTGCAGAATATTAAAAAATGGTGAAAGAGTCACATAAAAACACATTTTTGTAATATAAAGATTTATAGACAATTAGCGAATAAAGTTATAAAATTAATATTTTTTTACTAAAAAACTGATTAGCTATTTCTAGATATTTAGTTATCAAGTATTTTAGTGCAACATCTAATTTAGAAGTTACATATTATAGCTCTTAATCTACACCAACTTTACGTAAATAAGAACATTAATAAAATAAACTTTTTTTTTAGATAACTTCTTAGATAGAATAGCTCAAATTTAATAACAAACACCTCATATTGCTTTTATTTTCTTTTTAAACAGCTTTCTTAAAGAGATTTGTTTAAATTTGCTTGAAAAACGACAAATACTTAGTCGATTATGATGAAAGATAAAGAGTAAAAGATAAAAAATTAAGGATAAAGAATAAACAATGAAGGATAATAGATGAAGGATAAAGGATAAAGGGTGAAGGATGAAGGATAAAGGATGAAGGATGAAGGATGAAGGAGAAAGGAGGAAGGATAAAAAATGAAAAATGAAGGATAAAGGATGAAGGCTGAAGGATGAAGGATAAAGGATAAAAAATAAAAGATGAGGAATAAAGAATGAAGAAGAAAGGATAAAGGATGAAAGTATAAAGATATGAAGATATAAAAATTAGAAGATATGAAGAATTCAAGATTTGTTTGCACCATAATTTTATTTTTATTTTGAAATCAAAAAGATCTGGAGGATGCATTTTTGTATTATTATTATTGCTACTATATGGAGCTAAATTCAAAATAACCAAAACATTTTTATTTTTGATCATATTGATAACATATTATGACTTTGATAATAATTGTTAAGAGCAAAGAATTCTATTTAACTATCATTAATAAATCACGGACCTTTTAGTGCCCTTTAAAAACCTTCACATGTTTTAAAATAAGATGTTTCTTTGATGAACCACTTTCTAGATAGCATTTTCTTCATTTCTTTACAAATTTGACATACATACTAGTTTAGCAGCAGAAGTCAATACTTTATTTTGAAACATTATTTTTCTTTTATCCATCTTGGTAAATTCTTGCATATTCATTATTTTTTTCAACTGCTAAGTTGAGTCAGGCCGGGGGTACTAAATCGAAGCCTATGGGTAGCAATAAGTTTTCCATAAAAATTTTACTAGCATACCTCCTACGCCTCACCGTGTGCTGGATTAGAGTCTCCTGAAGATTCTTTTAATGTCCCGTAACTACAGCCACTATGTTCAATAATTCAATTCAATAATTCTTAACACATTGTTATCAACAAATCGTTGAAAAATAAAATAAGTCATAACTTCAAGCTTCAATGTGTAATTCAGAGAACTCCGCTGATACCTTCATTCAAATGCAATATTCAACTTGCTTGCCCAATTTACCAATTATTAACTCCTTATCTACTTCTTGTTACCACCACCATTAGCTAGGTATTTAACAGCATCCATTCTGTGGACGACAGAATTGCCTAACGGCTCTTAAAAATTTAGCGATGACAAACTTTCTTGCGTGTCAGAATTTCATAAATCGCGCGTCACCCATCTCCAGAAGACAATAAAACAGCTCCACAACAATGTGTCTTGTTAAACTTTGCACGTTTTGTCACCGATGTCATGATGCAACATCAACAATCGTTGAATGAACGTCGTGCGAATAAACTTTTTGTAACACCAGGCCATTACCCAGACACGGCCGGAATTAAAGAACGTCAATGAAAATGCAAGTAGATGGGGGCCCCGTTTGCTCCACTTAACCGCCACAATATCGGTCGTGGACCAAAAACAAAAACTGGCGTGGATGATGTACAAATCCGAAACGTTGGCGAAAAGTGCAGTTTCGTTTTTTATCGCCGAGGACGGTATTCGGAGATAAATCACGGATGAAAAGCAAAAGTAGAGAAAGGAACAATTGTGCGTATTCGCCGGATAAAGCATTGTCCATTGTTTTATTATACTACTTAATCTCGGGGTCTATCAAACGTGGTCAACAAGTGAATGGCGAAATTTTTGTTTCTTTGATTGTTCCTTATCGTCTCATGACTGATTTGATTTCGGAAGCATTGGTAGCGTTTGGGAATTGTTGGAATAACAATTAAGTGATGGGTGGCCCGCCCGTTCCTGCACAACTTTGATAACGATATTGGTTGTCGGTGGCGGTTGATAAACAGCGCCACCCCTATTTGCTTTCAAGTATTTTGATTTCGCACAGACCCTTCCACATGTTAGAACCGAATTTATCTCGAATCGAATCTACAACTATAATTGCCTTAACGAAGACTCGGTAATTAATTTCGGTTGTTTTCACTCACGAGGCAACACACTAAATTAGATCGTCTAATTAAATATCCGAAAATTTGCTTCCAAATCTAATTATAGACGGCATTACCTGGATATCCTTCGGGAGCAAACAATAAAGCTAATTGCTCGAAGATAATATTAGTAGGAGGAGAGGTGTGGGTAGTTTACAGAGCGTCTCTAAAATACGCGAGGGAGACGCATTACCTAAAGATATTCCGGGCTCAACTTTAATCAAAGATGCTGCACGCGCCTTCGGAATACTAAAACTTCCAAATCTCTGTCTAATCTGTAAACGGAACTACTTGTACACATCTTGCAGGTACAGGTAATCAGCTAAGTTAACAACAACCACCGTATAGTTAATCTGCTTCACGCAAAATGATGCTTCGTTTATTAGCGCACGAAATATTAGCCAATCGTCTAAAGAGTTGTGGTCTATTTCTAATATTGTAATTGGCATAATTTTCAAAGAGTTTACCTGGTCTTGTTTATTTTATTTCAAATTGAATTTAAAAGGGGAACAAATATAATGTACACCAAATTAAACCATACATCCCTTGCACTGTCTACCAGAAAATTTAATGAGCATCAAAAAATCTAAATAAAACCCAAATTATTATACATCAGAAAATGAGAACATCACCACTAAAATATCTATGCTGCGTATTGTTTTACCATTGCTTACATTTTAAATTCTATATGTCAATCAATTTTATTAAATGTTCACCAAATTCAGAACGCTCAAGTTACGCGTCCGTGCTGTACATAATAAATATTCGCGCTATCTATTTATATTCAGTGTTTCTCAAAAAAACTATTTGTGCGTCAAATAATTATTCTATTACTCCAAAAATGACATATGCTCGCGCATCTCTCCTTGCCGCTTGCGCTTCCAGACAAGAGGCACGCGAAAAAAGTTTTGTACAAGGTCAGCTCAGGGCCCTGTAATTTTTTTTTAAAAGCACGATTAGAAATTACCACTAAAAAAAGTTTTACGTTTTACATAATGCAAGCCAATTACAGCAAAGCATTTATATATTACGGAAATCAATATCTTTTTTTGTGCAAACCACTTCTATTTACTCTTATTTTCCTTGCTCTAGTACATCTACATCTATAATTTTGCATAAAATTATTTACCATTTGCACCAACATTTTATTGCTTGTGTATTTTTGATCAACAAATAGTATTTTTAACTGTTAAATAATATAAGGCACTGTCGAAAAGTAAATATCTGGGTATTATATTAGAATTAAATGCGGAATAAAATTTGGTGAACATTTAGTATTTATGGTCAACAAAAGTTATTTTGGCGAACAAAATATATAAGAGGCCAGAATTATGTCAATATTTGGTTGTCGCTTTAAGATTATATATTTTCTTAATTTTGGTGAGCATTTAGTATTTTTGGAAAATGAAAGTATTTTTTTGTATAAAAATATTGGGTAAATTTGGTAGACTGTTAAATACGACCCATTTAAAAGAACCATTGTATGTATGTGCAACACCAAGCCAATGATGTATTTATTTTGTGCGGCAAAAGGTGGGGGTCGCTGAAAATCCGTGTTTTTCTTCGAGCATCCAGTCAGGTATTGATCAGCTGGAAGTTGAGGGTACATGGGTCAAACGCTGTAAATGCTCTCGAACATGTTTGTCCGTTGGTCCCTTAAAGCCATTCACCGGATTTAAGACATAACAAACACATAAGCCCCGCACACTTAAGGCCGAGCAAAATCAACATCAAACACTCGACTTGTTCATTAAGCAGTCAATTCGCTTGTAAGCAGAACATTCCTAAGCCCCTCCAAGTTGGAAGCCCTCTTCGACCTCTCAACGATTGCGGACGATTGTCCTCATGTATGCAATAACGAGGCCACGGAGATCATCTCATTCGCATTCAGTAAGCTTCGCTGTTGGAAAACGCAAAACAATAGTGCCAAATTGCCAGCAAACCGCACTCGGTTCCTTATCGATCTGTTTTTGTTGCCAATGTCGATATTGTCACGGGAGGAGGAACTAGGTTGCAGGATGCAGGACCGACCATTTCCTGCCGACAAACGAAAAGCGTCGTTATTTGCAGAATTACGTAAGCGGCGAACGAGTGCACTGCAGCAAAACTGCAACGCCTTTTACCTCCTCCGTGAGGAAGTAAATTTCAGCATTCTGGCCCCAATTTCAAAGACACTTTTAGCTTCTGCTGCTAAGGAAATCGGCCCAGAGCCCCAGAGCAAAGAATCTGTACTTATGTTTCCAGCTCGTCCTTAGAAGATCCGGCGATACAATGTAGCGGAAAGCGGATATTGCATGGAGAGACAAAGGACCTAAAATGTACCTACTTAGTGGGGATGCTACATGTAAGCTTTAAAGAAAGACCAAATTTTAGCTACATACGACCGTTTTCTATTGAGAGAGTAAATAATTTTGGCAACAAATATAATGTACACCAAATTAAACCATACCTACATCCCTTGCACTGTCCACCAGAAAATTTAATGAGCATCAAAAAATCTAAATAAAACCCAAATTATTATAGGTACATCAGAAAATGAGAACATCACCATTAAAATAACTATGCTGCGTATTGTTTTACCATTGCTTACATTTTAAATTCTATATGTCTATCAATTTTACTAAATGTTCACCAAATTTAGAACGTTCAAGTTACGCGTCCGTGCTGTACATAATAAATATTAATAAATATTCACGCTATCCATTTATATTTAGTGTTTCTTAAAAAAACTATTTGCCCGTCAAATAATTATTCTATTACTCCAAAAATGAAATATGCTCGCGCATCTCTCCTTGCCGCTTGCACTTCCAGACAAGAGGCACGCGAAAAAAGTTTTGTACAAGGTCAGTTCAGGGCCCTGTAATTTTTTTTTAAAAGCAAGATTAGAAATTACCACTAAAAAAAGTTTTACGTTTTACATAATGCAAGCCAATTACAGCAAAGCATTTATATATTACGGAAATCAATATCTTTTTTTGTGCAAACCACTTCTATTTTTACTCTTATTTTCCTTGCCCTAGCACATCTACATCTATAATTTTGCATAAAATTATTTACCATTTGAACAACATTTCATTGCTTGTGTATTTTTGATCAACAAATAGTATTTTTAACTGCTAAATAATATAAGATACTGTCGAAAATTAAATATCTGGGTATTATGTTAGAATTAAATGCGGAATAAAATTTGGTGAACATTCAGTATTTATGGTCAACAAAAGTTATTTTGGCGAACAAAATATATAAGAGGCCAGCATTATGTTAATATTTGGTTGTCGCTTTAAGATTATGTATTTTCTTAATTTTGGTGAGTATTTAGTATTTTTGGGAAATGAAAGTATTTTTTTGTATGAAAATATTGGGTAAATTTGGTAGACTGTTAAATACGACCGGATAATTTTTATTATTGTTCTTCGTCGATGGCTGCACCTCGCCAATCTATCTGTAATGCCTCAATGAACTTTGACTGTGATAAGACCATAGAGCCTGTCTTCTGCCTTCTTGAAACATTAGACCAATGTTACAAGCATTCTCACGAAAATTATTCAAGCCAGGCCTTCTTTCTCATTAGAATTAATTAATGCCCGTGCACTCTCCAATTTTTAAAATAGTTTTATTGCAATAGATTAATGTCAACTTAATGAACTGTCTCAATAATAAGCAGTGGAAGGGCCGCAGCTTGATCTTGTTAAAATTTTCAGGCTAATTTTGCTGGCCGCACGCGATCACACCGACACATGTATAAAGTTAGAAAATACGGTAATAGAGCGTAAAATTAACCTATTAAAACATTATTCCGACCCAATAGGAGCAATTATTACCAATTTGCCGCTACAATTTTTTATGCTCTTTGCTTTTTCCGCCCAAATTGTTATTTTAATGGCACTTAAAAACTGCATACAAAAACTAAATTTATTTTACGTAACTCCTTTCCTTATTATCATACCTACCATAGACTTTGCAGAATAAAAAACCTGCGCCAATCTCCCATCATTCAATTCATTAAGTAATTACTAATTCCCAGTTTCTCGAACAATCATTAAAGTTAATTCATTGTCAACCGTGTGTGGAGGTTTGACGTAGAACCCTTAACAACGAATCAACAAAATTATTATCATTATTTTGGCTAGCAGAAGTTAATCATCGAGGTAATCCAGCTCCCCGAAGAGCTTTCCAAATAGGCGTCCTTCTTCTATCCGGCCAGGCCCCGTCAGCAATCAACGTGTCTGTAACTGCTGTGTAAAGTGGGTTGGACAGTTTGCCCTGCTGCAAAATGATGATGGATTAACGGATGTTGAGTTAATTGCAGAATTTTAAATTTTAATTCCAAAATTCCGAATTTCTTCTGCGGCCAACTGAGTCCACGTTTAATTATTGAATACAATTCGGGCCCTCGAGCGAGTGAATGTCGGCAAATAACTTTTGAAATCCCGCTAATTCGGCTCTTTTACCTGCTGCTGTTGTCATAGCTCGACATTAAAAGCTCTGGCCGGCGGGCGGAAAAGCTGAGAAGCGGGTTCGCAGGCCGTTGTTCGTGCCTCGTGCCTTCCGGGGGGCAGTTAAAACAATCTGTGAAATTTTATCGTGAAGCAATCCGACGCCAACATAACTTGATTCTCGTTCGCATGGCGAAATTGTCAGCTAATTAGCGGAAAGAGAGGACCGCATGACCCGCGGCCGCCTTATCGAGCCCTAAGCGCACCATTGTGTAGTATAAGCCGCGCCGCTGGCGCAATTAGTACTTGTTAATCTCCTTATCCGCTGAAACTACCTCACTTACCATCCTCCGTTATGTTCAATATTTACGCAGCGAGCTTTCCGCGGACTCGATCCCGACCTCTCCTTTATCGTCGCCGGCCACAAAAACACGGGAATTGCGGTCGGAGGCCCGAACTTTTCCACTGTTCCTGTTTCGTAAAACTTTTAATGCGAAATATGGAATCTATCTGCGGGAGATCTGCCTATAAATGAGACGAGTTCGCGACGACGAGGCCGGATTTTACATTCGAAATAAAAGCGTAAGCAAGCGCCTCGTTACGGCTTCCTAGGAACAATGCAACGCTTTCACGTAAGCTTCAATTAAAACTTATTTCAGTCAAACTTCAAAACCGCGCTCTTAATCAACTTTTCTGACGCTTTGGACATTCCTTGAGTGCAGGTGGTCCAAAAGTGCAGTAATTAAAACCCTGGCAACTGGGATGCAGTGCATCAGAATTTAGGTGTAATTCAATTAAGTTTCCCGGATGTTTGGTGGGGCCAGCTAACCAAATAGATGGAAAATGTCGTTCTTATTCCGCAAAAAGCTCGGAGCCGACGTAGTATTTACCGGCCTCCGGGATTTCCATTCAAAGGGTAATTAATTAAGCAATTATGCCGTCTGCAGTGCAACTACAACCTGCCCCCGAGTACGTTTTTGCCGTTCGCAGCAATAAGCCATTTATTTTTTCAAAAATAAACCGAAATTAATTGTCCCATTCTTTCCGCGAGCCTTATTTACCGCGAAAAGATAATACGAGGAGCAAAACATAAACCTTACCAGATTAAACCTGACCTGAAATTTATTTGCTAGCTTTCCCTTATTTACGAGGTCCCTCTGTTGTTTTACACTACATCACCGCTACTGTACACAAGTGGGGCTAATGTACAAACTCCGGAAGCTTTGCTGTACAGATTTTATTTTAAGTTTTTATAAAGGAAACCGAGAAAACGGAACAACCAGTCAAGGAAAGAGTCTCGCGAGAGAACCTTCTGCTTGGCGATAAACTGATAAACCCTTCCACTCTTGCGACGTAAATTTGCAGCAGGCAACCCTAAACCATCATTTTAGACTTAAAGGGGCCAATAATCCGATTTTAATTACCTCGCTATAAACGCCATCTTACCTGAAATACGAAGAAATAAAGTTTGATATGGGATTTTAATTACCGGATCTTGGGAGTGTTGCTTATTTGCAGATTTACGAGGGCGCCTAATAGCCACAAACTTGGGGGAATTTTGAATTGCGAATGTAACTAAAGTTATGCCTTTTTAATGTAACTGGTCGTTACAGACCGTTCGACGTTCAATTTAATTACGGAAGCTTGTATCAAACAATAACTCAAACGCTCCTCAAAATTTAAATGTTTAACTAAAACTCATGGCTTAAGCTCGTAATATTATTATTCAATAACAAAAAATTGCTAGCTCCCATAAAAGCTATAAACGAGGTAAAATCTTGGAATCTGTCAGGATAGATCGAGAATGGTTCCATGTATATTTCCTACTCATGCGAAGAAGAGTAGAAATGTCTTCTCCTCCATATGATATCAGACGCCCTGGTTGATTTATGCTACTGTAAAAAGAGCGGAAGCGCTTCTCTTTGCTACGTGAAAAAACTCGCTTCAAAAAAAAATATGTAGTTTTATTCCAGCTCTTTCTCTCCACATTTTGCGAATTTCTGCAGCTCCTTTCGCAATAATTGGATCTATTCTGAATAATAAATATTCTATTTTTTCTTTCTTGTCTAAATTGCTCGACTGTGGGGCGATATTACGATTTTTGCAAAAATTTGCAGCAATTGACTTGTACAATGTCGGGTCTTTATTGGTATTTTATGGTGATTTCATTAAATTCAGTTATAAAGTCAAATTATCAGGACCGCGTAATTTTCCCGTCCCTTTGTTTGGGTTTATTAAAAATACAAGATCACTTCATCTGCATAACCAATTTGAATTTTACAGCTGAGCCTCTGCGAGGGTTTCCCTTCACAAAAGAGTCACCTGAGAGACACAACTCATCTAAATCCACCGGTGGGTCGCTAAATCCCTCATTGGAGTATCGATTTTGACATTTATTCGCCGTTAGATTATCAAGGAGCTGTTACTAACGCAATTTTGAATTGTTATTCAATGACGGAGACTACAATCGAACTCGCATCAAGTTGCAGAATAGACAACTTTATGCAAAATATCTCATTCATTAGCGCTGATGATTCAAGTGGTAATTCAACAAAAGAGCTTATTACATGTTCAAATGCCGATGGAGTTTCAAAGAGATCAAAGAAATTCGGGCAAACGATGATGCTACAAAGTAGCGTCGATACAAAGCAAAGAATTTTTCCATTTGCTGGAAACGGAACGAAATCTCTATACAAACGTCCAAGTACGTTTAAGAAAACCGTAAAAAATCTCGGTTTTTTTCTAAATTATGGACCAAAATAAAAAGCCGGCTGTGTGTTTTCTATGAGAGCTCCGGGCGCCTGCCTCCCGGAATTTGTTATCCCACCAACAATGATTAATTATCGCCGCGCTCCCTACAATTCAATAAGAAAGTTAGTGGCGCAGTTTTCTTCGAGTTGTAACCCAAACAAATTTGCCGGAAAATGCAGGCATTAAAGACTTGAAATTCCGCATTGCCAAGAAAATGGGAAGACAGGCGGAGTTACGTGCGAAAGTTCCTGTCGATAAATGTTTTTTCATGTTCCATGTTGACCCCGTCTGCGGGAATAAAAGTTCTTACCGCAAAGTGACATGTGACAGAAACGCCGCTTCTGAGGACCGAGTGCGAAATCAGGACGGATGGCAACCTCAAAGGATGATCTGAATTACGCCACGTCAAGTGAACTGGGCCATCCATCAGAGGTTCTCTTTTTTGATACGAAATAAAGTTTCAAATGGCCATTTGTAATTTTCAACGACTCAATATTAACTAACGTGATCCGCAAGATCACGACGACTTGAGTTTGCAACCTTTAGCTATCCGCCTATCCTTACGGAACTGAAATGTTGCAATATTAATGTCTGTCAAAGACCTACCAATTGCTAGAATGGATTAGGTCAAAACTCAGGAGCTTTTTAAAGACATGATTGGTGGATTGACAAATACAAAATGTTGAGAGTAATGATGCTGTCTACCTCCTTCATAACTGCGACGCCAATGTGGCAATAGCAAAATGTTTTGAAAATAAATGTGACCAAAAAAAGGAAAAAATTATTGGTTGAGAATAATAAGTTGAAAGAAAAAGCGAATATTATATGGAAGAAGAATAGAGGCAAAAAAATACTAAGAAAAGTGATCAACGAGAAGCAAAGTTGATGAGAAAAAATGGGTTAGCAGGTAACAAGGCTCAATAAGAAGAAAGCAAAATTTTTACAACATACTCAAAATAAATAGAAAAGTTATGAGAAAATAAAAATAAAGCAATATTATGAAAGTACTGGATATGAGTGGAAGAAGTACACAACAATGAAGAGAAATAAGAGAAAAACTCGAGCCAAAGAAACCTGGAAATAAAAGAAGAAAACAAAATAAAAAAAAAACTAAAATCAGCCAAGTGTGTAGAAAGGATATTGCTGACTGCTGAAGTACCTAACAGATAAATTGGGTAGATAGGCAAGACGATTGAAAAGTTAAACAGTTAGAAAAAAAAGGTATTAAACGAACGAAAAGAAAACAGTGAAGAGAGGAAAGACTCTTGAAATATATGGTAGATGAATGCATGTAGATAAAAAACAAAGAGCAATAGTAAAGAAAGATAAAACAAGGCTGAAGTAAAAACAAAAAGTAAAGAAGAGAATAGAGAAAACAACACAAAATGTTTAGTTTTAGAATCTTCTTTTTCCCGAACCAAATCTGTTTCTTTTCTTAATTAACCAATTAATCAATAAATAATTGTAATTTAAAATAAATATTACCATTGGTTTGTTTGATCATTAATATAGTTCTAAGTAACATCTCTTATAAAATAAGATAAAAACTTTTCGACCATTGACCCACCGTTATACAGGCTGGGGCAATAGTGCGTCCGACTTTGATAGCTTAACCCTTGACTGGTATACTAGTTTCTTGAAACTTAAATGGTATACTGGGGTCTGGTACGACCCCAAATAAATAATGACATATAATGCAAAAAAATTGCAAAAATTTGATTTTTTCAGCAATTTTTATTATTTTGGTTATATGGGAACTGGATTAAAAAAAATCACATCATTGAAATAAAACATACTGAATCTTTAAGGAAAACCAAAGGAAGAACACATTTTTTGACATCACATCAATGTTTCAAAATATGAGTAAAATTTAAAAAAGTGACAGGATTCTTGGCATTTTTTTTCTTTTCTCTAATAATCACTTGACTCTCTGAAACAAAACACAAAGCATTTTAATTAAAAGCAAAAAAAAATAACAGACGCCATTCTAAGTGTGACACCAAGCTGTGTGCTGGAGTTCTCACATCTTTTTTCAGTGTTTTTTTTATACTTTATCGATTTTTTTTATAGAAATAGTTAGAAGAGCCTTTGTCCGACATATCTTTATCTGATTCTTTAGAGGCAGATTCTAGGGAAGACTTTTATTATCTTCTTCGCTGGGCGAAATTTCTTCTTCTGACTCAGTGTCATGTACACTATGTTCACTTTCAGCATCAGAAAGATCTTCGTCGGCTTCACCAAAGTCATCAAGGGACACAGGGGGTTTATCAAGATCACTAATGTTCAACGCAAGTTCTTCCAGGTCTCTATCGGATAAATATTTACGCGCCATAATGAATAATTAAAATTACGCAAAGAGTATACTGGGGTCGTAGGTGACCCCAAATCCAAATATCTCCAAAACATGAGGTGCAACAAGAATCCGCTTTTAACTGCAACTAAAGTACTGCAATTCCGGAGGCTACTGAAACCCGCTAGGCAATGTTGGCAAATTTGACGAAACTGAAGTTAATTTTCGGCGTCTGGGGTCGCGTCTGACCCCAGTATACCAGTTAAGGGTTAACTTCTATGATAGCTAGAAATTTTATTTAAAAGGACAAATAAACTAGAAAAAGAAATCTATAATCGGAAATTATTTTTAACATACAGGATGAGCCAAGACGATCATACAAAAGCAAGTTTTTTTAAATGAAATGTTGTGAAAAAAAATTTTTTGGAGTCTTTTTCTAGACTCTTTTCACTCTAATATTATTACTGACTATTTCCAAACCACTTGGATGTAGTGATTTTTTTTTCTTCAAAAATGTATGTACACTTCTATGGCTATTTGTAACCATTTTTGATTTATTGACCAATAATTACAAAATTCAAGCACAATGCTAAAAAATTACATTGTTTTTAAAATAATTTCACAGATAAAATTGTAATAAGTGCTCCAGATGTTTTGCCTATAAAAATAGCATGAGTTTTTTTAATAAGTTTACTTTATATTTGTATCTTGAACATTTTTATTATTTTCTTTTTATGTTATTCGACAAGCAATACACATTTATCGGAGTTACTTGTCGTCAGTTGTCATTTGTGTCAATTTTAAAACATTTGAAATTTATTGTATAAAAATTTGTTGCTATATACTTAACTAATAATATTTGCCATATATTTTCTTAAGCATTTACAAAGAAACACAAATCAATAGCAAGTGATGAAAAACTTACTCATTCAATGTTCTTCCACAGTAGCATTGCATGATTTACTTACTAATAGATATTTGGTAAGTATACTATAAATATTATTTTATTATTGACAATAATATACTTGTGCTTTGAAAGAGTAATTTTAGCTGCCCCTTATAGGCATGTATAGTGAAGAAGAATTGAAACCACTCACCGCGAATCTTCAATCGACTGCAGAAGTAAAGGGTGTTATGCTCACCATCCATCCTTCTCCTTCGCCATTGTAGTTGGGACTTACTGAAATTAACATTTGACAAGTTAGTTTCAATCCTCATTTTTTTAAATAAATTGGATGATAAAACTAGACTTAGGGCCAGTTTTACGAATGGAGAATAAGCATTGAAATAACTATTCCGGAATAAGGGCCGGTTTACATAGCAACGGTCCACAGTGTATACTTGGATTTATCTGATTCGATTTTCGTAAAAGCCCATTTATCTCGAGTTATTCCGGAATAGCGTTATACGTGGCTTATTCTCCTTTCGTAAAACCGGCCCTTAATAAGTAAATATATTACCCTTATTAGTGGCAACACTTGTCGCAGTCGTCTACCATTAGCCACTTCACTACACAGCACCCTTACTAGTTCTTTATTTCTGCAACAATAAAGCAAAGATGCACAAATACATAATGACAATGCTTTATTTGTCTACCGCCACGATCGAACTAACGAACTTTTCTAACCGTAAATCCTTATCGCTAAATTATACAAAAAATGTTTATATTTTTTTGGAACTAATACGTAACAACATTATTGAGTGATGTGCCGGGTGCAGGGCCGGTCTCCACAGGAGGGATAACTAGACATCATCGTTGAATTCAGGAAGAAAATCCCTATTTTGTAGAAAAAAGTTGTAGCGTCTATTTGAAAAGCAACAGTCTAACCGGGAAGTGAAAACAAAGTTTAAAACTTCCTTGCGAATAGCTGATTATCAATAATCGTTAATATCTATTCAGGTTATATACAGGGTGGAGCAATAATGCGTCCGACTTCGATAGCTCGAGTTCTTTGATAGCTAGAAATAAGCTAGAAAAAAATATTATAACCAGAAATTATTTTTGAACATACAGGGTGAGCCCTGTATAACAAAATATTATTTCAATAAGCTCCATTGAAAATGATATAGTCACAAGTGATACTCAAATCTGGTGATTTAATTTCTTGATGCAAGCAGAAAGTAAACAATTGTCCTTCAACGCAAATTTTAGTGGAGACGCAAAGCCCTGCAACAGTCAACCCTATATTGCTTTTAACACATCGTGCCTTGTGCTTCTAAGAATTAGAGCAGGAGAATTAATTGGATACATAATACCTTTTGCACGGTAACGCAGGAATAGCTCTTTGGAGCGATGAAAGGATTCCCTGGTGAGACAGCATAGATATGGAGGCATCGCCTGGCACTGAATTTGGGCAAAATTTCATAATGGAAACAAATAGGAATTGTTTTAATTAAAGCTGAATGTTTTCCTAGCATCCCTCAAACAATTCTGAGTTAAACATATTCCGGAAGCGTATTGCGTGGTTGAGAGGATATAAAATTACCGCAGAAATCGGGGAGAACGGTCATTGTTAGTGCGATATAATGGAACGCTCGGCAGAAACTTTCTGACGAGAGAAGAATCTCCGGATCCCGGATTCTAGTTACGTGTGGCTCGTAGCATTCGCGCATTCCTAGCAAAAATCGCCGGAAACGGCTTTGCGAATCGCTTCGTTTTATTTATACAATTCCGTAGAAGTTATTTATAAATCAGGCCGGAATAAAGCTCGACTCGATAAATTCGGCCCGCAAATATCCCCGGAAGTAGTCTCATTCAAAAATATCGAGTTCAATAAAAGACGCCTTATTCCGGTAATGTTTTCGGATCCGATCGTTTTGAATATCTACCAAGAATAGAGACCAGCCAGTGGATATTTCAAGAGGGAGTTGGTAAAATTGATTGCGTGGGGCTTTAGTGGATTGCTCGATATGAGACGACGAACTAAATCATATTAAAGATAGAAATAACGAGATTGACTTCGTCTGCCCTGGTCGATGGCTGTATTCGGCGATAATGCAGCTAATGCGTCATTTATTCAGCGGCCGCGTTGACGAGGAAATTCTATTATCAAAATTGCATTTCGTTACCTAGAAGTTTTAAAGCCATTACGCGTTCGGTTGAACACAGTCGATAAATTTACGTTGAGCCATTTAGAGGCTCAATTTCTATTTTTAGAGGGATAACTTGTACTGAACATAAGCTCTTAAATGCGCTGCAGGAGTTTCGCGGTAATTTCGCCGAAAACAAGAGATAACGACCCGAGGGTCAGCGGCTGAAATAGACGTTGTTCTTCAAAATGTTAATTAATTTTCTTTGCGGAGACGCGTTACTGGTTTACACTTTACTTCCAAAGCTCTCGTCGTTGCAGTTGATAACCAATTAGCGTCTTTACTTTTAAAAGTTTAAACAGCTCTGATTATAATCAGGGCATTTGCATTCAATCTGCGCGCTTCCAAGGATTTAAGAAAACAGCAGAGTATTTAACCTGAAGCAGTGCTCTTGTTAACGATTGCAATCAGACGACGGTAATTAATTGTGGCGCATGTGAGCTTGCAGACAAATATTTTATTCTGAAAAGTTTCACTTTACTCTTCTACCTCTTGAGTGGCTAGGTAGCAGAGCGCACCCCGTTGATTAAACTTGAACTCCAACACCCTCCTACGTACTACGTGTTAACTGTTAATGAAGTAAGAATATGCCAGACACGCAAAACGTATATTAAACGAGCTTATGAACCATATGATTTTGGCAAACAACTTTAACACAACCGTTTGTTTACTGGTTGTTATTGGGGCAGACATTCTGCAAACTTAATTAATTATGTTACCGCCATTAATAATCACCAACAACGTCACCACAGTTTACTCTAAAGAAGCATTTTTCAGTAGACAAAGGGGTAGACTACATGGTAACAATATTATAGGTAATTCTACTTCCGTTTACAAATACCTTTCAATTTTTTCTTTTTCATCATTGAGCCCAGTTTGTTGTCAACAACAATAGACACCATTTCTTTGTATTTTTTACAACAGCGTTTAGTAGTTTAAAACCGTACTAAGAACTACCCCCATGTATGTATTGTAGATGGTTGTTACTTCCATGGTCTTATTGACAACATCCAGGTTCTAATCCTGAAGCTAGTGCTAGTGCCTTGACTTATTGCTATCAATAAATATGAGCAGCAGAAACATTAATAATGTTATACAGGGTGGGGCAATAGTGCGTTCAAATTCAATGATAGCTAGAAATTTTATTTAAAAACACAAATAAACTAAAAAAAAAATCTATAATCGAAAATTATTTTTGAACATACAGGGTGAGCCAAGACAAATATACAAAAGCAAGTGGTTTTTTTTAAAATAGAATGTTGTTTGTAAATTAAGATTGTTTGAAGCCTTTTCCTAGACTCTTCACTCTAATATTATTATTGACTATTTCCAAACGGGTCGTATTTAACAGTCTACCAAATTTATCCAATATTTTCATACAAAAAAAAAAAATTCATTTTCCAACAATACTAAATGCTCACCAAAATTAAGAAAATACATAATCTTAAAGCGACAACCAAATATTGACATAATGCTGGCCTCTTATATATTTTGTTCGCCAAAATAACTTTTGTTGACCATAAATACTAAATGTTCCCCAAATTTTATTCCGCATCTAATTCCAACATAATACCCAGATATTTAATTTTTGACAGTGTCTTATATTGTTTAGCAGTTAAAAATACTATTTGTTGATCAAAAATGCATAAGCAATAATATATGTTGTGCAAATGGTAAATAATTTTATGCAAAATTTTAGATGTAGATGTGCTAGGGCAAGGAAAATAAGAGTAAAAATAGAAGTGATTTGCACAAAAAAAGACATTAATTTCCGTAATATATAAATACTTTACTGTAATTGGCTTGCATTATGTAAAAAGTAAAACTTCTTTTAGTGGTAATTTCTAATCGTGCTTTTAAAAAAAATTCCAGGGCCCTGAACTGACCTTGTACAAAACTTTTTTCGCGTGCCTCTTGTCTGAAAGCGCAAGCGGCAAGGAGAGATGCGCGAGCATATTTTATTTTTGGAGTAATAGAATAATTATTTGACGCACAAATAATTTTTTTGAAAAACACTAAATATAAATGGATAGCGCGAATATTTATTACGTATGTATAGCACGAACGCGTAAGTTGAGCGTTCTAAATTTGGTGAACATTTAGTAAAATTGATAGACATATAGAATTTAAAATGTAAGCAATGGTAAAACAATACGCAGCATAGTTATTTTAGTGGTGATGTTCTCATTTTCTGATGTATAATAATTTGGGTTTTATTTAGATTTTTTTTATGCTCATTAAATTTTCTGGTGGACAGTGCAAGGGATGTATAGTTTAATTTGGTGTACATTATATTTGTTCCCTTTCCAAACCACTTGAATGTAGTGATTTTTTTTGTTTAAGTAACGGCATTCACAGATGCATGTTAAAAAAACCACTACAGTCACAATTACAAGTTTAAAAAAAATGGTGTAAGTACTAGTTAAGAAACATCTGTGGAAGGTCATTGAATCGTTTTTATTTTTGAAAATTTATATAGGGTGGCTAAACTTAATTTTTAATTTTGAACTTTTTTTAAGTTATTTTTCTGTTCTTTCTCAGCCTTTTACAGGCTGACACGCTGACATAGCCACTTCTACAGTCTGTTTTACATAACTTTAAAATCACCGACTTTGTTTGACTAGTCGTGCCCTATTTCTTGCTTGCCATTGTACTATACAACTCCAAATACAAACTCACCACTCTTTGTCCGGAACCCGTGTATAGCCTTTTGCATAATTCTGTGTATTATGATTACTATTCTATTAAAACGAAAGATACTAAAAAGCTTGGGTGCCGTCTTGTGAACTTTACAGTTTGGATCGTAACTTGTCTGGTTATCGAATTTAGGGTCCACATTTTGGCTCCCGCTCTTTTCATTTAGTTGCCCACCCCTGGAAGCCTCCCTGGTTATTCCGCTAATGTATTTCAGGAAGTAGGTTCAACTGATGCTACTCTTGACGCGCAGAGCAATTTCAGGTCTCTTTACAAAATTTCCTCCAGCTTTCCTGTGCGCACACGACTGTACAATGTATGCAAAAGATATTCCGGAGGATAAAGCGAACATCAATCCTCTTCGATTATTCTCCTATTGTGGACTTGAAATGATGTTTTCTACTGTTTGCCAAGTTCGTCTGGGTAAATATTAAAATGTTTTGAACCTCTTCCGACTCGCAGCCCTCTCAAACCCTACTAACAGTAATTGTGTCACGTCGCTGACCCCGGCTAGGATTGATGATTGTTATGTACCTTACAACTGGAGTTTTTTAACAATTTTATCCCGTCGAAACCGGGGATGACATTCTATTACCACACGTCGCCGAAACGAAACCTCCCTCGATAAGATTGCAATTTTCGTTATTGGTGTTACTACAGGTGCAGTAAATGTTTGATAGCCTGCAAATGCGCGAGTAGCACTTATCCTTTTATTTCCTCGGCACCTTGAAGGCAACAGTAAAACGTTTAAACTATCAAATTCGCATCTAAAACAGAAACCTTGTGAATACTTCCCATTACTAGACCTCTACGGCGTCCAAAGCAACCCTCTGAAAATAGATTTGAAAGTTGAGAATTTCTGCGCTACTACTGTTATGAATGCGGTTCGCAACCCGATGCGGAACCAATTTCGAACTACCTATCTGAAATTGAAATTAGTTACACTCCACCTGATACGAAATGTTGTTAAATTATTTCAACTACAAATATATAGGGACATTCTGCGTGTGTCTGTGGACGTCACATTTCGTCCAACAAACGGTTTCTAAGTGCAAATATTCCTGAAATTTCCACATACTCCTAAAGCTATCTCGTTGTATGAAATGCTTAGTCGAGTGAATGGCCGCAAAGGACTCTTCGCTCTCTCAGGAATTTATTGTTCTAACAATATGCAAACGCAAACGGGTGGTGGAACTCTGCGCGGCTTTGAGGAAAGCTCAGTGATAAAATTATCCTACCCTTAAAGTTGTTTGAAGCAATTACTCCCCATTAGCGTGTCACGTTACATGCGTTTTTCACTCGCTCGCTCCTGCTTTGTATTTTAAAGAGTCTCCACCTGTAGGTATTAGGTTACCAGCTGATAAGTCGGCGAAAGTGAGAACTCGGCTGTACAGCCCCTGAGGATTTCGATAAAAATCAATAAACTGATTAGACTTATACACACACTTCAAATAGTTTTAGGAATCAACAAAACAGAAGGTTCTCTCAGAAGGTCCTCTAAGGGACTCTGCGGCAACTTACAGCAAATATGTTAGGTACAAAATTATAACAGATTGATGAGGCTCTCTGAATACAGTGAGTCTTATCTTACAGGACAGGAAGTTAAGAAATTACTTATTGCTAGTCACTTGATTTCTGAAAGCAATGTCGCAATGTGATGTCTTTGCGTAACTTCTATTTAATTAAGATTTTCATATCAAACATATTTTACAATAAAATATTCTTAATATTGAATTAGCAACTTGTATTAGATACAGAGTTTGTCACCCTAACGACGTTTCATTCCTACGTTGGATAATCAGAATAGTTATAGCTGTAGACATTGCTGATTTTGTGAGAGCTCTTCCTCAGTGTCTTGGATGCATTTAGTGCCCGCCCTATGTTAACTGCACCCCAAGTTGCATTATGACAATTAACATCTCCTAATTGCTTCCAAAGATAGCAATGTGCTTACTTCCAACGCTCATAAAACAAAACAATTAAGATCATAATTATGGTGATCGAAGTAAGAAGTTTTATTCTACGATCATTAAAGGGTTGCACCCCTTCTTCAAGTAACAATTGGAGAATGGCAATTAAAAAATGAAAATTTACGATGTCTCTCCCATTAATTTATGAAGTGACCAAAGAGCGAACACCCAGCTTTCGTCTTGAACCACACCGGTATCCACAGGGGTCATTTAGAGATAACATTTTCATAAGAAGTTTCTACAATCATTAAAAATTTCCCATCAATTAGAAAGTGGGAGGGTTGGCGGCGATAGCTTCAGCAATACAAAGAACGTAGGTGTGCACTAGACTTTACGTTGAGATTGATTTTAATATTTAAAGAGAACGTAACGTTTAAATAGAGCTCAAGTTGTAGGATACAGACTGCAGAAGCTTCCCTGAGTGATAATAGAAAATTAGTTGCAACGCTACTGCAACCCCTTGCAACACTCTAAACTTTCCCAATAATCCCATTACAATGATTGCCGTCCAACAGAATACGTTACGGCGCCGCCCTAGCGCGGTAGGGTAGATAGAGGATGCATGGAAACAGTCGAGATGCTGTGGAGAAGCGCCTGCGCTACTATTACACTAATCTGTTACGTAACGAACTTTCAAAGCGCTTAAAAGTTATCGTTACTGATCTGCTCTAATCTCCCCTTAATCAGATAAACTAAAAATTCAACGCACCTGCAAAATAAAGTTGTACACAGCAAATTCGACTTAATTAATAGGCCAGTGAGTAGGTAAAAAAATTTAACATTAATTCTAACATTTTTTAAACTTTGCCGTGTAATGTGTAACGAATCGAAAGGGAATTATAAAATTTTGCAACTCGATTAAAGGTCGGCATCATTGTGAAAATCGGAAAAATTTAAATTAAGCGATATCTCGAAGAGAAAAATTGTAGCATTGTTGCAAACTCCATAGAGTTTTCATTACAATATTCAAAATACACAGCGAAATTTGCAAGAACTTATGAATTAGGCATAATAATTAATTATCATTAATAAACATTTTTTTATCTAACTTTCCAGCAAAAATATTAACATGCTTGCAACTTGCTAAAATCGCCTTACAAGACTCTGTAAATTTGCAACTCTATTCGGTGACGGCATGGTCCATTTTTTATAATTTACAACAAAATCAAGAGTTATTAACATGTACACATTGTTAATTTTGTTTCGAATCGTTTTTACGTAAATAACTATTGATTTTGTTGTAAATTATAAAAAATGGACCATGCCGTCACCGAATAGAGTTGCAAATTTACAGAGTCTTGTAAGGCGATTTTAGCAAGTTGATTCTAGTTTTGCAAGCATGTTAATATTTTTGCTGGAAAGTTAGATGAAAAAATATTTATTAATGATAATTAATTATTATGTCTAATTCATAAGTTCTTGCAAATTTCGCTGTGTATTTTGAATATTGTAATGAAAACTCTGAAGTTTGCAACAATGTTACAATTTTTCTCTTTGAGATATCGCTTAATTTAAATTTTTCCGATTTTCATAATGATGCCGACCTTTAATCGAGCTGCAAAATTTTATAGTTCCCTTTCGATTCGTTACACATTACACGGCAAAGTTTAAAAAATGTTAGAATTTTTGTTACATTTTTTAGTTATCACGTCTCTATTCACTGGCCTATAATTAAAGAACTGTTTAGTAGTTTCTAATTCCCTTACAATGTTGACTTCGAGATCACCAATTCTAATCGCTTGTCCCCTTATTAAATTAATTTATCGCCCAATTGAATCATTCAGGTCTTTACATTTAGATAGACTTTAGTTTTCGAGTAGCTCCATAAAAAGTATAACAATGAGAAGTCATATCTGGTGACCTGGTAAAGATTTAAAAAAAAAAGATTAAATAAAAATATTGAAGAAAATAAGTCGATGGTCGAAACGCTAGGTGAGTAGCGGGTGTTTTATGAATAACAAGCACTTGAAAACACACACACACACATCACGTAAATATGTT